>JAGMVL010000302.1:0-176943 GCA_019202695.1 Populus x sibirica
AAGACATGAGTCTACAAGTTCTCTGAAGAAAGGACATCCTAGTTCCGCCTTTAAGACAGTCAAAATCAAACATTTGACCGTTACTCTCCAATTGTTCTTGTCTCGTTTTGGAAATGTTAATGTTTGACCTCTCCTCAGATTTTTAACTTTATCTGGAGTTATAGAACTCCGATTCAAGCCAGATTAGTCTCGTTGGGAAGCTAAGACATGAGGCTACAAGTTCTCTGAAGAAAGGACATCCAAGTTCGCCTCTAAGACAGTCAAAATCAAACATTTGAGTATCTCATCATGTCCAACCGTTACTCGTCTCGTTTTGGAAATGTTACCGTGTGACCTCTCTTCAGATTTTTAACATTATCTCGGAGTTATAGAACTCCGATTCAAGCGAGATTAGTCTCGTTGGGAAGCTAAGACATGAGTCTACAAGTTCTCTGAAGAAAGGACATCCCAGTTCTGCCTCTAAGACAGTCAAAATCAAACATTTGGACCGCTATTGTCCAACTCATTCTTGTCTCGTTTTGGAAATGTTACTGTGTGACCTCTCTTCAGATTTTTAACATTATCTGGAGTTGTAGAACTCCGATTCAAGCGATATTAATCTCGTTGGGAAGCTAAGACATGAGTCTACAAGTTCTCTGAAGAAAGGACATCCCAGTTCTGCCTCTAAGACAGTCAAAATCAAACATTTGGACTGTTACTCTCCAATTGTTACTGTCTCGTTTTGGAAATGTTAATGTTTGACCTCTCCTCAGATTTTTAACTTTATCTGGAGTTATAGAACTCCGATTCAAGCGAGATTAGTCTCGTTGGGAAGCTAAGACATGAGTCTACAAGTTCTCTCGAAGAAAGGACATCCTAGTTCCCGCCTTTAAGACAGTCAAAATCAAACATTTGACCGTTACTCTCCAATTGTTACTGTCTCGTTTTGGAAATGTTAATGTTTGACCTCTCCTCAGATTTTTAACTTTATCTGGAGTTATAGAACTCCGATTCAAGCGAGATAACTCTTGTTGGAAAGCTAAGACATGAGGCTACAAGTTCTCTCAAGAAAGGACAACCCAGTTCTGCCTCTAAGACAGTCAAAATCAAACATTTGGACTGTTACTGTCCAAGTGGTACTGTCTCGTTTTGGAAATGTTACTGTGTGACCTCTCTTTAGATTTTTAACTCTATCTGGAGTTGTAGAACTCCGATTTAAGCGAGATTAGTTCTGTTGGAAAGCTAAGACATGAGGCTACTAGTTCTTTGAAGAAAGGAGAACCCAGTTTTGCCTCTAAGACAGTCAAAGTTTCTCATCAACAAACCTTTGAACTCTTACTGTCCAACTGTTACTCTCTCATTTTTTAAATGTTACTGTCTTTCCTCTCCTCAGATTTTTAACTATATCTCGGAGTTATGGAACTCCAATTCAAGCGAGATTAGTCTCGCTAGGAAGCTAAGAAATGAGGCTACAAGTTCTCTGAAGAAAGGAGAACCCAGTTCTGCCTCTAAGATGGTCAAAATTGCTCATCAACAAACATTTGGACTGTTACTGTCTCATTTTTTTGAACTGTTACTGTCTGACCTCTCCTTAGATTTTTAATTATATCTAGAGTTATAGAACTTCGATTCAAGCGCGATTAGTCTTGTTGGAAAGCTAAGACATGAGGCTACAAGTTCTTTCAGAAAGGAGAACCCAGTTCTGCCTCTAAGACAGTCAAAATTTCTCATCAACAAACCTTTGAACTCTTACTGTCCATTTGTTACTCTCTCGTTTTTTAAATGTTACTGTCTTACATCTCCTCAGATTTTTAACTATATCTAGAGTTTTGGAACTCCAATTCAAGGAAGATTAGTCTCGTTGGGAAGCCAAGACATGAGGCTAGAAGTTCTCTGAAGAAAGGAGAACCTAGTTCTGCGTCTAAGAAAGTCAAAATTGCTCATCAACAAACATTTGGACTATTACAGTCTTATTTTTTTGAACTGTTATTGTCTAACCTATCCTCCGATTCTTAACTATATTCAGAGTTGTAGAACTTCGATTCAAGCAAGATTACTCTTGTTAGAAAGCTAAGACATGAGTCTACAAGTTCTCTGAAGAAAGGACATCCCAGTTCTGCCTCTAAAACAGTCAAAATCAAACATTTGGACCGTTATCGTCCAACTGTTCTTGTCTCGTTTTGGAAATGTTACCGTGTGACCTCTCTTCAGATTTTTAACATTATCTGGAGTTATAGAACTCCGATTCAAGCGAGATTAGTCTCGTTGGGAAGCTAAGACATGAGGCTACAAGTTCTCTCAAGAAAGGACATCCCAGTTCCGCCTCTAAGACAGTCAAAATCAAACATTTGACATTATTGTCCAACTGTTCTTGTCTCGTTTTGGAAATGTTACTTGTGTGACCTCTCTTCAGATTTTTAACATTATCTGGAGTTATAGAACTCCGATTCAAGCGAGATTAGTCTCGTTGGGAAGCTAAGACATGAGTCTACAAGTTCTCTGAAGAAAGGACATCCCAGTTCTGCCTCTAAGACAGTCAAAATCAAACATTTGGACTGTATCTGTCCAACTGTTATTCTTGTCTCGTTTTGGAAATGTTACTGTGTGACCTCTCTTCAGATTTTTAACATTATCTGGAGTTGTAGAACTCCGATTCAAGCGAGATTAATCTCGTTGGGAAGCTAAGACATGAGTCTACAAGTTCTCTGAAGAAAGGACATCCCGAGTTCTCCGCCTCTAAGACAGTCAAAATCAAACATTTGGACCGCTATTGTCCAACTGTACTCATCGTCTCCTTTTAGAAACGTTACCGTGTCGACCTCTCTTCAGATTTTTAACATTATCCGGAGTTATAGAACTCCGATTCAAGCGAGATTAGTCTCGTTGGGAAGCTAAGACATGAGTCTACAAGTTCTCTCGAAGAAAGGACATCCAGTTCTCGCTTTAAGACAGTCAAAATCAAACATTTGACCATGTTACTCTCCAATTGTATTCATTGTCTCTGCTTTTGGAAATGTTAATGTTTGACCTCTCCTCAGATTTTTAACTTTATCTAGAGTTATAGAACTCCGATTCAAGCGAGATTAGTCTCGTTGGGAAAGCTAAGACATGAGGCTACAAGTTCTCTCAATGAAGGACAACCCAGTTTACGCTTCTAAGACTGAAAAAATTGCTAATCAAGAAATATTTGAACTGTATTGTCCAACTGTTCGTCTCTGTTTTGGAAATGTTACTGTGTGACCTCTCTTCAGATTTTTAACATTATCCGGAGTTATAGAACTCCGATTCAAGCGAGATTAGTCTCGTTGGGAAGCTAAGACATGAGGCTACATGTTCTCGAAGAAAGGACATCCCGAGCTTCCGCCTCTAAGACAGTCAAAATCAAACATTTGGACTGTTATTGTCCAACTATTCTTGTCTCGTTTTGAAAATGTTACTGTGTGACCTCTCTTCAGATTTTTAACATTATCTGGAGTTATAGAACTCTGATTCAAGCGAGATTAGTCTCGTTGGGAAGCTAAGACATGAGTCTACAAGTTCTCTGAAGAAAGGACATCCCAGTTCTGCCTCTAAGACAGTCAAAATCAAACATTTGGACTGTTACTGTCCAACTGTTACTGTCTCGTTTTGGAAATGTTACTGTGTGACCTCTCTTCAGATTTTTAACATTATCTGGAGTTGTAGAACTCCGATTCAAGCGAGATTAATCTCGTTGGGAAGCTAAGACATGAGTCTACAAGTTCTCTGAAGAAAGGACATCTGAGTTCTGCCTCTAAGACAGTCAAAATCAAACATTTGACTGCTATTGTCCAACTGTTATCGCTCTTCCTTTTAGAAACGTACGTCTGACCTCTCTTCAGATTTTTAACATTATCTGGAGTTATAGAACTCCGATTCAAGCGAGATTAGTCTCGTTGGGAAGCTAAGACATGAGTCTACAAGTTCTCGAAGAAAGGACATCCCAGTTCGCCTTTAAGACAGTCAAAATCAAACATTTGGACCGTTACTCTCCAATTGTTCTTGTCTCGTTTTGGAAATGTTAATGTTTGACCTCTCCTCAGATTTTTAACTTTATCTAGAGTTATAGAACTCCGATTCAAGCGAGATTAGTCTCGTTGGAAAGCTAAGACATAAGGCTACAAGTTCTCTCAAGAAAGGACAACCCTAGTTCCGCCTCTAAGACGCTCAAAATCAAACATTTGATTCATTGTTGTCCAAGTGGTACTGTCTCGTTTTGGAAATGTTAATGTTTGACCTCTCCTCAGATTTTTAACTCTATCTGGAGTTGTAGAACTCCGATTTAAGCGAGATTAGTTCTGTTGGAAAGCTAAGACATGAGGCTACTAGTTCTTTGAAGAAAGGAGAACCCAGTTTTGCCTCTAAGACAGTCAAAGTTTCTCATCAACAAACCTTTGAACTCTTACTGTCCAACTGTTACTCTCTCATTTTTTAAATGTTACTGTCTTACCTCTCCTCAGATTTTTAACTATATCTGGAGTTATGGAACTCCAATTCAAGCGAGATTAGTCTCGCTAGGAAGCTAAGAAATGAGGCTACAAGTTCTCTGAAGAAAGGAGAACCCAGCTTCCGCCTCTAAGATGGTCAAAATTGCTCATCAACAAACATTTGGACATTCTATCGTCTCATTTTTTTGAACTGTTATCGTCTCGACCTCTCCTTAGATTTTTAATTATATCTGGAGTTATAGAACTTCGATTCAAGCGCGATTAGTCTTGTTGGAAAGCTAAGACATGAGGCTACAAGTTCTTTCAGAAAGGAGAACCTAGTTCTGCCTCTAAGCACGTCAAAATTTCTCATCAACAAACCTTTGAACTCTTACTCGTCCATTTGTTACTCTCTCGTTTTTTTAAATGTTACTGTCTTACATCTCCTCAGATTTTTAACTATATCTAGAGTTTTGGAACTCCAATTCAAGGAAGATTAGTCTCGTTGGGAAGCTAAGACATGAGGCTAGAAGTTCTCTGAAGAAAGGACATCCTAGTTCCGCTTTAAGACAGTCAAAATCAAACATTTGACTGTTACTCTCCAATTGTTTCTGTCTCGTTTTGGAAATGTTAATGTTTGACCTCTCCTCAGATTTTTAACTTTATCTGGAGTTATAGAACTCCGATTCAAGCGAGATAACTCTTGTTGGAAAGCTAAGACATGAGGCTACAAGTTCTGTCAAGACAGGACAACCCAGTTCTGCCTCTAAGACAGTCAAAATCAAACATTTGGACTGCATTGTCCAAGTGGTACTGTCTCGTTTTGGAAATGTTACTTGTGTGACCTCTCTTTAGATTTTTAACTCTATCTGGAGTTGTAGAACTCCGATTTAAGCGAGATTAGTTCCGTTGGAAAGCTAAGACATGAGGCTACTAGTTCTTTGAAGAAAGGAGAACCCAGTTTTGCCTCTAAGACAGTCAAAGTTTCTCATCAACAAACCTTTGAACTCTTCTTGTCCAACTGTTACTCTCTCATTTTTTAAATGTTACTTGTCTTACCTCTCCTCAGATTTTTAACTATATCTGGAGTTATGGAACTCCAATTCAAGCGAGATTAGTCTCGCTAGGAAGCTAAGAAATGAGGCTACAAGTTCTCTGAAGAAAGGAGAACCCAGTTCTGCCTCTAAGATGGTCAAAATTGCTCATCAACAAACATTTGACTTATTCTTGTCTCATTTTTTTGAACTGTTACTGTCTGACCTCTCCTCAGATTTTTAATTATATCTAGAGTTATAGAAGTCCGATTCAAGCAAGATTAGTCTCGTTGGAAAGCTAAGACATGAGGCTACAAGTTCTCTCAATGAAGGACAACCCAGTTCTGCTTCTAAGACTGAAAAAATTGCTAATCAACAAATATTTGGACTGTTACTGTCCAACTGTTACTGTCTCGTTTTGGAAATGTTACTGTGTGACCTCTCTTCAGATTTTTAACATTATCTGGAGTTATAGAACTCCGATTCAAGCAAGATTAGTCTCGTTGGGAAGCTAAGACATGAGGCTACAAGTTCTCTGAAGAAAGGACATCCCAGTTCTGCCTCTAAGACAGTCAAAATCAAACATTTGACCGTTACTTGTCCAACTGTTATCTTGTCTCGTTTTGAAAATGTTATTGTGTGACCTCTCTTCAGATTTTTAACATTATCTGGAGTTATAGAACTCTGATTCAAGCGAGATTAGTCTCGTTGGGAAGCTAAGACATGAGTCTACAAGTTCTATGAAGAAAGGACATCCCAGTTCCGCTCTAAGACAGTCAAAATCAAACATTTGATTTAGTCTTGTCCAACTGATTCTTGTCTCGTTTTGGAAATGTTACCGTGTGACCTCTCTTCAGATTTTTAACATTATCTGGAGTTGTAGAACTCCGATTCAAGCGAGATTAATCTCGTTGGGAAGCTAAGACATGAGTCTACAAGTTCTCTGAAGAAAGGACATCTGAGTTCTGCCTCTAAGACAGTCAAAATCAAACATTTGGACTGCTATTGTCCAACTTACTCGTCTCCTTTTAGAAACGTTCGTGTCGACCTCTCTTCAGATTTTTAACATTATCTGGAGTTATAGAACTCCGATTCAAGCGAGATTAGTCTCGTTGGGAAGCTAAGACATGAGTCTACAAGTTCTCTGAAGAAAGGACATCCCAGTTCTGCCTTTAAGACAGTCAAAATCAAACATTTGGACTGTTACTCTCCAATTGTTACTGTCTCGTTTTGGAAATGTTAATGTTTGACCTCTCCTCAGATTTTTAACTTTATCTAGAGTTATAGAACTCCGATTCAAGCGAGATTAGTCTCGTTGGGAAGCTAAGACATGAGTCTACAAGTTCTCTGAAGAAAGGACATCCTAGTTCTGCCTTTAAGACAGTCAAAATCAAACATTTGGACTGTTACTCTCCAATTGTTACTGTCTCGTTTTGGAAATGTTAATGTTTGACCTCTCCTCAGATTTTTAACTTTATCTGGAGTTATAGAACTCCGATTCAAGCGAGATAACTCTTGTTGGAAAGCTAAGACATGAGGCTACAAGTTCTGTCAAGACAGGACAACCCAGTTCTGCCTCTAAGACAAGTCAAAATCAAACATTGACTGGGCATTCTTGTCCAAGTGGTCTTGTCTCGTTTTGGAAATGTTCTTGTGTGACCTCTCTTTAGATTTTTAACTCTATCTGGAGTTGTAGAACTCCGATTTAAGCGAGATTAGTCTCCCTAGGAAGCTAAGAAATGAGGCTACAAGTTCTCTGAAGAAAGGAGAACCCAGTTCCGCCTCTAAGATGGTCAAAATTGCTCATCAACAAACATTTGGTCCAATTCTTGTCTCATTTTTTTTGAAATGTTATGTGTCGACCTCTCCTCAGATTTTTAATTATATCTAGAGTTATAGAAGTCCGATTCAAGGAAGATTTGTCTCGTTCGAAAGCTAAGACATGAGGCTACAAGTTCTTTAAAGAAAGGAGAATCCAGTTTTGCCATTAAGACAGAAAAAATTTCTCATCAACAAACCTTTGAACTCTTACTGTCCAACTATTACTCTCTCGTTTTTGAAATGTTATTGTCTTACCTCTCCTCAGATTTTTAACTATATCTGGAGTTATGAAACTCCAATTCAAGCAAGATTAGTCTCGTTGGGAACCTAAGACTTGAGGCTACAAGTTCTTTGAAGAAAAGAGAACCTAGTTCTGCCTCTAAAGCTGTCAAAATTGCTCATCAACAAACAGTTGGACTGTTACTGTCCAACTGTTATTGTCTCATTTTTGAACTGTTATTGTCTAACCTATCCTCCGATTCTTAACTATATTCAGAGTTGTAGAACTCCGATTCAAGCGAGATTAGTTTTGTTGGGAAGCTAAGCCATGAGTCTACAAGTTCTCTGAAGAAAGGACATCCCAGTACTGCCTCTAAGACAGTCAAAATCAAACATTTGAACTGTTACTGTCTCGTTTTGGAAATGTTACTGTGTGACCTCTCTTCAGATTTTTAACTTTATCTGGAGTTATAGAACTCCAATTCAAGCGAGATTACTCTTGTTGGAAAGCTAAGACATGAGTCTACAAGTTCTCTGAAGAAAGGGCATCCCAGTTCTGCCTCTAAGACAGTCAAAATCAAATATTTGGACTGTTACTCTCCTACTTTATTCTTGTCTCGTTTTGGAAATGTTAATGTTTGACCTCTCCTACGATTTTTAACTTTATCTAGAGTTATAGAACTTCGATTGAAGCAAGATTACTCTTGTTGGAAAGCTAAGACATGAGGCTACAAGTTCTCTCAAGAAAGGATAACCCAGTTCTACCTCTAAGACAGTCAAAATCAAACATTTGGACATTCTTGTCCAACTCATTCTTGTCTCGTTTTGGAAATGTTACTGTGTGACCTCTCTTCAGATTTTTAACTATATCTGGAGTTCTAGAACTCTGATTCAAGCGAGATTAGTCTTGTTGGAAAGCTAAGACATGAGGCTACTAGTTCTTTGAAGAAAGGAGAACCCAGTTTTGCCTCTAAGACAGTCAAAGTTTCTCATCAACAAACCTTTGAACTCTTACTATCCAACTGTTACTCTCTCGTTTTTGAAATGTTACTGTCTTACCTCTCCTCGGATTTTTAACTATATCTGGAGTTATGAAACACCAATTCAAGCAAGATTAGTCTCGTTGGGAAGGTAAGACTTGAGGCTACAAGTTCTCTAAAGAAAAGAGAACCCAGTTCTGCCTCTAAGGCGGTCAAAATTGCTCATCAACAAATAGTTGGACTGTTACTGTCCAACTGTTACTGTCTCGTTTTTTGGAAATGTTTGTCTAACCTCTCCTCCGATTCTTAACTATATTCAGAGTTATAGAGCTCCGATTCAAGCGAGATTAGTCTCGTTGGAAAGCTAAGACATGAGGCTACAAGTTCTATGAGAAAGGACAACCAAGTTCTGCTCTAAGACAGTCAAAATCAAACATTTGGACTGCTACTGTCCAACTGTTACTGTCTCGTTTTGGAAATGTTACAATCTAACCTCTCCTTAGATTTTTAACTATATCTGGAGTTATGGAACTCCAATTCAAGCGAGATTAGTTTCGTTGGAAAGCTAAGACATGAGTCTACAAGTACTCTGAAGAAAGCACATCCCAGTTCTGCCTCAAAAACAGTCAAAATCAAACATTTGGACTGTTACTCTCCAATTATTCTTGTCTCGTTTTGGAAATGTTAATTTTTGACCTCTCCTCAGATTTTTAACATTATCGGACTTATAGAGCTCCGATTCAAGCGAGATTACTCTTGTTGGAAAGCTAAGACATGAGGCTACAAGCTCTCTCAACAAAGGACATCCCAGTTCTGCCTCTAAGATAGTCAAAATCAAACATTTGACTGCTCTTTGTCCAAGTGTTCTTGTCTTGTTTTGGAAACGTTCGTGGTCGACCTATTCTCAGATTTTTAACTATATCTGGAGTTATGGAACTCCAATTCAGGCGAGAATATTCTCGTTTGGAAGCTAAGACATGAGGCTACAAGTTCTCTGAAGAAAGGAGAACCCAGTTCTGCGTCTAAGATGGTCATAATTTCTCATCAACAAACATTTGTATCATTCTTGTCCAAGTTTATTCTTGTCTCGTTTTGAACCGTTCTTGTGTAACCTCTCCTCCGATTCTTAAGTATATTCAGAGTTATAGAACTTCGATTCAAGCGAGATTAGTCTCGTTGGAAAGGTAAGACATGAGGCTACAAGTTCTATGAAGAAAGGAGAACCCAGTTCTGCGTCTAAGAAAGTCAAAATTGCTCATCAACAAACATTTGGACTGTTACTGTCTTATTTTTTTGAACTGTTACTGTCTTACCTCTCCTTAGATTTTTAATTATATCTGGAGTTATAGAACTCCGATTCAAGCGAGATTAGTTTCGTTGGAAAGCTAAGACATGAGTCTACAAGTTCACTAAAGAAAGGACATCCCAGTTCTGCCTCTAAGACAGTCAAAATCAAACATTTGGACTGCTACTGTCCAACTGTTACTGTCTCGTTTTGGAAACATTATTGTTTGACCTCTCCTCAGATTTTTAACTATATCTAGAGTTATGGAACTCCAATTCAAGCAAGATTAGTCTTGTTGGGAAGCTAAGACTTGAGGCTATAAGTTCTCTAAAGAAAGGAGAACCCGAGTTACGCATCTAAGACGGTCAAAATTTCTCATCAACAAACATTTGGACTGTTAGTGTCCAACTGTTACTGTCTCGTTTTTGAATTGTTACTGTCTAACCTCTCCTCCGATTCTTAACTATATTCAGAGTTATAGAACTCTGATTCAAGCGAGATTAGTCTCGTTGAAAAGCTAAGACATGAGGCTACAAGTTCTATGAGAAAGGACAACCCAGTTACGCTCTAAGACAAGTCAAAATCAAACATTTGACCTGCACTTGTCCAACTTATTCTTGTCTCGTTTTGGAAATGTTACAATCTAACCTCTCCTTAGATTTTTAACTATATCCTGGAGTTATGGAACTCCAATTCAAGCGAGATTAGTTTCGTTGGAAAGCTAAGACATGAGTCTACAAGTACTCTGAAGAAAGCACATCCCAGTTCTGCCTCAAAAACAGTCAAAATCAAACATTTGGACTGTTACTCTCCAACTGTTACTGTCTCGTTTTGGAAATGTTAATTTTTGACCTCTCCTCAGATTTTTAACATTATCTGGACTTATAGAGCTCCGATTCAAGCGAGATTACTCTTGTTGGAAAGCTAAGACATGAGGCTACAAGCTCTCTCAACAAAGGACATCCCAGTTCTGCCTCTAAGACAGTCAAAATCAAACATTTGGACTGCTACTGTCCAAGTGTTACTGTCTTGTTTTGGAAACGTTACTGTCTGACCTATTCTCAGATTTTTAACTATATCTGGAGTTATGGAACTCCAATTCAGGCGAGAATATTCTCGTTTGGAAGCTAAGACATGAGGCTACAAGTTCTCTGAAGAAAGGAGAACCCAGTTCTGCGTCTAAGACGGTCATAATTTCTCATCAACAAACATTTGGACTGTTACTGTCCAACTGTTACTGTCTCGTTTTTGAACTGTTACTGTGTAACCTCTCCTC
Organism: Populus x sibirica; assembly: GCA_019202695.1. NCBI lineage: Eukaryota > Viridiplantae > Streptophyta > Magnoliopsida > Malpighiales > Salicaceae > Populus > Populus x sibirica. The sequence continues at coordinate 11,040 of JAGMVL010000302.1, forward strand.
CGATTCTTAAGTATATTCAGAGTTATAGAACTTCGATTCAAGCGAGATTAGTCTCGTTGGAAAGGTAAGACATGAGGCTACAAGTTCTATGAAGAAAGGAGAACCCAGTTCTGCGTCTAAGAAAGTCAAAATTGCTCATCACAAACATTTGGACTGTTACTGTCTTATTTTTTTGAACTGTTACTGTCTTACCTCTCCTTAGATTTTTAATTATATCTGGAGTTATAGAACTCCGATTCAAGCGAGATTAGTTTCGTTGGAAAGCTAAGACATGAGTCTACAAGTTCACTAAAGAAAGGACATCCCAGTTCGCCTCTAAGACATCAAAATCAAACATTTGGACTCAATCTTGTCCAAGCTGTTATTCGGTCTCGTTTTGGAAACATTATTGTTTGACGTCTCCTCAGATTTTTAACTATATCTAGAGTTATGGAACTCCAATTCAAGCGAGATTAGTCTTGTTGGGAAGCTAAGACTTGAGGCTATAAGTTCTCTAAAGAAAGGAGAACCCAGTTCTGCGTCTAAGACGGTCAAAATTTCTCATCAACAAACATTTGGACTGTTAGTGTCCAACTGTTATTGTCTCATTTTTGAATTGTTACTGTCTAACCTCTCCTCCGATTCTTAACTATATTCAGAGTTATAGAACTCCGATTCAAGCGAGATTAGTCTCGTTGGAAAGCTAAGATATGAGGCTACAAGTTCTATGAAGAAAGGAGAACCCAGTTCTTCGTCTAAGAAAGTCAAAATTGCTCATCAACAAACATTTGGACATTCACGTCCAACTGTCATCGTCTCGTTTTTGAACTGTTACTGTGTAACCTCTCCTCCTATTCTTAACTATATTCAGAGTTATAGAACTTCGATTCAAGCGAGATTAGTCTCGTTGGAAAGCTAAGACATGAGGCTACAAGTTCTATCAAGAAAGGAGAACCCAGTTCTGCATCTAAGAAAATCAAAATTGCTCATCAACAAACATTTGGACTGTTACTGTCTTATTTATTTGAACTGTTACTGTCTTACCTCTCCTTAGATTTTTAATTATATCTGGAGTTATAGAACTCCGATTCAAGCGAGATTAGTTTCGTTGGAAGGCTAAGACATGAGTCTACAAGTTCTCTGAAGAAAGGACATCCCAGTTCTGCCTCTAAGGCAGTCAAAATCAAACATTTGAACTGTTACCGTCTTGTCCAGTTCTTGTCTCGTTTTGGAAATGTTACTTGTGTGACCTCTCTTCAGATTTTTAACTTTATCTGGAGTTATAGAACTCCGATTCAAGCGAGATTACTCTTGTTGGAAAGCTAAGACATGAGTCTACAAGTTCTCTGAAGAAAGGACATCCCAGTTCTGCCTCTAAGACAGTCAAAATCAAACATTTGGACTGTTACTGTCCAACTGTTACTGTCTCGTTTTGGAAATGTTAATGTTTGACCTCTCCTCAGATTTTTAACTATATCTGGAGTTATAGAGCTCCGATTCAAGTGAGATTACTCTTGTTGGAAAGCTAAGACATGAGGCTACAAGTTCTCTCAAGAAAGGACAACCCAGTTTTGCCTCTAAGACAGTCAAAATCAAACATTTGACCGTTACTTGTCCAATTCTTGTCTCGTTTTGGAAATGTTAATGTTTGACCTCTCCTCAGATTTTTAACTATATCTCGAGTTATAGAGCTCCGATTCAAGTGAGATTACTCTTGTTGGAAAGCTAAGACATGAGGCTACAAGTTCTCTCAAGAAAGGACAACCCAGTTCTGCCTCTAAGACAGACAAAATCAAACATTTGACATTATTGTCCAACTATTCTTCGTCTCGTTTTGGAAATGTTAACTGTGTGACCTCTCTTCAGATTTTTAACTATATCTGGAGTTATAGAACTCCGATTCAAGCGAGATTAGTCTTGTTGGAAAGCTAAGACATGAGGCTACAAGTTCTTTGGGAAAGGAGAACCCAATTTTGCCTCTGAGACAGTCAAAGTTTCTCATCAACAAACCTTTGAACTCTTCTTGTCCAACCGTTACTCTCTCGTTTTTGAAATGTTACTGTCTTACCTCTCCTCAGATTTTTAACTATATCCGGAGTTATGGAACTCCAATTCAAGCAAGATTAGTCTCGTTGGAAAGCTAAGACATGAGGCTACAAGTTCTCTAAAGAAAGGAGAACCCAGTTCTGCCTCTAAGACGGTCAAAATTGCTCATCAACAAACATTTGGATTTATTCTTGTCTCATTTTTTTGAACTGTTACTGTCTGACCTCTCCTCAGATTTTTAATTATATCTAGAGTTAAAGAACTCCGATTCAAGCGAGATTAGTCTCGTTGGAAAGCTAAGACATGAGGCTACAAGTTCTTTAAAGAAAGGATAATCCAGTTTTGCCATTAAGACAGTCAAAATTTCTCATCAACAAACCTTTGAACTCTTACTGTCCAACTGTTACTCTCTCGTTTTTGAAATGTTACTGTCTTACCTCTCCTCAGATTTTTAACTATATCTGGAGTTATGGAACTCCAATTCAAGCAAGATTAGTCTCGTTGGAAAGCTAAGACATCAGGCTACAAGTTCTCTAAAGAAAAGAGAGCCCAGTTCTGCCTCTAAGGCTGTCAAAATTGCTCATCAACAAACATTTGGACTGTTCTTGTCCAACTGTTACTGTCTAGTTTTTGAACTGTTCTTTGTCTGACCACTACTCTGATTCTTAACTATATTCAGAGTTGTAGAACTCCAATTCAAGCGAGATTAGTCTTGTTGGAAAGCTAGGACATGAGGTACAAGTTCTATGAAGAAAAGACAACCCAGTTCTGCTCTAAGACAGTCAAAATCAAACATTTGGACTGCTACTGTCCAACTGTTACTGTCTCGTTTTGGAAATGTTACTATCTGACCTCTCCTTAGATTTTTACCTATATCTGGACTTATGGAACTCCAATTCAAGCGAGATTAGTCTCGTTGGGAAGCTAAGACATGAGGCTACAAGTTCTCTAAAGAAAGGAGAACCTAGTTCTGCGTCTAAGACGGTCAAAATTGCTCATAAAAAAACATTTGGACTGTTACTCTCCAACTGTTACTGTCTCGTTTTTGAACTGTTACTGTCTAACCTCTCTTCCGATTCTTAACTATATCTGGAGTTATGGAACTCCAATTCAAGCGAGATTAGTCTCGCTGGGAAGCTAAGAAATGAGGCTACAAGTTCTCAGAAGAAAGGAGAACCCAGTTCTGCCTCTAAGACGGTCAAAATTGCTCATCAACAAACATTTGGACTGTTACTGTCCAACTGTTACTGTCTCGTTTATTTGAACTGTTATTGTCTGACCTCTACTTGGATTTTTAACTATATCTGGAGTTATGGCACTCCGATTCAAGCGAGATTAGTCTCGTTGTAAAGCTAAGACATGAGGCTATAAGTTCTCTGAAGAAAGGATAACCCAATTCTGCCTCTAAGACAATCAAAATCAAACATTTGGATTATTCTTGTCAAGCTATTCTTGTCTTGTTTTGGAAATGTTACTGTAACACCCCATACATTCATTACATTTAGAATTATTTTTCTATGATTTGGTACGTGAAAAAAACAAGTGATTTTTTTTATATATACAGGTTCTCATATAAAAATCTACCGAAATTTCTCTCGAAATTTCGTAGAGTCTCCCTATACGGGAGGTCACAAGTTATCGACATATACCCTGTTTACACTTTTAATATTTCACATCTCATAACTCAATCACGACCCAATCGTCCTGGGTCTCAATTCCACAAACATCATCATCATCACAACCATAATATTTATAACATACATTGAACAACAAATATCATTATAGAGGAATAAATGAGATAAACACGCATACATGAAACATGATTATATGGATTTCAGAGTTAAGTTCATCTATTCAAGTTTAAAACATCCATTATATAAATTAATTTATATAAATGTTTTAATATTTCAAAATACAAGGATATACTCCCTAGAACTACATAACAAAAAGTGAACAAAAGCTAGGATCTACTCCTGTCGTGCACGCGATGGTCCTGAAACAAAATACATATTATTGAAACATGAATATCACAATAAGTATAGTAACATAAATATCCAATAATTTAATAAGGCAAACATGTAATCATATTCTATTCACTTCTCCATTTTTGTTTTCCATTGGAACTCTTTCTCATTCAACTACTAAAACCGTTTCATCTTCCATTTTCAACTTCCATTCAAGATTCCATAAGATCAACCACAACTATTTTTGCCTAACTCATTGTCAATACCAATTTCACCAGTATCATCATCACCACCTCGTAGGCGTCGATACTTAGCAATCCCCTTTACCCGGGACCCTAGCATACACTAAATGTATATTAGTCGATGCCCCATAGGCATCGATGCATGGTGATCCCCTTACCCGGGATCCTAGCATACACTAAATGTATGCTAGTTCATGTCCCATAGGCATCGATGCATGGTGACCCCCTTACCTGGGATCCTAGCATACACTAAATGTATGCTAGTCCATGCATGGTGATCCCCTTACCCGGGATCCTAACATACACTAAATGTATGCTAGTCCATGCCCCATAGGCATCGATGCATGGTGATCCCCTTACCCGGGATCCTAGCATACACTAAATGTATGCTAGTCCATGCATGGTGATCCCCTTACTCGGGATCCTACCATACACTAAATGTATGCTAGTCCATGCCAATTTCATTCATTAATATTGTCATTCTTTGTCCGACCATAGTTATCATTATAAATTTTCATTTCGAACATGGCTCGTTTCTTTTCAAAGCTAAGATATAATATCACATGTTTCCCGAAAGGAAAGGACTCAAATTTTCACCCTTTAACGCGTTTAAATAGTTGCTTTAGCGACTTTCCGAATCTGCCAGTAGAGGTCGTATTCCGACCTCTCCTCAGAGTTTTGACTATATCTGGAGTTCTAGGACTTTGTTTCAAGCGAGGTTGGTCTTGTCGGAAAGCTAAGACACAGGGCTACAAGTCCCATGAAGGGAGGAGAACCCAGTTCTGCCCTCAAGACACTCAAAATTATTCATCAACAAATTAGACCTACTGCCCTATAGGGTCTCTCATGACCCAGTCTCAGTTGGTGGCCCATAACTAGAGTTTTTATAGCTCCAAATTGAGCAAGACCAGTTTTCTTAGTTAGCCAACATCCAAAACCTCGTTGGAAAGCTAAGACATGTGGCTACAAGTTCTACAAGAAAGGAGAACCTAGTTCTGCCTCTAAGAAAGTCAAAATTGCTCATCAACAACCATTTGGACTGTTACTATCTCATTTTTGAACTCTTACTTTCTGACATCTACTCAGATTTTTAATTATATCTAGAGTTATAGAACTCCAATTCAAGGGATTTAAGTCTCGGTGGAAAGCTAAGACATGAGGCTACAAGTTCTCTACAGAAAGGACAACCTAGTTCTACCTCAAGACAGCCAAAATTTCTCATTAACAAACATTTGGACTGTTACTGGCTCGTTTTCAAATTGTTTCTGTCTGATCTCTCCTCAGATTTCTGTATCTTGAGTTATAGAACTCCGATTCAAGCGAGATTAGTCTCGTTGGAAAGCTAAGACATATGGCTACAAGTTCTAAAAGAAAGGAGAACCTAGTTCTGCCTCTAAGTAAGTCAAAATTCCTCATCAACAACCATTTGAATTTATTCTTGTCTTGTTTTCAAACTGTTACTATCTGATCTCTCCTCATATTTTTAACTATATCGTGAGTTATAGAACTCTGATTCAAGCAAGATTAGCCTCGTTGGAAAGCTAAGACATGTGGCTACAAGTTCTATAAGAAAGGAGAACCCGGTTATGCCTTAAAGAAAGTCAAAATTGCTCATCAACAACCATTTGGACTGTTCATGTCTCGTTTTGGAACTGTTACTATCTGATCTCTCCTCAGATTTTTAACTATATCTGGAGTTATAGAACTCCAATTCAAGCGAGATTAATTTTAATGGAAAGCTAAGACATGAGTCTACAAGATCTCTGAACAAAGGAGAACCCAGTTCTACCTCTAAGAAAGTCAAAATTGCTCTTCAACAACCATTTGGACTGTTACTCTTTTGTTTTCGAACATTTACAGTCTGATCTCTCCTTAGATTTTTAACTATATCTTGAGTTATAGAACTCCGATTCAAGCGAGATCAGTCTCGTTGTAAAGCTAAGATATAAGGCTATAAGATCTTTGAAAAAAGGACAACCCAGTTTTGCCTCTAAGACAGTCAAAATCAAGCATTTGGACTGTTACTGTCTCGTGTTGGAAACATTACTGTCTGAACTCTCCTCAGATTTTTAACTATATTTGGAGTTACAGGATTGTGATTCAAGCGAGATTAGTATCGTTGGAAAGCTAAGACATGAGTCTAAATGTTCTCTATGGAAAGAAGAACCCAGTTCTGCCTCAAAGAAAATTAAATTGCTCATCAACAACCATTTAGACTGTTACTGTCTTGTTTTCAAACTGTTACTATCTGATCTCTCCTCATATTTTTAACTATATCGTGAGTTATAGAACTCTGATTCAAGCAAGATTAGCCTCGTTGGAAAGCTAAGACATGTGGCTACAAGTTCTACAAGAAAGGAGAACCCGGTTATGCCTTAAAGAAAGTCAAAATTGCTCATCAACAACCATTTGGACTGTTCATGTCTCGTTTTGGAACTGTTACTATCTGACCTCTCCTCAGATTTTTAACTATATCTTGAGTTATAGAACTCCGATTCAAGTGACATTAGGTTCATTGGGAAGCTAAGACATGAGGCTACAAGTTCTATACAGAAAGGAAAACCCATTTCTACCTCTAATGCTGTCAAAATTACTCATCAACAAACATTTGGACCGTTACTGTCTGATCTCTCCTTATATTTTTAACTATAACTGGAGTTATAGAACTCTGATTCAAGCGATATTAGTCTCGTTGGAAAGCTAACACATGAGGTTACAAGTTCTCTGAAGAAAGGACAACGCAGTTACGCCTCTAAGACAATCAAAATCAAACATTTGGACCATTGCTTGTCCAACGCATTCTTGTCTCGTGTTGGAAACGTTCTTGTCGACCTCTCCTCAGTTTTTTAACAATATCTGGAGTTACAGAACTCTGATTCAAGTGAGATTAGTGTCCTTGGAAAGCTAAGACATGAGTTTACAAGTTCTCTAAGGAAAGAAGAACCCAGTTCTGCCTCAACAAAAATCAAAATTGCTCATCAACAACAATTTGGATTGTTACTGTCTTGTTTTTGAAATGTTACTGTCTGACCTCTCCTCAGATTTTTAACTATATCTTGAATTATAGAACTCCGATTCAAGCAAGATTAGGTTCATTGGAAAGCTAAGAGATGAGGCTACAAGTTCTATTCAGAAATGAAAACCCAGTTCTGCCTCTAATACTGTCAAAATTACTCATCAACAAACATTTGGACTGTTACTGTCTCATTTTCGAACTGTTACTGTCTAATATCTCCTCATATTTTTAACTATATCTAGGGTTATAGAACTTCGATTCAAGCGATAATAGTCTCGTTGGAAAGCTAAGACATGAGGCTCCAAGTTCTATGCAGAAAGGAAAACCCAGTTCTGCCTCAAATACTGTCAAAATTGCTCATTAACAACCATTTGGACTGTTACTGTCTCATTTTTGAACTGTTACTGTCTGACCTCTCCTTAGATTTTTAATTATATCTGGAGTTATAGAACTTCGTTTCAAGCAATATTAGTCTCATTGAAAAGCTAAGACATGCGGCTACAAGCTTTGTGCAGAAAGGAAAACCCAGTTATGCCTCTAATATTGTCAAAATTGCTCATCAACAAACATTTGGACTGTTACTGTCTCGTTTTCGAACTGTTACTGTCTGATCTCTCCTTATATTTTTAACTATATCTAGGGTTATATAACTCCGATTCAAGCGATATTAGTCTCGTTTGAAAGCTAAGACATGAGGCTATAAGTTCTATGCAAAAAGGAAAACCCAGTTCTGCCTCTAATACTGTCAAAATTGCTCATCAACAAACATGTGGTTGTTACTGTCTACTCTCTCCTCATATTCTTAACTATACCTGGGGTTATAGAACTCCGATTCAAGCGATATTAGTCTCGTTGGAAAGTTAAGACATGAGGATACAAGTTCTATGCAGAAAGGAAAACCCAGTTCTGCCTCTAATACTGTCAAAATTGCTCATCAACAAACATTTGGCTGTTACTCTCTCATTTTCGAACTCTTTCTGTCTGATCTCTCCTTATATTTTTAACTATATCTAGGGTTATATAACTCCGATTCAAGCGATATTAGTCTCGTTTGAAAGCTAAGACATGAGGCTATAAGTTCTATGCAAAAAGGAAAACCCGGTTACGCCTCTAATCTGTCAAAATTGCTCATCAACAAACATGTGGTTGTTACTGTCTACTCTCTCCTCATATTCTTAACTATATCTAGGGTTATATAACTCCGATTCAAGCGATATTAGTCTCGTTTGAAAGCTAAGACATGAGGCTATAAGTTCTATGCAAAAAGGAAAACCCAGTTCTGCCTCTAATACTGTTAAAATTGCTCATCAACAAACATGTGGTTGTTACTGTCTACTCTCTCCTCATATTTTTAACTATATCTGGGGTTATAGAACTCCGATTCAAGCGATATTAGTCTCGTTGGAAAGCTAAGACATGAGGCTACAAGTTCTATGCAGAAAGGAAAACCCAGTTCTGCCTCTAATACTGTCAAAATTGTTCATCAACAAACATTTGGACCGTTCTTTGTCTCCTTTTCGAACTGTTACTATCTGATCTCTCCTCATATTTTTAACTATATATGGGATTATAGAACTCCGATTCAAGCGATATTAGTCTCGTTGGAAAGCTAAGACATGAGGCTACAAGTTCTATACAGAAAGGAAAACTCAGTTCTGCCTCTAATACTGTCAAAATTGCTTATCAACAACATTTGGTTGTTACTGTTTCGTTTTCGAACTGTTACTGTCTGATCTCTCCTCATATTTTTAACTAGATATGGGGTTATAGAACTCCGATTCAAGTGATATTAGTCTCGTTGGAAAGCTAAGACATGAGGCTACAAGTTCTGTGGAGAAAGGAAAACCCAGTTCTGTCTCTGCCTCTAAGACTGTCAAAATTGCTCATCAACAACCATTTGGACTGTCTTTGTCCAACTGTTACTGTCTCGTTTATTTGAACTGTTACTCTCTGACCTTTACTCAGATTTTTAACAATATCTAAAGTTATGGCACTCCGATTCAAGCGAGATTAGTATCGTTGGAAAGCTAAGACATGAGGCTACAAGTTCTTTGAAGAAAGGACAACCCAGTTCTGCCTCTAAGAGACTCAAAATTGCTCATCAAAAAACATTTGGACTGTTACTGTCTCGTTTTTTTTGAACTGTTACTGTCTGACATCTACTTAGATTTTTAATTATTTCTGGAGTTATAGAACTCCGATTCAAGCAATATAAGTCTCGGTGGAAAGCTAAGACATGAGGCAACAAGTTCTCTGCAGAAAGGACATCCGAGTTCTGCCTCTAAGATAGTCAAAATTGCTAATCAACAAATATTTGGACTGTTCTTTGTCTCATTTTTGAACTGTTACTGTCTGACCTCTCCTCAGATTTTTAATTATATCCGGAGTTATAGAACTCGATTCAAGCGATATTGTCTCATTGGAAAGCTAAGACATGAGGCTACAAGTTCTCTGAAGAAAGGATGATTAGTACTTAAAAGTGCATTTTTATCAAGGTTTTATATTATCATTTTGCACTTGAAGTATCAATAATTCCTTAACTAAAGCATATTTATAATAACATATCTAATAATATAAGATACCTTTAATTTATGGTAAATGTTCATCTTAAGTGTAGGCCTATCACATAAATGAAAGAATTTATTGATGAGTTGAAGTACTAAAATTGAAAGGACAATGAGATGTCCAAACTTAGAAAAGAGATCTTTGGTTCAGTCCAAACTGGAACACTGTTTGGTCATCGGGTCATATCTAGAGCTGTAGATCTTGGATTTAGGTCTGCCTTATATGGATGGAAAGCTAAGACATAGGCCTAAAACTTTCATGCGGAGTCCAAGATTTAAAAAGGCCGTTTTCAAGTCCAAAGTGTAGCAACAATGGAGAAGTCTGAATCTTTCCTGTAGCCCAGACACTGTTTAATGTTTAGCCCATATCTCGAGTTCTAGAAGTCCAAATGACCTCAAATTTGTATCCTGGAAAGCTGAGATAATTTCCAGGAACTTTCATAATTTAAGTCTATTCAAATTATGACGTTATCAATGACGTTTTTGGCAGACAAGAAGATAAAGATTGTCACCAAGTCAAGATGTGGCCACCTACTCAACAATTAGTTAACAAATCAATAGTTCCGAATTTTGGCCGATAAAAGGAGGCATTTGCCATGTATTGGGGCATCTTGGTTTACAGATCAAGATCATGCTCTTGCTCTCTCTTTATATTTTGTAATGCTTAAGTTTTGCTTATATTAATCTCTTGCTTATGCTTTTCATTTCCTTTCCTTGTTTATATATGTTTCTCTCTTTCATTATGTTTAGCTAAGTTTATCATGTCAAGGTGAAAAGGTTACACTAATGGTGTAAGAATAAGTATAATATAAACTCAACATGGACCTTAATGTTTGATACTAACATGTTTTATATTTGTTATCTTGTTCACTTTTAATACTTTGCTTGTTAAATGGTTAATCTAGATTTATGTTGTATAACCCTTGGTACAACAAATACTTGGTACTTTCATAGCCCAACCGTTTGGTATAACCGACACATGTGCTATGAAAGGAATTTGATTTGTTGTTAACATAAGTTATAATCATGAATGCCTGACAACATTTACAAGTATTAGCATTATTCAAATAAGATAACTAATGTAATCATGTTAAAAATTTATAATCCGATTGGAACCTCCTTTGTGTGTGGTTTCAGGTTGAGTAATAAAAAGAGTTTATACTATACTTGTTTGAAATACCATTAGTGGATCCTTTAACCTTGACAATTGTTTTTATCATTGTTTAATCCTTATATCAGTATCACATCTCAAAGCTCTCTTTAAACTTATTATTATTGTTTTTGTTGTTATTGTTGTTATTATCTATAATTTATATAGTTAACCTCCCTGTGGTTCGACCCGGTCTTTCTTGGGTTATTTATTACTTCGACACTCCTGCACTTGGGAGAATACATCAATCTTTTGGTCGTGTCATGTTTTTGGCGTCGTTGCCGGGGAGGTCACGTACATTAAGTGGTAGACTTTGTAGGGTATCCTCATCATTTTCAGAAAATATGGCCGAAGAAGATAATCAGTCGCTTCATAATGAGAATAATGAGAATAACCGAGTGAGAACACTTAGAGACCACATGAATCCCACAAGAACAAGTGCACCCTCATGCATAGTTTTTCCTCCTGATGCATCTCATTTTAATTTTAAGCCAGACATTATTCAACTTTTACTTTCTTTTCATGGCTTAGATTTAGAAAATCCATACTTGCATTTAATGGAATTTGAGGAGGTCTGTAACACTTATAATGACTCAAATTGTAGCATGAACACCATCAGGTTAAAGCTTTTTCCTTTTTCATTAAAAGATAAAGCTAAAACATGGCTATAAAATTTAAGACCAGGATCTATTCATGCTTGGGATGAAATGCAACAACAATTTTTAAAGAAGTTTTTTCCATCTCACAGAACAAACTCTTTCAAAAGACAAATCATCACTTTCACTCAAAAACCAGGAGAAACATTTTACCAATGTTGGGATAGATATCGAGACTTGCTTAATACTTGCCCTCATCATGGTTTTGAAACATGGAGATTGGTCTCACATTTTTATGAAGGGTTAACTCTTAGAGATAGGCAAATGGTTGAATTGATGTACAATGGAACTTTTGAGGATAAAGACCCTAATGAAGCAATGGAGTACCTAGACTTGCTAGCTGAAAATGCGTAAAATTGGGACACTACAGGAACTTATGAGGCACCAAGTAAAACCCAACCTCATACATCTAGTGGAGGTATATACAACCTTAGGGAAGATCATGACCTCCAAGCCAAGTTTGCATTTTTAGCTAGAAAAGTCGAGGCACTAGAATTAAAAAAGAGTGGTCAACTAAAATCTGTTCAAGACATTGTGTGTCAAATATGTGAAACCAATGAACATTCAACCAATAACTGTCCAACTTTGCCTTCTTTTAAGGAATGTCTCCATGAACAAGCCCGTGCTTTAAATAGTTTCCAAAGGCCCAATCATAACCCATACTCGCAAACATACAACCCTGGTTGGAGAAATCACCCAAATTTCAATGGAAGAGTGATAACAATAATGCACAAACTTCACAGCCACCATTTCAAGCACACCATAATTTCCAAAATTCTCATGGATACACACCTCCTTATGCTCCACCTCCTAGAAGAAATCTTGAGGAAACATTGCATGCATTCATTGAAAAGCAGGAGACAATCAACACTCAACTTGCTCAAAGCATGACAGATTTTAAAGATACTCTTGCAAAATTGACATCTCGCTCTCGGTTTTCAAGAGAAAGGTAAGTTTCCATCTCAACCACAGCAAAATCCAAAGGGGCAATACAATGTGAATGCAAGTAGTTCTGGAAGCCAACACATGGATTAAGCCAAATCAGTCATCACTCTTCGTAGTGGTAAGGTTATTGAAAAACCCATGCTTGAACCTTGTGAGAAAGATGATGAGTCAATCTCTAAGGGTAAGGAAGGGGTTGAATCTGAACATTGCAAAGAAAAGACTGATTCCCCGTCAGCACTTCCATTCCCTCATGCCATGACCAAACAAAGGAAAGTCAATCACAAATCTGAAATCTTTGAAACTTTCAAGCAGGTAAGGATCAATATACCTTTGTTGGATGCTATTAAACAGGTACCTTCTTATGCTAAATTTTTGAAAGATCTGTGCACCTTTGTGAAGAGAAAACTGAATGTGAAAATGAAAGCCTTTTTAGCCGAACAAGTAAGTGCCATTCTTCAGAACAATAATGCTTTGAAATATAAAGACCCTGGTTGTCCTTGTAACATTCTCATATCCGAGATAAAGCAACGATTTCATGTTAGCTGATAAACAGAGTGACTAAATTTTATATATATATATATATATATCTATTCATGGTATTTGCATTAAAGTCTACTGAAATTTCAACGGAGTATCCCTTATACCGGGAGGTCCCAAGTTATCGACATACTACCTGTTTACACTTCTAATATACCGCATCTCCAACTCAATTCAGCCCAATCATCCCGGGTCTCAATCCCACAAACATCACCATTCATATCAACCACAATGTTGATGATATACATTGTACAACAATTATCATTATGGAGGGTTAAAGATATAAACATGCTTAATGGAACATAGTTATACAAACTACCGAATTAAATTCATCTATTCAAGTTTAAACATCAATTATACAAATTGAGTTAAATAAAGGTTGTAATATTACCAAATACAAGGGTATACTCTCTAGAACCTAAATTACAAAAGAAACGAACCTAAGCTAGAATCTACTCCTGTTGTGCATGCGATGGTCCTAAAAATAAAATACATATTATTGAAATATGAATATCACAATAATATAGCAATACAAATATCCGTCAATTTAAAAAGGCAACATACATTCATATTTTATTCACTTCTCCCTTTTGGTTCTTATTGGGGACTTTTTCTCCTTCAACTACTACAAACCATTTCCTCTTCTATTATCAACCTCCATTCAAGATCTCATAAAACCACTCATGATTATTTCCGCTTAACACATTACCGATACCCATTTCACTGTTATCACCATCATCCTGTAGGAGTCGATGCAAGGTGATCACCTTACCCGGGATCCTAACATACACTAAATGTATGCTAGTCAATACATGGTGATCCCCTTACCGGGATCCTAACATACACTAAATGTATGCTAGTCAATACATGGTGATCCCATTACCCGGGATCCTAACATACACTAAATGTATGCTAGTCAATACATCTCGATCCCCTTACCCGAGATCCTAACATACACTAAATGTATGCTAGCCAATACATGGTGATCCCCTTACCGGGATCCTAACATACACTAAATGTATGCTAGTCAATACACCTCGATCCCCTTACCGGGATCCTAACATACACTAAATGTATGCTAGCCAATACATGGTGATCCCCTTACCCGGGATCCTAATATACACTAAATGTATGCTAGTTAATACACCTTGATCCCCTTACCGGGATCCTAACATACACTAAATGTATGCTAGTCAAATACATGGTGATCCCCTTACCCGGGATCCTAACATACCCTAAATGTATGCTAGTTCACGCCCCAAATCACACTTCTCATATTTTATTTATCAACTATAATTTCATCACTTGGCAATTCATAGAACAACCGTTCACCTTGAATACATATACCTCAAGAATACTATCCAAATATCAGCATCATTACGCAAACTTTCCTCCTTTCTCCTAATATCCAACATTCGGTAATTCACATTCACATCAATAACTTATTAAATCATAGCATTAAACTAGAAAGTATAGGTGCAGATCACCCACCTGCAATAGAAGCTCTACTCGTGGTCCCCTGTTGCACCATGCCTGTGGTCCCTCCTGCAAATCACAGGTTTATCTCATAAATTTTCCTCACTCAAGGATATGTTTTATAATAATCATATCAACAACCAATAAGTCTTTCTTTCAGTCATTTCTTAGTACTTTATGTTTTTCTCATTTCACTCTTTATTATTGTCGTTCTTTGTCCAATCCTAGTTATCGTTCCTTTCTTTATATTTGGATTGTCACTTGTCCAACGTTATTCTTGCCTTGTTTTTGAAGTATTCTTGCTCGACCTCTCCTCAGATTTTTAACTATATATGGAGTTATAGAACACTGATTCAAGCAAAATTTATGTCCTTGGAAAGATAAGACATGAGGCTACAAGTTCTATGATTTGAGAAAAACCCAGTTCTGCCTCTAAGATAGTCAAAATCGCTCATCAACAACCACTTGGACGATTCTTGTCCAACTCTTGTCCGTTTTTGAATTGTTACTTGTCGACCTCTCCTCGGATTTTTAGCTATATCTGGAGTTGTAGAACTCCGATTCAAGCGAAATTTATGTTGTTGGAAAGATAAGACATGAGGCTACAAGTTCTATGTTTTGAGGAGAACCCATTTGTAACATCCTCCATTTCTAGGATAAAACAACAATCTCATGTCAATAGAAAAACAGAGTAGTTAATTTTTTTTTTGTATATACATATTCATGGTCTTCGTATTAACATCTACCGGAATTTCAACGGAGTCCCCCCTATACCAGAAGGTCTCAAGTTACCGACATGTAACCCGTTTACACTTCTAACGATTCGCATCTCATAACTTAATTCCCGACCCAATCATCCCGGGTTTCAATTCCACAATTATACTCACACCTATCAACCATAATATTTATGATATGCATTATATAACAAAAATATCATTATGGATGGATAATTTAAATAAATATAAATACATAGACATGAAATATGGTCATATAAACTACAACGTTAAATTCATCCAATCAAGTTTAAACATTTATTATACAAATTAAGTTATACAAACATTTTCATGTTTACAAAATACAAGGGTATACTCCCTAGAACCTAGATTTCAAGAAGGGAACATAAGTTAGGATCTACTCTGTCATGCATGCGATGATCCCGAAACAAAATACATATTATTGCAAGGTGAATATCACAATAAATATAACAATATGAATATCTAATAATTTCAACGGGGTAACATGCATTCATATTTCATTTACTTCTCCCTTCTAGTTTTTTTTTTATTAAAATCTCTTCCTTATTCAAACTATTAATAACTATTCCCTTTGCCACTATCAACCTTTATTCCGGACCTTATAAGATCAACGTGATTACTTTTGCTTATCACATTACCGATACCAATTTCTTGGTATCGTCATCACCACCCCATAGGAGTCGATATAAGGCGATCCCTTTACCGGGATCCTAACATACACTAAATGTATCTCTGGCCAATACATGGTGATCCCCTTACCCGGGATCCTAACATACACTGAATGTATGTTAGCCAATACGTGGAGATCCCCTTACCCGGGATCCTAACATACACTAAATGTATGCTAGTCCATTCGTGACGATCCCCTTACCCGGGATCCTAACATACACTAAATGTATGCTAGCCAATACAGGGTGATCCCCTTACCCGGGATCCTAACATACACTAAATGTATGCTAGTCCATTCGTGACGATCCCCTTACCCGGGATCCTAACATACACTAAATGTATGCTAGCCAATACGGGTGATCCCCTTACCGGGATCCTAACATACACTCAATGTATGCTAGTTTATGCCTCAAATCACACTTCTTATATTTCCTTTGTCAGTGATAATTTCATCACTTGGCAATTCACATAACAACTTTTCACCTTGAATACACATACATTCGGTAATTCACATTTCACATCAAAAATATATTAAATCATGGAATTTAACTAGAAAGCATAGGTGTGAATCACCTACCCGCAATAGAAGCTCTACTCGTGCTCCCCTGCTGTTCTTTGTTGCACCACGTCGTGGTCCCTCCTCCAAATCACAGGTTTATCTCATAAATTTTCCTCACTCAAGGATATGTTTTATAATAACCATATCAACAACCAATAAGTCTTTCTTTCAGTCATTTCTTAGTACTTTATGTTTTTCTCATTTCACTCATTATTACTGTAGTTCTTTGTCCAATCCTAGTTATCATTCCTTTCTTTATATTTGGACTATCACCGTCCAACTGTTATTCTTCGCCTCGTTTTTGAACTTATTCTTGCTCGACCTCTCCTTAGATTTTTAACTATATCTCGGAGTTATAGAACTCCGATTCAAGCGAAATTTATGGCGTTGGAAAGGTAAGATATGAGGCTACAAGTTATATGTTTTTTAGGAGAACCTAGTTCTGCCTCTAAGATAGTCAAAATCGCTCATCAATAAACACTTGGACTGTTACTGTCCGTTTTTGAACTGTTACTGTCTGACCTCTCCTCAGATTTTTAACTATATCTGGAGTTGTAGAACTCCGATTCAAGCGCAATTTATGTCGTTGGAAAGATAAGACATGAGGCTACAAGTTCTATGTTTTGAGGAGAACCCATTTCTGCCTCTAAGATAGTCAAAATCGCTCATCAACAAACACTTGACTGTTATCGTCCAACTGTTATCGTCCGTTTTTGAACTGTTACTGTCTGACCTCTCCTCAGATTTTTAACTATATCTGGAGTTGTAGAACTCCGATTCAAGCGCAATTTATGTCGTTGGAAAGATAAGACATGAGGCTACAAGTTCTATGTTTTGAGGAGAACCCAATTCTGCCTCTAAGATAGTCAAAATCGCTCATCAACAAACACTTGACCTGTTACTGTCCAACTGTTACTGTCTGTTTCTGAACTGTTCTTGTCTCGACCTCTCCTCAGATTTTTAACTATATCTGGAGTTATAGAACTCCGATTCAAGCGAAATTTATGGCATTGGAAAGGTAAGATATGAGGCTACAAGTTATATGTTTTTTAGGAGAACCTAGTTCTGCCTCTAAGATAGTCAAAATCGCTCATCAACAAACACTTGGACTGTTATCGTCCGTTTTTGAACTGTTACTGTCTGACCTCTCCTCAGATGTTTAACTATATCTGGAGTTGTAGAACTCCGATTCAAGCGCAATTTATGTCGTTGGAAAGATAAGACATGAGGCTACAAGTTCTATGGTTTGAGGAGAACCCAGTTCTGCCTCTAAGATAGTCAAAATCGCTCATCAACAAACACTTTTGACTATCTTGTCCAACTGGCATCGTCCGTTTTTGAACTATTCATCGTCTCGACCTCTCCTCAGATTTTTAACTATATCTGGAGTTATAGAACTCAAATCTATAATTGAACATCCAGACATCAATTCATAATCGACTTTAAAACAACTCATAAGACCATGTTTAGAATACCTTACCCGATACGAATCAAGGTCTCGATCCCTCCTTTTCTTTCTAATGACAGTGACCCTCCCCTCTTCTCTTCTTGTTCAATTTTTTTCTTGTTAATCCCTTGCCTACCAGTGTTTATTTTTACCTATAACCCTTAATCTTGGATGGGTTCTTGTAATTTGGTGTTTCTCTCTAGATCTGTAAAAATAGATACCAAACTCCCTCTCTTCTTTCTTCACGATAGTTGCAGATCTGTTTTTGGTAAGAAGAGTAGTATTTATGCTCTATAGTTATTCTTATTTGCATTTAGACCCCATTTTCTTTAAATGTATTTGTTTTGCCCCCACTTCTTTTTAGTCTAGTTTATTTTCTTTAATTTAATCCAACCCTCAACATTTTCGGGTTGATTTATATTGTCTTGAAATATTTCATCCATAAACTTATATCCAAAATTTCTAAATTCCCGTTTTTATCTAACCATATGCATGAATTTCTTCACTTTTATTTCTCATGTAGTTAGTATGCAATCTAAGCAACCTTTATTTTTCCCCGGGGTTTACACTCCTACAATTTCATGCTTCATTGGAGAACATAAAATTGAAAGAGCTTTACTTGATCTTGGAGCTAGTGTGAATTTACTTCCATATTCGGTTTTCGAGTCTCAATCTAGGTGAGTTAAAACCAACTTCTATAACTCTTTTACTTGCCGATAGATCTGTAAAAGTGTCTAGAGGAATAGTTGAAGATGTGTTAGTACAAGTCGATAAATTCATTTACCCTGTGGATTTTATTGTCTTGGACACACAACCTGTTGAAGCATGTAATTCATTTCCTGTTATTTTAGGACGTCCGTTTCTTACAACTTCTAATGCATTGATTAATTGTAGGAATGGACTGATGAAGCTATCTTTTGGAAATATGACATTGGAGATGAATATTTTCAACATTTGCAAGCAACCTGGAGATGATAATGATTTACAAGAAGTAGATTTTATTGAAGAATTAGTTTGTGATTAACTTGAATCTACTTTGAGTAAAATTGAGTTGGATGAATCTGAAGATTTGCAAATGATTTATTCTCAGGAAGAAATCACGGATGAAAAAGATACCGAAAATGTTGATGCGGATCTTTTGTCAAGAGTGACAACAGATTCGACATCCGACATCACACCAATCGATGATTACTTTCTTAACGAATCCTTACTTTCTCTTAGTTCAATGCCTTGGTTTGCTAAAAATATCAATTTTCTTGCTTCAGGATTTTTGCCAGCTCACTGGAGTACCAAAGACAAAAGAAAGTTTTTGAGCGACGTGCAAAAATTTTATTGGGATGACCCTTATTCAAATATTATCCTGAACAAATATTTCAAAGATGCATTCCTGACAAGGAGGTAAGTAGTGTCATTAAACTTTGTCATTCGAAGCATGTGGGAATCATTTCGTCACAAAAGACAGCTTGCGAAAATCTTTCAAAATGGATTTTATTGGCCCACCATTTTGCAAAACTTGTGGAAATTGTCAAAAAGTTGATATTGGTCAAAAAGTTTTGCTTTATAATTCTCGACTCCATTTATTTCCTGGAAAACTAAGATCAAGATGGAGCGGTCCATTTATTGAGAAACATATGTATCCTTATGGGGCCTTTGATATTGAGAATCCAAAGAATGGCAATGTTTTTAAGGTAAATGGACATCGTTTGAAAGCTTACTTTGATAATTTTCCTAGTGAAAATGAATCCATTGGTTTGAATAATCCTGTAGATAAAGGTTGATTATTTTGTTTTTCTCACATTGCTTTTGTGTTTCTTTTTGGTGTGACTCTTGTTTTGCTAGTCTCTCTCACCCCGGTTAAATGGCGGATAACGGTACTCTGTGACTCTTAAGTCGGTTCTTTTAGTTTCCCATGATAACTGATATCTGTGTATATATTTGTTCAATTTCTTGTTCCTTCTCTTTGCATTTTTTTCCACTTCTCATCTAAAAAATGGACACCACTCTTGAAAAATTGAAAAAGTATTTTCCCGCTTTGCCTCAAAATGCGATTACTAAAATTTACCGAGCTAGATGTGCAAGATTGAGGTTGTTAATGAATCATGGAATTCCTGAAGATATTCGTTGGCTGATTGAAGCAAAGGTTCGATTATCATGTGAGTCCTCAAATTCTTTCAGTTCATACATGCCTGGAACAGGTAAAAGCACTTTTGCAAAGAAACGTCGTGTAAAACGACTAAAAGTCTGTCATCGATGTGCTAGATGGACTTGTAATGCACAATGTCGTTCTTTAGGAATGGTATCTATAAACCATGAAGATAAAATACAATTCATTAAGGATGGCCTGAGTAAGGGGTCTTTAGATAATTTTCTATTGACTCTTGAGACGCATCCTAGTGGAGATGTGCATCGTGCAATTCATGATTTATGGCCCTATTTTCATAAAGAACATGATTGACTTAGTCTTGGGAATCTAACTAAAAAAGACCTGTTTGCCGTTTTTAAGAAAAACTGGATGGGAAGCCTATCCCCGACCTATAGAGGGCGTTTAAGCCGTTCTTGGACGTAAAACCAAGGGAAGATGTGAACCACAATCACAACTACAATTTGAGTCTTAGTTTGTAAAAATTTGTGTCTTTTGGTTTTATTAATAGCATAGTATTTTGCTTTGTTATTTCTTATATTTGTTTAAGTGTGTTTCAGGTTTGTTAGTGTTCGCTGTTTCAAGTGATGTCTTCTATACTCTATCTTTCTACCTTATGACAATGAGGACAATGTCTCGTTCTGGTTGGGGGGAGAGGGTAGTAGTTGACATTAAAAAAGAAAAACTAATTTACTAACTGTTTTTGCTATTATTAAAACTGTTTGACAAAACTGTTATTAGAATGACAGAGTAAAGAGGAATTTTATTGACTCTTGAGACGCATCTTAGTAAATAGTCTTATCAAGGTCTATCAGAATACTTCTTGAAATATTCAGTTTTACAAAATCTCGCATTGTTATCACTTGATTTTGCTCATATACTCATTTAACAATTATTCTTAAACCTTCATTTTCACACACACACTTTAACATATGATTGTGGGTTGCACATTGGATTATTACATTATTTATGTTCTTTTGTTAAAGGTAACAACTAAGGGAAAGGGTTAGTATATAATTTAAAAAAAAAATGATAATATTGATGATAATAAAAACGTAGATAAGTTTGGTTTCGTAGCCTCCCTAACCTAAGCAATTAAGCCCGAAGGGATGTTTTAACACCTAATACCCTAAAGTCAACTGACTTGGGAGCTATTGGCCCAAAGCTTGTTACATAGGTTAAGGAGAAAAGCTTAAGGGAATCAAACATTGCACTATCTACGTATTAGTATCTGCAACCCGAGTTACTAAGCTCGTAGGGGTGTCTCAACACCTAATGCCCTAAGACCAACTGGTCTAGAAGTCATTAGTCGAAAGCTCGTTACATGGGTTAAAGATGCATTGTGTTTTAAGTATATGTATATATATTGAAAAGAAGAAGAAGAAGAAGAAGAAGAAGAAGATAATAATCCCAACCCAAGGAAGTTAACCTTAAACATTAGAACATAATATTGTTTTCTTCCAATAAAAGCCCCATCATCTATGTTTTCAAACATTGAGCACATAAAAAGGAAGGTTTATTAATATCTTGTTTAAGAGGTATTGAGCAGATATATAAACTTAATGAGAGTTTGTTTATCTGGATAGATTAATGGAAGTTGAATGATGAATGCCTTGCTTTGTGGAATTTGCAAATTGTTTTTCTATTTTAATGCTTTGATTACTAGGGACTAGTAATAAGCTGGTTCGGGGGGTGTGATTAGTACTTAAAAGTGTATTTTTATCAAGGTTTTATATTATCATTTTGCACTTGAAGTATCAATAACTCCTTAACTAATGCATGTTTTATAATAACATATCTAATAATATAAGATACCTTTAATTTATGGTAAATGTTCATCTTAAATGCAGGCCTATCACATAAATGAAAGAATTTATTGATGAGTTGAAAATGCGAAATTGAAAGGACAATGAGATGGCCAAACTTAGAAAAGAGATCTTTGGTTCAGTCCAAAGTGGAACACTGTTCGGTCATCGGGTCATATCTAGAGCTGTAGATCTTAGATTTAGGTCTGCCTTATATGGATGGAAAGCTAAGACATATGCCTAAAACTTTCATGCGGAGTCCAAGATTTAAAAAGGCCGTTTTCAAGTCCAAAGTGTAGCAACAATGGAGAAGTCGAATCTGTCCCGCAGCCCAGACACTGTTCAATGTTTAGCCCATATCTCGAGTTCTAGAAGTCCAAATGACCTCAAATGTGTATCCTAGAAAGCTGAGATAATTTCCTAGAACTTTCATGATTTACGTCTGTTCAAATTATGACGTTATCAATGACGTTTTTGGCAGACAAAAAGATAAGGATTGTCACCAAGTCAAGATGTGGCCACCCACTCAACAATTAGTCAACAAATCAATAGTTCTGAATTTTGGCCTATAAAAGGAGGCATTTGCCATGTATTGGGGCATCTTGCTTTGCAGAACAAGATCATGCTCTTGCTCTCTCTTTATATTTTGTAATGCTTAATTTTTGCTTATATTAATCTCTTGCTTATGCTTTTCATTTCCTTTCCTTGTTTATTTATGTTTCTCTCTTTCATTATGTTTAGCTAAGTTTATCATGTTAAGGTGAAAAGGTTACACTAATGGTGTAAGAATAAGTATAATATAAACTCAACATGGACCTTAATGTTTGATACTAACATGTTTTATATTTGTTATCTTGTTCACTTTTAATACTTTGCTTGTTAAATGGTTAATCTAGATTTATGTTGTATAACCCTTGGTACAACAAATACTTGGCACTTTCATAGCCCAACCGTTTGGTATAACCGACACATGTGCTATGAAAGGAACTTGATTTGTTGTTAACATAAGTTATAATCATGAATGCGACAACATTTACAAGTATTAGCATTATTCGAATAAGATAACTAATGTAATCATGTTAAAAAATTATAATCCGATTGGAACCTCCTTTGTGTGTGGTTTCCAGTTGAGTAATAAAAAGAGTTTATACTATACTTGTTTGAGATACCATTAGTGGATCCTCTAACCTTGACAATTATTTTATCCTTGTTTAATCCTTACATCAATATCACATCTTAAAGCTCTCTTTAAACTTATTATTATTGTTTTTGTTGTTATTATTTATAATTTATATAGTTAACATCCCTGTGGTTCAACCCCGGTCTTGCCAGGTTATTTATTACTTCGACACTCCTGCACTTGGGAGAAGACATCAATCTTTTGGTCGTGTCAAAGGAAACCCAGTTCTGCCTCTAAGACAGTCAAAATCAAACATTTGGACTGTTACTGTCTCGTTTTGGAAACTTTATTGTCTGACCTCTCCTCATATTTTTAACTATATCTTGAGTTATAGAACTATGATTCAAGCAAGATTAGTTTCGTTGGAAAGCTAAGATATGAGGCTACAAGTTTTATGAAGAAAGGAAAACCCAGTTCTGCCTCTAAGACTTTAAAAATTGCTCATCAACAAACATTTTGACGGTTACTGTCTCGTTTTCGAACTGTTACTATCTGATCTCTCCTTAGATTTTTAACTATATCTTGAGTTATAGAACTCTTATTCAAGCGAGATTAGTCTTGTTGGAAAGCTAAGACATGAGGCTACAAGTTCTATGAAGAAAGGACAACCCAGTTCTGACTTTAAGACAGTCAAAATCAAACATTTGGACTGTTACTGTCTCGTTTTGGAAATGTTACTGTTTGACCTCTCCTCAAATTTTTAACTATATCTGGAGTTATAGAAATCCGATTCAAGCAAGATTAGTTTCATTGGAAAGCTAAGACAAGAATCTACAAGTTCGCTGCATAAAGGGGAACCCAGTTCTGCCTCTAAGAAAGTCAAAATTGCTCATCAACAACCTTTTGGTATTTATTGTCTCGTTTTTGAATTGTTCTTGTCGATCTCTCCTAAGATTTTTAACTATATCTTGAGTTATAGAACTCCAATTCAAGCGAGATTAGTCTCGTTGGAAAGCTAGACATGAGGCTACAAGTTCTCTGAAAAAAAGAGAACCCAGTTCTACCTCTAAGATAGTCAAAATTACTCATCAACAAACATTTGGATTGTTACTGTCTCGTTTTTTTGAACTGTTACTGTCTGACATCTACTCAGATTTTTAATTATATCTCGAGTTATAGAACTCTGATTTAAGCGAGATTAGTCTCGTTGGAAAGCTAAGACATGAGGCTACAAGTTCTCTGCAGAAGGACAACCCAATTCTGCCTCTAAGACTGTCAAAATTGCTCATCAACAACCATTTGGAGTGTTACTGTGTCATTTTTGAACTGTTATTGTCTAACCTCTCCTCAGATTTTGAACTATATCTGGAGTTATAGAACTCCATTTCAAGCGAGATTAGTCTTGTTGGAAAGCTTAGATATGAGGCTACAAGTTCTCTGAAGAACAGACAACCCAGTTCAGCCTCTAAGATAGTCACAATTGCTCATCAACAAACATGTGGACTATTACTGTCCAACAGTTATTGTCTCGTTTTTGAAATGTTACTGTCTAACCTCTCCTCACATTGTTAACTATATCTGGAGTTATAGAACTGCGATTCAAGCAAGATTAGTCTCATTGGGAAGCTAAGACATGAGGCTACAATTTCTATGAAGAAAGGAGAACCCACTTCTGCCTATAAGACGGTCAAAATTGATCATCAACAAACATTTGGACTGTTACTGTCTTGTTTTCGAATTGTTATTGTCTGACCTCTCCTCAGATTTTTAACTATATCTATAGTTATAGAACTTTGATTCAAGAAAGATTAGTCTCGTTGGAAAGCTAGGATATGAGGCTACAAGTTCTTTGAAGAAAGTAGAACCCAGTTCTGCCTCTAAGACAGTCAAAATTTCTCATCAACAAACCTTTCGACTCTTACTGTCCAACTGTTACTCTCTCGTTTTTGAAATGTTACTGTCTGACCTCTCCTCAGATTTTTAACTATATCTAGAGTTATGGAACTCCGATTCAAGGGAGATAGTCTCATTGGGAAGCTAAGACATGAGGCTACGAGTTCTCTAAAGAAAGGAGAACCCAGTTCTGCCTTTAAAACGGTCAAAATTGCTCATCAACAAACATTTGGACTGTTACTGTCTCGTTTTTGAACACTTACTGTCTGATTCTTAACTATATTTGGAGTTATAGAACTCAGATTCAAGCGAGATTAGTCTCGTTGGAAAGCTAAAACATGAGGCTACAAGTTCTATAAAGAAAGGAGAACCTAGTTCTGCCTCTAAGAAAGTCAAAATTGCTCATCAACAAACATTTGAGACATTCTTGTCTTATTTTTTTAAACCATTCTTGTTTGACCTCTCCTTAGATTTTTAACTATATCTAGAGTTATAGAACTCCAATTCAAGCGAGATTAGTGTCGGTGGAAAGCTAGGACATGAGTCTACAAGTTCTTATAGAAAGGACATCCCAGTTCTACCTCTAAGACAGTCAAAATCAAACATTTGAGTATTCTTGTCCAACTATTCTTGTCTTGTTTTGGAAATGTTACTATTTGACCTCTCCTCAGGATTTTAACTATATCTGGAGTTATAGAACTCCGATTCAAGCGAGATTAGTCTCGTTGGAAAGCTAAGACATGAAGCTACAAGTTCTATGAAGAAAGGAGAACCCAGTTCTGCCTCTAAGAAAGTCAAAATTGCTCATCAACAAACATTTGGATTGTTACTGTCGGACCTCTTCTCAGATTTTTAACTATATCTATAGTTATAGAACTTTGATTCAAGCGAGATTAGTCTCGTTGTAAAGCTAGGATATGAGGCTACAAGTTCTTTGAAGAAAGTAGAACCCAGTTCTGCCTCTAAGACAGTCAAAATTTCTCATCAACAAACCTTTCGACTCTTCTTGTCCAAGTTGTTACTCTCTCGTTTTTGAAATGTTACTGTCTGACCTCTCCTCAGATTTTTAACTATATCTAGAGTTATGGAACTCCGATTCAAGGGAGATAGTCTCATTGGGAAGCTAAGACATGAGGCTACGAGTTCTCTAAAGAAAGGAGAACCCAGTTCTGCCTTTAAGACAGTCAAAATTGCTCATCAACAAACATTTGGACTGTTACTGTCTCGTTTTTGAACACTTACTGTCTGACCTCTCCTCTGATTCTTAACTATATTCGGAGTTATAGAACTCCAATTCATTCGAGATTAGTCTCGTTGGAAAGCTAAGACATGAAGCTACAAGTTCTATGAAGAAAGGAGAACCCAATTCTGCCTCTAAGAAAGTCAAAATTGCTCATCAACAAACATTTGGATTACTGTCTCCTTTTTTTTGAATTGTTACTGTCTGACCTCACCTCAGATTTTTAATTATATCTGGAGTTATAGAACTCCGATTCAAGCAAGATTAGTTTCGTTGGAAAGCTAGGACATGAGTATACAAGTTCTCTGAAGAAAGGACATCCTAATTCTGCCTCTAAGACAGTCAAAATCAAACATTTGGACATTCTTGTCTCGTTTTGGAAATGTTACTGTCTGACCTCTCCTCAGATTTTTAACTATATCTGGAGTTATAGAACTCCGATTCAAGCGAGATTAGTTTCGTTGGAAAGCTAAGACATGAGTCTACAAGTTCTTTGAAGAAAGAGAACCCAGTTCTGCCTCTAAGAAAGTCAAAATTGCTCATCAACAAACATTTGGACTGTTATTGTCCAACTGTTACTGTCTCGTTTTTTTGAACTGTTCATGGCGACATTCCTTAAAAGAAGGCAAAGTTGGACAGTCATTGGTTGAATGTTCATTGGTTTCACAGATTTGACACACAATGTCTTGAACAGATTTTAGTTGACCACTCTTTTTTAATTCTAGTGCCTCGACTTTTCTAGCTAAAGATGCAAACTTGGTTTGGAGGTCATGATCTTCCCTAAGGTTGTACATACCTCCACTAGATGTATGAGGTTGGGTTTTACTTGGTGCCTCATAAGTGCCTGTAGTGTCCTAATTTTGAGCATTTTCAGCTAGCAAGTCTAGGTACTCCATTGCTTCATTAGGTTTTCTATCCTTAAAAGTTCAATTGCACATCAATTCAACCATTTGCCTATCTCTAGGAGTTAACCCTTCATAAAAATGTGAAACCAATCTGCATGTTTCAAAACCATTATGAGGGCAAGTATTAAGCAAGTCTCGATACCTATCCCAACATTGGTAAAATGTTTCTCCTGGTTTTTTAGTGAAAGTGATGATTTGTCTTTTGAAAGAGTTTGTTCTGTGAGATGAAAAAAACTTCTTTAAAAATTGTTGTTGCATTTCATCCCAAGCACGAATAGATCCTGGTCTCAAATTTTGTAGCATGTTTTAGCTTTATCTTTTAATGAAAAAAGGAAAAAGCTTTAATATAATGGTGTTCATGCTACAATTTGAGTCATTATAGGTGTTCTGAGACCTCCTCAAATCCCCTTAAATGCAAGTATATATTTTCTAAATCTAAGCCATGAAAAGAAGGTAAAAGTTGAATAATGTCTGGCTTAAAATTAAAATGAGATGCATCAGGGGGAAAAACTATGCATGAGGGTGCACTTGTTCTTGTGGGATTCATGTGGTTTCTTAGTGTTCTAACTCGGTTATTGTCATTATGAAGGCTTGGTTATCTTCTTGACCATATTTTACGAAAATGATGAGGATACCCTACAAAGTCTATCACTTAATGTATGTGACCAAACTCTCATGTACGTGTAGGAAGAGAATAAAAGGAAGAAAAGAAAAGGCAAAAGAAAAGAAAAGAAACAAAAGTTAGATAAAATGAAAAGTGGAAAGAGAAAAAAAAATACTATAATTTGTACCAGAATTTACCTCCCCGGCAACAGCGCCAAAAACTTGACATGACCAAAAAATTGACGTCTTCTCCTAAGTGCAGGAGTGTCAAAGTAATAAATAACCCGGCAAGACTGGGGTCGAACCACAAGGAGGTTAATTGTATAAATTATAAATAACAACAACAACAATAACAACAACAATAATAATAGTAATAATAGTAATAGTAATACTAATAATAATAATAATAATAATAATAATAAAGAGAGCTTTGAGATGTGATATTGATATAAGGATTAAACAATGATAAAAACGATTGTCAAGGTTAGAGGATCCACTAATGGTATTTCAAACAAGTATAGTATAAACTCTTTTTATTACTAAACTGGAAACCACACACCAAGGAGGTTCCAATTGGATTATAAATTGTTAACATAATTTCATTAGTTTTCTTATTCGAATAATGCTAATACTTGTAAATGTTGTCAGGCATTCATGATTATAACTTATATTAACAACAAATCAAGTTCCTTTCATAGCACAAGTGTCGGTTATACCATACGGTTGGGCTATCAAAGTGCCAAGTATTTGTTGTACCAAGGGTTATACAACATAAATCTAGATTAACCATTTAACAAGCAAAGTATTAAAAGTGAACAAGATAACAAATATAAAACATGTTAGTATCAAACATTAAGGTCCATGTTGAGTTTATATTATACTTATTCTTACACCATTAGTGTAACCTTTTCACCTTGACATATAAACTTAGGTAAACATAATGAAAGAGAGAAACATAAATAAACAAGGAAAGGAAATGAAAAGCACAAGCAAGAGATTAATATAAGCAAAACTTAAGCATTACAAAATATAAAGAGAGAGCAAGAGCATGATCTTGATCTGAAAACCAATATGCCTAAATACATGGAAAATGCCTCCTTTTATAGGCCAAAATTCAGAACTATTGATTTGTTGACTAATTGTTGAGTGGGTGGCCACATCTTGACTTGGTGACAATCCTTATCTTCTTGTCTGCCAAAAACGTCATTGATAACGTCATAATTTGAACAGACTTAAATCATGAAAGTTCTAGGAAATTGTCTCAGCTTTCTAGAAAAAAAAGCTGAGGTCATTTGTGCTTCTAGAACTCGAGATATGGGCTGAACATTGAACAGTGTCTAGGCTGCAGGACAGATTCAGACTTCTCCGTTGTTGCTAGAATTTGGACTTGAAAACGGCCTTTTTAAATCTTGGACTCCTATGAAAGTTTTAGGCCTATGTCTTAGCTTTCCATCCATATAAGGCAGACCTAAATCCAAGATCTACAGCTCTAGATATGCCTCGATGACCAAACAGTGTTCCAGTTTGGACTGAACCAGCATCTTTTTTCTAAGTTTAGCCCTTTCTTTGTCCTTTCAATTTTCGTATTTGAACTCATCAATCAATCCTTTCATTTCCTTTCCTTGTTTATTTATGTTTCTCTCTTTCATTATGTTTACCTAAGTTTATATGTTAAGGTGAAAAGGTTACACTAATGGTGTAAGAATAAGTATAATATAAACTCAACATGGACCTTAATGTTGGATACTAACATGCTTTGTATTTGTTATCTTGTTCACTTTTAATACTTTGCTTGTTAAATGGTTAATCTAGATTTATGTTGTATAACACTTGGTACAACAAATACTTGGCACTTTCATAGCCCATACTTGTATGGTATACCCGATACCGAGCTATGAAAGGAACTTGATTTGTTGTTAACATAAGTTATAATCATGAATGCCGACAACATTTACAAGTATTAGCATTATTCGAATAAGATAACTAATGTAATCATGTTAACAATTTATAATCTGATTGGAACCTCCTTTGTGTGTGGTTTCCAATTGAATAAAAAGAGTTTATACTATACTTGTTTGAAATACCATTAGTGGATCCTCTAACCTTGACATTTGTTGTTATCATTGTTTAATCCTTACGTTAATCTTCCATCTCAAAGTTCTCATCAACTTCTTCTTCTTCATCATCTTTATTATTATCATTATTAATAGTATTATTGGTATTACTATTATTATTATTACTACTACTACTACTATTAGTATTATTATTAGTATTATTATTGTTGTTGTTGTTGTTGTTGTTATTATTGTTACTATTGTCGTAGTATTATTGTTGTTTATAATTTATACAATTAACCTCCCTGTGGTTCGACCCCGGTCTTGCCGGGTTATTTATTACTTCAACACTCCTGCACTTGGGAGAAGACATCAATCTTTTGGTCGTGTCAGGTAGTGAACGCTGATTCGCTGGAGACAACACGTTTTCAACAGCGAAATATTATACACTGCAGACAACAACATTTCGGCAGCGAACACTTATTTACTGCGGACAACACAATTTTAGCAGCGAACTCTGATTCGCTGCCGCCACCAGAATTTCAACAGCACACTCTGATTCGCTGCTAGTACCACAATTTGGATAGTGCACTCTGATTGGCTGGAGACAACACAATTTCAACAGCGAACGTTGATTCGATGCAGATAAAAAATTTTTGGCAGCGAACGCTAATTCACTTACGACAACACCATTTCAACACTAAAGCCTGATTCGCTACAGACATCACCATTTCGGCAGCATATGTTGAGTCGCTGGAGACAACACGTGTGCAGCAGTGAAATATGATTTCTTTGCAGACAACACCATTTCGGCAACGAACATTTATTCGTTTCCCACAACACAATTTTCGCGAACACGCCCAGCTTGCCAGACAACACAATTTCAGCACACAACGCTGATTCGCTGCAGACAACAAATTTCAGCACCGAACGCTGATTCACTGCCGACACCACAATTTCAGCAGGAAACCCTAATTCGCTGCAGACAACACAATTTTGGCACTAAACCCTGCTTCGCTAACAACAACACCATTTCAGCACCGGACTACGATTAGCTGCAGACAGCACACTTTCAGCAGCGAACAATGATTCGGTGCAGACACCATAATTTCAGCACCGAACTCTGATTCGCTGGTGATAACACAATTTCGGCAGCGAACGTTGATTCGCTGGAGATAACACGTTTTCAATAGCGAAATATGATACGCTGCAGACAACAAAATTTCAGCAGCGAACACTTATTCGTTGCGAACAACACAATTTCGGCAGCGAACTCTGATTCCCAGGTATGCCAAATTCTTGAAGGAGTTGTGTACTACCAAGAGAGCTTTCAAATTGAAAGGTCATGAAATAGTAAGTATGGGTGAAGTTGTATCTGCTATTGTTCAAAAGAATATGCATTTGAAGCAAAAAGATCCAGGTGCGTTTACTATCCCATGTGTTATTGGTGATGCTAGTTTCAAAAGGGCCTTGTGCGATTTAGGTGCATCCATTAGTGTTATGCCTAAACATGTTTATGATTCTCTTAGTCTCGAGCCTTTGAATAAAACTAGCATTGTAATACAACTTGCGAATTGTAGTTTTGTTTACCCACTCGGTGTGATAGAAGATGTCCTAGTCAAGATTGATAGTTTGGTCATTCCATGCGACTTTTATATTCTTGATATGGAACATGATTCTTGTGATTCATCAAACAACACTCCTTTATTGTTTGGGAGACCATTTTTGAAAACTGCCAATACAAAGATTGATTGTGGTAAGGATACTTTGTCTATGGAAGTAGGAGATGAAAAGATTGAATTTAATTTTCATGATGCAATGAAATATCCTTATAGCAATGTTTATTCTTTCACATGCTATGACCAAGTTGATAAGTGTGTGCAACAAGTTTTTGATTTTGATTGTGAGGATGGATTAAGTGTAGCTTTGAGCTATGGCTATGATTTTACTGAGATAGAAGAGATGGAGAGGCACATATGTGTTCCCCAAAACGTGCACGAATCAGCATTGGCTTTGCAAGCTTTGCAAACTGTTCCCCATGGTAATGTCTTTGTTGATTTAGTACTTTCACATAAAAAGCTTTTGCCATCTATTTTACAGGCCCCCGAGTTAGAATTGAAACCTTTGCCCGATAATTTGAAGTATGTATTCATTGGCGACAACAATACACTTCCTGTTATCATAGCAACAGGTTTGACAAATACGCAAGAGGAAAAACTTGTGAAGTTGTTATGTGATCACAAGACGGCCATTGGATGGACTTTAGCTGACATTAAGGGCATTAGGCCCTCAATGTGTATGCATCACATACTATTGGAGGACAATGTGAAACCAACAAGGGAAATGCAAAGGAGGTTGAACCCGCCTATGATGGAGGTAGTGAAAGTTGAAATTTTGAAATTGTTAGATGCAGGAGTCATTTATCCCATTACGGACAGTAAATGGGTGGCGCCAATCCATGTGGTGCCCAAAAAGACCGGAATCACGTTGGTGAAAAAAAAAATGATGAGCTCATTCCTACTCGCATCTCAAATGGATGGAGAATGTGTGTTGATTACAGAAAGCTAAATCTTGCTACACGCAAAGATCATTTCCCATTACCATTCATGGATCAAATGCTTGAACGCCTAGTAGGTAAGTCTTTTTATTGCTTTCTTGATGGATATAGTGGATACAATCAGATTGTTATTGATCCTGAGGATCAAGAAAAGACTACATTTACATGTCCATTTGGTACATATGCATATAGGAGAATGCCCTTTGGTCTTTGTAATGCACCTGTAACTTTTCAAAGATGCATGATGAGTATTTTTTCGACTATGTTGAAAGAATAATTGAGGTTTTCATGGATGATTTCACGGTGTATGGTGATTCTTTTGATAAATGTCTAGAAAATTTATCTTTGATCTTGAAAAGGTGCATTGAAACTAATCTTGTCTTAAACTATGAAAAGTGCTATTTTATGGTAGAAGAAGGAATAGTTCTTGGGCATGTTGTGTCTTCACGTGGATTAGAGGTTGATAAAGCTAAAATAGACGTTATTTCATCATTGCCTTACCCCTCCTGCGTGAGGGAAATTTGTTTTTTTTCTTGGCCATGCAGGTTTCTATCAACGCTTTATCAAAGATTTCTCGAAGATTACAGCACCTTTGTGTAAACTATAAGCCAAGGAAGTGGATTTTGTGTTTGATCAAGCATGTAAACATGCCCATGATGAGCTTAAGAGGCGTGTCACATCTGCCCCTATCATCCAACCACCAAATTGAGATGAGCCTTTTGAGATAATGTGTGATGCGAGTGACTATGCGGTAGGGGCTGTCCTTGGGTAAAGAATAGGGAAGAATTTGCATGTTATCGCATATGCTTCTCGCATGTTGGACGGAGCACAATGCAATTACCATACAACTGAAAATGAACTTTTTACAGTGGTGTTTGCTCTTGAAAATAATCAATTATTTTATTTTGATTTCTCAATTTCAATTTCTCAGCTTAAACCTCTTCCCTGATTCGCGAATTCAGGTCATATCTACTTGGTACAAAAGTCATTGTTTTTTGCGACCATGCGGCTTTAAGGTATCTTTTGAAGAAAAAGGAGTCCAAACCAAGATTGATTAGGTGGATCTTGCTTTTACAAGGATTTGATCTTGAGATCAAAGACAAAAAAGGTGCTGAAAACCATGTGGCTGATCACTTGAGCCGATTGAGGACTAAGGATATACAAATCGAAACAATACGAGAGACATTCCCCGATGAGCAGTTGTATGTGTTACATTCCTCTATAAGACCATGGTATGCTGATTTGGTGAACTATTTAGTCACCAAAGAATTCCCTCCAGGTTTGTCTACATCACAAAAAGACAAGTTACGAGCTGATGCTAAATATTATTTTTGGGATACTCTTTATCTATGGAAATTTTGTGTGGATCAAGTAGTTAGGAGATGTGTACCACAAGATGAATTTCATTCCATTCTTACTTTTTGTTATTCTCATTCTTGTGGTGGGCATTTTGGAGCAAAAAGAACGGCCCATAAGGTACTTGAAAGTGGTTTTTATTGGCCTTTTGTTTTTAAGGATGCATATCATTTTTGCAAATCATGTGAAAAATGCCAAAGAACAGGTAATATCACTCATAAGAATTAAATGCCTTTAACGAATATTCTTGTAAGTGAAATTTTTTATGTTTGGGGTATTGATTTTATGAGTCCATTTCCTTCTTCTTTTGGCAATCCTTATATCCTTCTTGCTGTTGATTATGTGTCCAAATGGATTGAGGCAAAAGCCACACGAACTAATGATGCCGCTTTAGATTTTATCAGGATTCATATATTTGACGGGTTTGGAATCCCTAAAGCTATCATTAGTGATCGTGGCACTCATTTTTGCAATCGTTCAATGGAAGCATTGTTACGCAAATATCATGTGACTCATCGAGACTTCCACAAGATACCATCCTCAAACGAATGGCCAAGCTGAAATTTCAAATCGAGAAATCAAGTCCATTTTAGAGAAGACAGAGTACAACCTAACCGGCGAGATTGGAGTCTATGACTTGGTGATGCACTTTGGGCTTATCGGACTACTTACAAATCACTTATAGGAATGTCACCTTATAGGATGATCTAGGAAAAAGCATGTCATCTACCGGTGGAGCTTGAACACAAAGCTTTTTGGGCCATTAAAAAATGTAACATGGATTATGATGCTGTTGGGATTGCAAGAAAGTTGCAATTGCAAGAGTTGGAAGAGATTCGAAATGACGCTTATGAGAATGCAAGGATTTACAAAGAAAAGACTAAGAGTCTCCATGACCGAATGATTATAAGAAAAGAGTTTAATGTGGGAGACAAAGTCCTTCTTTATCATTCACGTTTGAAACTTTTTCCTGGAAAGTTATGCTCTCGTTGGATTGGACCCTTTGTTGTTTCTAATGTTTTTCCTTATGGTGTAGTTGAAATTACAAGTTTAGAAACCAACAAAGTACTCAAGGTCAATGGGCATCACTTGAAACCTTTCTATGAAGGTTGGACGGTAGAACTCACCGCTTCTGCAGAGTTAGCTGAACCAATCTATGAAGAATGAGCATGCAACATGTCAAGCCAATGACTTAAAACAAAAGCGCTTACTAGGAGGCAACCCAGCACAGAAAAAAAAAACAGATTTGCTTTCTTTTTCCCTTATCTTTTATTTTTCACATTTTACTTTATTTTTGTCATTCTCCTATATTCCTTTTCTTTTATTTCAACATTGAGGACAATGTTGTGTTTTAAGTGTGAGGGTATTGGGAGAATGTTGGTTTTCTTATTTTGATTTTTTTTGTTGTTAAAAAAAAACAAATTTCTATGTTTGATCTTTTTGAACTCCTATTGGTTTATGAGAATGGGAGTATTACATATGAGAATTAATTGAGATAGATGAAGATATAAATAGAATGGAGTGTGCATGCAAGTTTTAAGGTTTAATTAGTTTAGGGATTGACTTTGAGAATATGCCATGTTGACTTTATAGTGTTATACCAATGCAAGCTTTTGAGCTTTCAACATTATATTATTTGATTGTGCATTCTTTCAATGATATGTATCTCTAGAACTTGCTTCATATCTTGTTTAGATTATGTTCGCATTACATATACACATGAAGATGATAAATGCATTAGAAATTTTAACCACTTGAGCCAAAAAGCCAACATAAAGCATATTATCCTTAATGAGCCCTTTTTGAGCTTGTTTATCTTCTCTTTGCTTTATCCATGTATAAGCCTTAACTTTATATATGTTTTCCTTTTCCCCTGGCTAAGGATTAGTAGAGCATATACTTGTGATATCTCATGGAATTATGGTTGGAAATTATGTGAAAAGAAAGAAGAAGTGATCCTTGATGAAAAGATGGGCAAAGTTGCCAAAGGTAAAAAAAAAAAGAAAAAAGAAATATATTGACTTCATTTTAATGCCACTGGAATCACTTCATTTCGACCTCTAGAGCTCACGCTCTGCACAAAATATCGACTGAAGGTCAAATCTTTCAATTACCTCCAATTTATTCCTTTTTGCATCTTTCATCCAAAAGTGCCTTCAAAACATAAAACAAAGAATATGAAAGCATTTTATATATAAAACATAGGCAAAACACTAGTTAAACGTGGGTGAAACTATCGAATAATATGGTTGCATCAAATACCCCCACACTTAGCTCTTGCTCGTCCTCGAGAAAGGATAGGTAAAATCAAATTAAAGTTAAATTAAATCAAATCACCATGACTAATCTCCTAATCTCCCATCAATATCCAAGAATATATGCATTATAAACAAGAACACAATCAAGAAGGATAAGGAGTATAAATTTTCTTGAATTTATTTACATGCAAACTTCAAAACTCAATTGATCATTGGGATTTAAATGAAATCTATGTCATGCCAAAGTGATAGGTCCTCTCATTGATATACACTTCAATACTCATGTGTTTAGGGCTTATGTGTTTAAATCTTTCAAATTCAATCAATGAATATGTTCTACCATAAGCTTGCTCTTCAATCTCATCTCCATTAGTAACATATTACAAGCAATGCATGAATCAAAAGGTCTTATTTTCTGGTTGTAATGGGGCTAAGGTTAATGTGAGGTAAAAGAGAGTAAATGAAAAGATTCAAACCAAAGAAAGTAGACCATTATGAAAAATGATATTTCAAACAAGATATTCCATCAAAGCACATAAATTTTCCATCTTTAATCACCAATGCTTAACTTTTTTTGATTTCAAGCTCTTTCAACATAAAATCTTAAGAACATAAAGGAACACTTTTTTCTTATTTTTTTTATTTTTTATTTAAAAAAATATATTTTTTTTACCTTTGGCAACTTTGCCCATCTTTTCATCAAGCATCACTTCTTCTTTCTTTTCACATAATTTCCAACCATAATTCCATAAGATATCACAAGTATATGCTCTACTAATCCTTGGCCAGAGGAAAAGGAAAACATATATAAAGTTAAGGCTTATACATGAATAAAGCAAAGAGAAGATAAACAAGCTCAAAAGGGGCTCATTAAGGATAATATGCTTTAGGTTGGCTTTTTGGCTCAAATGGTTAAAATTTATAATGCCTTTATCATCTTCATGTATATATGTAATGCGAACATAATCTAAACAAGATATGAAGCAAGTTCTAGAGATGCATATTATTGAAAGAATGCACAATCAAAGAATATAATGTTGAAGGCTCAAAAGCTTGCATTGGTATAACACTATAAAGTCAAAATGACATATTCTCAAAGTCAATCCCTAAACCAATTAAACCTTAAAACTTGCATGCACACTCCTTCATTCGATTTATATCTTCATCTATCTCAATTAATTCTCATATGTAATACTCTTATTCTCATAAACCAATAGGAGTTCAAAAGATCAAACATAGAAATTTGTTTTTTTTTAACAACAAAGAAAATCAAATTAAGAAAACCAACATTGTCCCACGAACACTGCTTCGCTGCTGACAACACAATTTCAGCAGCGAACTCTGATTCGCTGCCGACAACACAATTTAGGCAACGAACGCTCATTCACTGCAAACAACACAGTTTCGACAGCGAACGCTGATTCGCTGACGACAACACCATTTCGACAGCGAACCCTGATTCCCTGCATACAACAAAATTTCAGCACCGAACACTGATTCGCTGACGACAACAAAATTTCAGCACCGAAATCTGATTCATTGCAAACAACACACTTTTGGTAGTGAACTCTGGTTCGCCAAAGACAACATGCTTTCAGCAGCAAATATGATTCGCCGAGAAAACACAATTTCGATAGCGAACACTGATTCACTGCAGATACCGCAATTTCAGTAGTGAATGCTCATTCGCTGATGATAACACCATTTGGGCAGCGAACTTGATTCGCTGCAGACAACATTGTTTTGGCAGCCAATAGTACTTCAAGGCAGACAAGATAATTTCGGCACCGAACACTGATTCTCTCCAGAAAACATAATTTCACCAGCGAACTTTGATTTGCTGCAGACAACATAATTTCACGTAGCCGAACGTTGATTTCTCGCGATAACACAATTGTGCCACCAAAACCTAGTTCGCGCAGACAAGACTCTTTCAAAGCGAACACTGATTCGCGTCAGACAACTCATTTTCGCCAGCGAAATATAGTTCAATGCGGACAACACATTTTTGACAGCAAACCCCCACTACTTTGTTACAGACAACACGCTTTCAGCAGCGAACTCTGATTCACTGATGACAACACAATTTCGGCAGGGAAACCTGATTCACGGCAGACACCACTATTTCAACACCGAACACTGATTCACTGATGACAACACAATTTCAACACCAAACAATGATTCGTTATAGACAACACAATTTCAGCAGCGAACACTGATTAGCTGCGGACACCATAATTTGGGCTTCGAACTCAGATTCGTTTCTCACAACACAATTTCAACAGCAAACACTACTTCGCTGCAGACAACACAATTTCAACAGGGAACACTGATTCGCTAACGAAAACACCATTTCGGCAGCGGACCCTGATTCGCTGCAGACAACAAGTTTTGGCAGCTCACACTACTTCGCTGCAGACAACACAATTTTGGCATCGAACACTGATTCGCTCCAGACAATAGAAGTTTGCCAGCAAACTCTGATTCGTTGAGACAACACAATTTTACCATCGAATTCTAGTTCGCTGCAGACAACACGATTTCATCAGCGAACACTGATTCCCTGCAGAAATTTTTTACAACGAAAGCTAGTTCGCTGCGGACAACACATTTTTTTACAAGCAATCTCTAGTTAGCTGCACACAACACGCTTTCAGCAGCGAACTCTGATTCGTTGATGAAAACATAATTTCGACAGCGAACCGTGATTCGCTGAAGACAACACAATTTAGGCACCAAAGATTAATTCGCTGATGACAACACAATTTCCACACCAAACTCTAATTCACTGTAGACAACATAATTTAGGCAGCGAATGCTGATTCACTAGAGACAACACAGTTTCGGCAGCGAATGCTAATTCGCTGACGACAACACCATTTCGGCAGGGAACCCTGATTCCCTGCAGAAAACACAATTTTGGCGCTGAACACTGATTCACTCCAGACAATTGAATTTTGCCAACAAACTCTAATTCTTTATAGAAATCACAATTTCAGCAGCGAAAGTTGATTCGCTGCCGACACCATAATTTCGCCAACGAACTCTGGTTTGTTACAGACACCATCTTTGTCAGCAGCGAACACTGATTCACTAGAGACATCTCATTTTCGATAGCGAAAGCTAGTTTGTTGCGGACAACACATTTTTTGCAACCACCACTACTTCGCTGCATACAACACCCTTTCAGCAGCGAACTCTAATGCGCTGACTACAACACAATTTCGACAATGAACTTTTATTCTTAGTAGACAACACAATTTCAGCACCGAACACTGATTCGCTGACGACAACATAATTTCAAAGATCGAAATCGATTCGTTACGGTAAAACACACTTTTGGCAGC
The DNA here is from genome assembly GCA_019202695.1 of Populus x sibirica. NCBI lineage: Eukaryota > Viridiplantae > Streptophyta > Magnoliopsida > Malpighiales > Salicaceae > Populus > Populus x sibirica. The sequence goes on from JAGMVL010000302.1 coordinate 50,323, forward strand.
GAACTGTGGTTCGTCACAGACCACGTTTTCGGCAGCAAACTTTGATTCGCTGAAGACAACACAATTTAGGCAGCGAACGCTCATTCATTGCAGACAACATAGTTTCGGCAGCGAACCCTGATTCCTTGCAAACAGCAAAATTTCGGCACCAAACAATGATTCACCGATAACACAGTTTCAGCACTGAAATTTGATTCGTTGCAGACAACACAGTTTTGGCAGCAAACTCTAGTTTGCCACATACAACATGCTTTTGGCAGTGAACTTTGATTCGCTGCAGATAGCACAATTTCAGCAGCGAACACTGATTCACTGCGGACACCACAATTTCATCAGCGAACGTTGATTAGTACTTAAAAGTGCATTTTTATCAAGGTTTTATATCATCATTTTGCACTTGAAGTATCAATAACTCCTTAACTAAAACATGTTTTATAATAACAAGTCTCGATACCATAAGATACCTTTAATTTATGGTAAATGTTCATCTTAAATGGAGGCCTATCACATAAATGAAAGGATTGATTGATGAGTTGAAATACGGAAATTGAAAGGACAAAGAAAAGGCCAAACTTAGAAAAAAGATCTTTGGTTCGGTCAAACTGGAACACTGTTTGGTCATCGGGGCATATCTGGAGCTGTAGATCTTGGATTTAGGTCTGTCTTATATGGATGGAAAGCTAAGACATAGGCCTAAAACTTTCATGAGAGTCCAAGATTTAAAAAGGCCATTTTCAACTCCAAATTGTAGCCAAAACAGAGAAGTCCGAATCTGTCCTGGAGCCCAGACACTGTTTAGTGTTCAGCCCATATCTAAAGTTCTAGAAGTCCAAATGACCTCAATGTTTTTATCCTGGAAAGCTGAGACAATTTCCTAGAACTTTCATGATTTAAGTCTGTTCAAATTATGACGTTATCAATGACGTTTTTGCGACAAAAAGATAAGGATTGTCACCAAGTCGAGATGTGGCCACCCACTCAACAATTAGTCAACAAATCAATAGTTCTGAATTTTGGCCTATAAAAGGAGGCATTTTCCATATATTTAGGCATCTTGGTTTTCAGATCAAGATCATGCTCTTGCTCTCTCTTTATTTTTTGTAATGCTTAAGTTTTGCTTATATTAATCTCTTGCTTATGCTTTTCATTTCCTTTCCTTGTTTATTTATGTTTCTCTTTTTCATTATGTTTAGCTAAGTTTATCATGTCAAGGTGAAAAGGTTACACTAATGGTGTAAGAATAAGTATAATATAAACTCAACATGGACCTTAATGTTTGATACTTACATGTTTTATATTTGTTATCTTGTTCACTTTTAATACTTTGCATGTTAAATGGTTAATCTAGATTTATGTTGTATAACCCTTGGTACAACAAATACTTGGCACTTTCATAGCCCAACCGTTTGGTATAACCGACACATGTGCTATGAAAAGAACTTGATTTGTTGTTAACATAAGTTATAATCATGAATGCCTGACAATATTTACAAGTATTAACATTATTCGAATAAGATAACTAATGTAATCATGTTAACAATTTATAATCCAATTGGAACCTCCTTGGTGTGTGGTTTCCAGTTGAGTAATAAAAAGAGTTTATACTATACTTGTTTGAAATACCATTAGTAGATCCTCTAACCTTGACAATTGTTTTATCATTGTTACTATTACTATTACTATTACTATTATTATTGTTGTTGTTATTGTTGTCGTTATTTATAATTTATACAATTAACCTCCTTGTGGTTCGACCCCGGTTTTGCTGGGTTATTTATTACTTCGACACTCCTGCACTTGGAAGAAGACATTAATCTTTTGGTCGTGTCAGCAAACTCTAGTTAGGTGCAGACAACATGCTTTCAGTAGCGAACTTTGATTCGCTGACGACAATATAATTTCGACAGCGAACCGTGATTCGTTGGAAACAATAGAATTTTGGCACCAAACACTGATTTGCTAACGAAAACACACTTTAGACAGCGAACGCTGATTCGCTGACGACAACACCGTTTCAGCAGTGAACCCTTATTCCCTACAGACAACACAATTTAGGCACCAAACACTGATTCACTGACGACAACACAATTTCAGCACCGAAATTTGATTCCCTGCAGACAACACACTTTTGGCAGCGAACTTTGGTTCCCCACAGACAACACGCTTTTGACAGTGAACTATGATTCGCTGCAGACAACACAATTTCGATAGCGAACACTGCTTCACTACGGACACCAGAATTTCGGCAGCAAATACTGCTTCACTAGCGACAACACCATTTCGGTAGCGAACCCTGATTCGCTGCAGACAACACTATTTCGGCAGCCAACACTACTTCGCTGCAGACAACACAATTTCAGCACCAAACACTGATTCACTTCAAACAATAGAATTTCCCCAACAAACTCTGATTCACTACAGACATCACAATTTCGACAGCGAATGCTGATTTGCTGCCAACAACACAATTTTGGCAAAGAACTCTGGTTCCCTGCAGACAACACAATTTCAGCACCGAACACTAATTCGATCCGGACAATAGAATTTTGCCAGCAAACTCTGATTCGTTGCAGACATCACAATTTCAGCATCGAACGCTGATTCACTATAGACAACTCATTTTTTACAGCGAAAGCTAGTTCGTTGTGGACAACACATTTTTGACAACAAACTCTAGTTCACTGCAGACAACAGGCTTTTAGCAGTGAACTCTGATTCGCTTACGACAATATAATTTTGGCAGCGAACTATGATTCGCTGTAGACAACACAATTTCGGCACCAAACGCTGATTCACTGCCGACAACATAATTTCACCACCGAACTCAGGTTCGTTGTGGACACCAGAATTTCAGCAGCGAACACTAATTCACTGGCGACAACACCATTTCGGTAGCGAACCCTGATTCACTGCAGACAACACTGTTTCGGTAGCTAACACTACTTCGTGGCAGACAACACAATTTCGGCACCGAACATTGATTCGTTGTAGACATCATAATTTTTGTTTGCGAATGCTGATTCGCTGTCGACAACACAAATTTGGCAAAGAACTCTAGTTCACTGCAGACAACACGCTTTTAGCAGCGAACACTGATTCAATATAGACAACTCATTTTTGACAGCGAAAGCTAGTTCGTTATGGACAACACATTTTTTACAGTAAACTCTAGTTAGCTGCAGACAACATGCTTTCAGCAGCGAACTCTGATTCGCTACAGACAACACAATTTCTGCAACGAACGCTAATTTGCTGCCGACAACACAATGACGACATCGAACCCTGATTCGCTGCAGACAACACACTTCCGACTGAACACTAATTCGCACCTGACAACACAATTTCACAAGCAAACACTGCTTTGCTACAGACAACTCAGCCTTTGCTGACCTATATTACGATGCCTTCCTGAACTCTGATTGACCTAAAATTTAACCCAAGGTAGGACAACATGTCAGGACACTCCACGTAAAATTTCAGCTCGATCCAATGGTCGGATTTAGAATTATGATTGTTGTAAAACTGGATAGTTGCATATTTTACATCAAAATCCAAATTTGACCTTGTCTGGATCATATCATTTTCACTAAAAGTTGTATTTCTACGATAAAATTAAACCTTGAATTAAAACCTCAAGCAAACAATATCAGAATAAGCTCAAAATTGATATATGATTCGATCTCACCCCTAATAGACAGAATATGAAATTTCAATTGATTCTAAGGTGGTTTACTTATAGTTCATTAAGAGTTGTTTTTCTGCGGCAAAATTGAATCATCCTTCAAATTTCATCTAATCTCTCTCTCTCTCTCTACTGATATGATTAGAGACAATAACAAGATGAAATATAACCCTTTTTTTTTCCTTAGATGACGTGGACACAAAGAACAAGAAGATGGACGCAAACACTGAAAAACTTAAAGGAACACTAAAAAAATGAAAATAACATAAGGATATGACCTTGTTTTGGACCCTAGCTTTGATACCAACTGATACGAATCTCATGATCACGTGGTCACGCAACCTATAATCAAGCTTAGAGAGGGTAGCTAGAGCAGAAAAGGACTTGGATGATACTCAGCTCCTCCTGCAGAACGACAGGGACAATGGTCATCTTTTAATGCTTGATAAGCAGCAGTGGCAGAATCTTGTAAATTTAAAATCAGCTGAGAAAATGTTTTTTGGCTAGAAGTTGAAATGTGCTTTCTTTAAAGACAGTGACAAGAGAACCAGGTTTTTTCACTCTTTGATGAGCCAACGACACAGGAGAAACCATATTCCTGCTATTCTTCGTAGTGACGGTCTGCCCACCACATCGGTTGAAGAGGTTGGTAGAGAATTTGTCTCATACTATAAAGAGCTCCTAGGGACTCCCAAGCCTACTCTCCCGCCAAGTCTTTGCGGTGGTTCATTATGGTCCTTGCATTAATACTGATTCTCATGGTTTTCTGCTTACTCCTATAACTGTCGATGATATCAAGCAAGCTCTCTTTAGTATGGGAGATGACAAAGCCCCAGGTCCGGATGGGTGCCTTCAAAAAAGCTTGGAATATTGTTGGTGGAGAATTTTGTTCAACCATTCAAGATTTCTTTGCCTCAGGAGAGATTCTCAAGCAAATTAACCACTCTATCATTGCCCTTATTCCAAAATTAGCAAATGCAAACTCGGCAGCAGACTACAGACCAAGGTTGTTAAAAACGCATTTTTGACAGGGCACGAAAAATGCAAAATAAACTCGGATCGTAAAATTGTAAGGACTTTTAAAATACATGAAAAAATAAAAAAAATCATGCTTCAAATAAAAATTCATACAAAGTTCGGCAATCTTGTTACTTATTTCTAGAACAATTACTTTATAGGCAACATTTATGTGCAATTCACTCATTGAATTATTGAAGATGCATGCACTTACTCAAAGTTAAATCGCATCAAGCAAACTGAAAATAATCAATACTACTATGGTTTGGAAGAAAACCAAGTTGCATATAAAGTATAGATAGATGAACAGAGGAAAATCAATGAATCAAACAAACTTTCAATGAAGATAGATATGCATTAGATCCAAAATTCTAGAAACTAGAACCAGTAACACAAAACATCTCAATACTTTTCAAGGATCAGATTCAGACTTCAATTCCCAATGTAAGCTACTATTAGATATATGAGAGCTACAAAACACATCGGTGACTTGATTAATGTTAACACAACAGCTAGACTATGGAAAAAGCATAAAAACAAACGCACATGACAAAATCCTATTGTAAACAAGTCTCAACATACATCCAAAAAGTTTTCAAAAAGCTCTCAAACCAGGATAAACCCAGCTTAGTAGAAGAAATGCAAGGAATTGGCATTATCATTCATTAAATGCTCTTAGACAGAAAGATAATGAAAGAGGACACAGAACAGGATACTTGCCAACACCTAGTGTGTATTTCTTACATTCTCTGTCTAGCAGAAGCTTTCCTCCTTTTTTCTGAGAAAGATGCATAATACAAGAGAGTATCCTTACTTAGATTAAGCAGTTCCTATTATCAACCTTTCATGTTGATCTAACCATTTCACCTTTATAATGCTAAAGAGAACTTGGAAACTGAAAAATGCACAAAGGATGGATGTTCGAAGGTAATTTGGTACTTAGGAAAGATGACACATTTAAACAAATGAAGTGGCAAGCAAACCAACTATAATTCTAGACAAGCTAAAATGCCATAAATGCACGAGTTCACTGATTTAATTTTTTTTGTTATGCATGCAAATTCAGTATTGTCTAAAAGCAGGAACAACATTGATGGTGAAAATGTTAAAGATAATGATCGTGTTCAAGCTTTTTGACAAAAAATCACAACCAAGGTAAATTCCTCTATCACTATTTATACAAGTTCTCGAAATGATTGGAAACATGTGTCATGTCCTGAAGCAACTAACATGCAAATTTTCAACAGAAGCATAGTTCAAATATGTCAAACCATGGATAGTGCATTCAGTGATAAATGAGGAAATATTAACATTGCGTTCAATGAAACCTAAATGAAAGATAAAAAAGAATACGATGAGCATGATTTCTCCAAATTCAAAAGACAGATTAACTCACACTCCCTATTGTCTTACGAGCAGTACCGCAACACGCTGGAATGCCCTCTCGGCCTTCGTAGTTCGAACTCGAAGCTTCAAATCACCTTGCTCCTGCAATGTAGGGTTGAGTGCTAAGTAACAACTAACAAGTATGGATGTGGCTGCATGTGAGTGGAGAGTGGAGAGTGAAACTAATTTCTTAATCTGCTGCGATTTGGGGAAAGGGAAAGGGAAAAGGGGAAAGGTGGAGTGTCGAGCGAGGAGTGGGGAATGGAAAGGGGAGTGCTGACTTAGCACTCAGTGGGGAGTGGGGAATGGAAAGGGCGTGAAATCATGAAATCAGTCCGATTTGAGCAATTTTAACGAGTTGGACTGATTTTACTGGTTTTCGAGTTTTTAACCCGACTTAACACATTTTTAAGTTTTGACTCATAAAATTGTACGATTTTACGAGTCAAAACGCGTTTTTGATAACCTTGCTACAGACCCATTTCTTGTTGTAATGTCACTTACAAAGTGATTTCCAAGATTATAGCAGGGCAGCTAGCTCATGTGCTTAATGATATTATCAGCCCTTCTCATAACGCTTTTCTTGGAGGGAGGTACATGGCAGATAATATTAATCTCATGCAAGAGCTTCTGAGGCAATATGGGCGGAAGCGTGTCTCCCCTCATTGCACCATCAAGATAGATTTCAAAAAGGCATTTGATTCGGTCTAATGGCCCTTTCTCTGTGATCTTCTTCAGCTTTTGGGGTTCCTAGCCAGGTTTGTTCATCTTATTATGAAATGTGTTAAGACCACCTCATTTTCAGTCTGTATCAATGGCAGTCTTTTTGGCTTCTTTAAAGGTCAGTGTGGTGTTCGGCAAGGAGATCCATTATCACCCTATCTCTTCATCATTGGTATGGAGTACTTCTCTAGGTTCTTTGAAAATATATACTCAACAACCTGGCTTCCACTTTCATCCTAAATGCCAAGCTTTGGGAATCAGCCATCTCGGTTTTGCTGATGACATCCTCTTGCTATGCCGTTATGACATGGCTTCTATTAGTATTATTCTCCATCAGCTAAGTGTTTTTAGGGAGACATCTGGCCTTGCAATTAATGTAACCAAATCTTCTATTTTCTTTGCTGGAGTTTCGGGGGAAATGAAGCAGGCCATTCTCCGTTTCTCGAAGTTCATTAAAGGGAGTTTTCCCTTCAAGTGCCTAAGTGTTCCTCTTATACACAAGTTAGAATCGGCTACCCAGAGTTGGATGGGTAAGCATCTCTCCCATGCTGGTCAGCTTGAGTTAATTAAATCTGTCCTACATGGTATGGTGCAGTTTTGGATCAGTATTTTTCCAATTCTAGTCATGGTTATTAGCAAGATTACTTGTCCATGTTGAAATTTTCTATGGAATGGGGATGTGCTTAGAAGTAAATCTCCTCTGGTTGCTTGGAAGCAGGTGTGTTTACCAAAAGATGAAAGGGGCCTGGCGGTCCTTGATATCAAAGCTAGAAATGACTGTTATTTTGCCAAGCAGCTCTGGAACATACATTTAAAATCGGATTCTCTTTAGATTCGATGGGTAGATCATTACTACATTCTTCATACCTCTATTTGGTCCTTGGACGCTAAGAAGACAGCTTCTCCACTTTGGAAGTCAATCTTCTCTCTTCGTAACAAAATGATTGAGCAATGTGGCGTGATTGCTGCAGTGCAACATATGCTCTCAAACTAGCACTCTGGATCGGGGTCTTTTACAGCCAAAGCATATGATTTCTTTAGATATAAAGCCAATCATATACAATGGGCTAGTGTGGTTTGGGAACAATGGTCTCTTCCAAGGAACAGCTTCTCCATATGGCTGGCAATGTTAGGCAAGCTGAGAATAAGAGACAGACTCCAATTTCTCTCCTCTGATCCTATATACCCTCTTTGTCAGAATATTAATGAATCCCATGCACATCTCTTCTTTAGTTGTGACTGGTCATCTTCTCTTTCGAGCAAGGCTAGATTCTGGCTCAAGCTTCACAGTAGTATGCCTTCCTTAAACAGAACCATTTGGGTTCTCCATAACAACAAAAAAGGGTTGCAGTCGAGAATGAGAAGAGTCTCTCTTGCTATTCTAGTGTATTTGATTTGGGAAGAAAGAAGCAGGCGTATATTTAATAACATTGCAAAATCAATTGAGGCTATCTTCAGGAAATTCTAGATATTGTTTTACACAATCTTGTATTTCCATTAAAAAAATCACCTAGCCTACAGTGTTGCTAGCTGAAATGAGCTCCTTTGTATTTCGATGTGGCTTGGTCATGCATGGTTTTCTGCATGATTTCTACATCTCTGCATTGATGAGCCAATGTCTACTGTTATTGGCTGGTAGTGTATTAATGGCTGGTGGCTGTCATTCTGCATGGTTTCTACGTCTTTGCATGGATGAGCTGATGGGTATCTGCTCTTGTATTATCTCCTAGCCTTAAAAAATGTCTATTGTTCTTGGCTGGTAGTGTATTAATTTGTTTTGGTTATTCCTTGGCTGGGTTTCTTCTGTCTCTGTATGAATGACTTGAAGATTTCTATATCTTTGCATGGATGGCTAGTGGCTGGGTTGCTTCTGTCTCTGCATGGATGAGCTAAAGGTTCTACGTCTCTGCATAGATGAGCTCAAATGTTGCTTTCATTTTTGGTTGGGCTGTTGCTATTTTGGCTGATGGGCTGCTCTTGTTCTTGGCTAGGTTGCCTCTGTCTCTGCACTGATGAGCTAAAGATCTCTACGTCTCTGCATGGATGAGTCATCATTTGCTGCTGCTTTTGGCTGGTAGTTTTTAATTTGTTTTGGTCGTTCCTTGGCTTTTGTTTCTTATTTTATTTGTGGCGGATCGTAGTGCTTTCCAGTTGTATTCCTATCTGTTTCCTAGGAGGTTTGTCACTCTTCTGGTCTATTTGTATATATTTTCTCTGTATTTGCTGTTTTTACAGCATTGTTACTTTTGATCTATAATATATTATTATATTTGATAAAAAAAAACCCGATTGAGATCGGATCCTAAAAAGCCGAAATAGGTTTGATAAGAGTGTGACATAATAGAAACTTGCCCCAAAGCACCAACACTATTGGAATGAAGTAGAATGACGCCATGAAGCCAGTTAATCTTTAATAAGTCAGATTCAGTTCGTTCAAGAACTAAAGAATGCAAGAATCACTCTCACACGTTAAAATCCAGTTCTGCCCCCAAGACACTCTAAATTTCTTATCAACGAATCAGACCTACTGCTTTACAGGGCCTGTCACGACCTAGTCTCGGTTGGTGACCCATAACTGGAGTTCTATAGCTCCAAATTAAGCAAGACCAATTTCCTTAGTTATTCAACATCCAAAACTACAATTTATATGAAGGAACCTGATCCTAATTCCCTCATTCTTCTACTCAAATTCTCTCTGAAAGTTTGGAGACAAATTTGTCCATATTTGTCAACCTTTCCATTTACACACCACATCCACAATTCAACTTCCCCTCTTTTATCTTGACCCCTAACCATATCACATACCATATACGAGTGTCAAAAATATCTTTTAGGAGACAATATACTCTACTTATTACAATCTTCCCTCTTACGTCAAAATAGAATATTTTCATCGATTTACTAACTTTCTGAATAATGTTCTTGTAAACACAATCCCTGCTATTTCAACATGTATCTTTCCTTATTTCAACACAATTAAACACATGTCTTCAAGCTAAATATGTCGAATTAAACATCCTCCCCCTTTGATGCATAATTGGCCAAAAGCATGACCTTAAGGAACCAAGAGTTCCCTCATTCCTTTCATGCTAATTTCATTCAATTCACACACACGCATTGTAAACCCCGGGGAAAAATAAAGGTTGCTTAGTTGCAAACTAACTACATGAGAAATAAAAGTGAAGAAATTCATGTATATGGTTAAATAAAAAACGGGAATTTAAAAATTTTTGGATATAAGTTTCTGGACAAAATATTTTGAGACATTATAAATCAACCCAATAATGTTGAGGGTTAGATTAAATTAATGAAAATAAACTAAACTAAAAGTTGTGGGGTGAAATTATAAGAAATGAAAATAGGTATAACTTAATTATAAGAAGAAAAAAAGATGGGACATAAATGCAAATAAGAAAAATTATAGAGCATAAATACTTCTATTCTCACCCAAAAAAATGCAGCAATTGTAAGGAAAAAAAAGAGAGAGTTTTTGTATCCATTCTTGCAAAATCAAGAGAGAAACACCAAAATTTCAAGAACCCATCCAAGAGGTTTATAGATGGAATAAACACTTGTGGGCAAGGGATTAACAAGAAAAATTGAACAAGAAGAGAAGATGGAGGGTCTGTTTGTCATTAGATAAGAAAGGAGGGAGTTGAAAATCTTCAACTGGATTGAAGATCAAAACCTTAATTCGTACCGGGTAAGGTATTCTAAACTCCAGATATGGTTAAAACTCTGAGGAGAGGTCAGACAGTAACAATTCAAAAACGAGACAAAAACAGTTGGACAGTAACAGTCCAAATGTTTGTTGATGAGTAATTTTGACTGACTTAGACACAAAACTAGGTTCTCCTTTATCAGAGAACTTGTAGCCTTAAGTCTTAGCTTTCCAACGAGACTAATCTCGCTTGAATCGGAGTTACAGAACTCCAGATATAGTTAAAAATATGAGGAGAGGTTAGACAAGTAACGGTTCAAAAACGAGACAGTAACAATTGGACAATAACAGTCCAAATGTTTGTTGATGAGCAATTTTGATTGTCTTGGAGTCAGAACTGAGTTCTCCTTCCTGCAGAGAACTTGTAGCCTCATGTCTTAGTTTTCCAACGAGACCAATCTCGCTTTAAATAGAGTTCTATAACTCTAGATATAGTTAAAAATCTAAGTAGAGGTCGGACGAACGCGTTCAATGTCTAGACAAAGGATGTGATTCGGGATTTAAACTGAAACAGTTCAAATATAAAGAAAGGAATGATAATTGTGGTTGGACAAAGAACGACAATATTAATGGGTGAAATGAGAAAAACATAAAATATTAAGAAATGACCGAAAGAAAGACTTATTGGTTGTTGATATGGTTATTATAAAACATATCCTTGAGTGAGGAAAATTTATGAGATAAACCTGTGATTTGCAGAAGGGACCACAGGCATGGTGCATGTAACACCCTGTAATTTAGTACATTCATAAAAGGACTTTGAGCCTTAACTTTAAAAGAATGGGTATTTTTTTTTTCATCCACCAAACTTATCTGAGACTTGCCGAAATTTCAGTGGAAATTTCAGCAGAGTTTCCTTTATACCTGGAGTCCCAAGTTATCGACAATCATCCCGCATACGGTTATACTCATTTCTCAATCATATCATAATTATGTAGAACCTCAACAGCACATCATTCATGGTACATGCCTCACATTCCGCATGCTCATTTCTTTCCCATTAACACACATAATTCATAATAATTACACACATAATTCATAATAATTGGAAGTAAACAAACTAAGATTACAAATACAGAATAGTACATTTTTATGTCCCGACACTTAATGTAAAAGGAGTACTATTACGTATTAAGTCATTTAGTTCCTGAAAGACAAAATACATTAATGTTCATCTTCTTATTCAATCATACAAAAGGAGACTAGAGGACCTAAAACGCTACTCCTGCGTGAATCTGAAGGACCTGCAATTTCATAATGTATATAATAAATATAGCATAAAAGGAAAATCACACAATACATACACCGATAATTAAACATATATTCAACAATATGCAATTATAGTTCCTTGAAATTCTCATTTGTCCTTCCATTATTACGTCTCTATTCATCCTTCCTAGCATCATCTAACATTTTCATTTTATATCTCGTTTCACCTCACGAGCGCATTTAATTTGTTATAATATCTACCACGTGATTTCTCTCTCTCTTACTCTATCTCTTTATATCAATTTCAATCCCAACATCTATTATACCCATTATGGAATTTCCATATAAATCATCAAACTCGTCATGATTTCGGTCCAATTTTAGTTTATAAATATATTCAACTTACATATTTCTTGTGCCCATTTCGACACATTCCAATGTTTCTTTAGATTTTCAGTAAAATCTCTCATTATTATAGAACCTACCATCATTTTCACAATATTCACATCCGACCCATCTTCAAATAATATGAATATCATACATACATCATTCTATTTAATTCATCAACTTAATCTCATTCGACCACTATAATTAAGGCCAAATTTCATTATCTATCACTATTATTGGCATTTTATTACACTATTATAACTATCACCAAATTCTTATCATGCCAGCAACAACACAAATCCTTAATACAACATATTTACATTATTAGTCATAATTTCTTTGACATCCTCCATGTGCGCAGTACATGATTCTCAAATTGTATCAATTACAATTCATCAATTAATTCAAAATACATCATATATATATATAGCATTGCATTCCTCAAGTGTATAACACCTACCATGGTTAATGGACTTCTATTCTCACGTCTCAAGCGATACGATATTTGCCTCCATGCTTCACAAGAATTTAGATCTTCATCAGTTTTTTTTATATTTATTTCTTCAATAATCCATAACATAAACACAAATTACCATTTTTTTATTTAATAGTTAGGTGTCATCCAACATTCCATTTATAATCTGACAAGTCAGTCATCCCGGCAATATTAACACCACACAAGTAAGTTTAACTCAAGTTGCATATTCCGGTCATTAGAAAACAAAACTGATGCCACTAGCCCATCACCGGATAACTAGTTCCTCCGCCCATCTTATTCCATAATTTCCAATCAATATCTGCCTCTTCAAGGCCGAATGAATAATCCTATCAAGATGTCAATCCCCATTTCATTAATATTTTTAATTATTCCATATCGGAAATATCATTATAATACCTCTCCCCTAAAACTTGGAAGGGAATGCTGACATTAATAAATTTTCATTAGTGTTATTAGTCTCCCATATCTGGATCGGCTAATCAAGTTCATTGTAAATGTCAAAATTAATACCACTGATTGATGTCATCGACTATTTCTAACCTGAAATAGCCAATCAGATTTTTCTTTCCATAATATCTTGGAATATTTTCGGAAATGTTGATGTCAAGATTCTTGACATCATTAGCTTTCACTTCAGGAATAGCTAGTCAAGTTTCATGTGATTGCCGATATCGACAACACGGTCGATATCATTAACTATTCTCACCCGAATAGTTAATCAAATTCAAGTATCCCTCATTTTTCAGGGATGATTATGCCGATGTTAATAAACCTTACTAACATCATTAGCCTCTGCATTCGGGACCAACTAATCAAGTTTCGTGTGATTGCCGATATCGACAGCACCGGTCGATATCATTAACTATTCTCACCCGAATAGTTAATCAAATTCAGTATCCCTCATTTTCAGGGATGATTATGCCGATGGATTATTATGCCAATGTTAGTAAGCCTTACTAACATCATTAGCCTCCGCTTTCGGGATTGGCTAATCAAGTTCGAGGAACGATCATCAACGAAGCCTATTAGTGTAATTCATATTCTTAACCCAATCAAGTACTCAAATCCATTTTTAATTTCTCGTTTATTTCACTTTATCCTTTCTCTTTGTGGTTTCACCCATAGACGCAAAGACCAAGAATTTAATAAGTTAGTAAATTAACGCTACGTAAAAAGTGTAGGTATAGAACACCTACCAGTGCAGAAGCTCAACTCGCTCTTCCTTGTTGTTGTTGTGTCCCTCCTGCAATCCCTCCTTAAGCTCCTACTATACGAGCTCTTCAGAAGTCGAGTGAATGCTTCTCCTACATTTTTAATATAACATCTTGAATCAATATTTGAATCTTCCCGATTTATTCATAATATTCATAAATTCACAAAATCAAGTACTTCCGTAAACAATTTCCATGGATGTTCAAAGACATGAATTCTTGTCACCGATTTTCTAAAGTCCCAAGACATTTAATCTATCACCAAATAATTTAATTTAACTTAAATTTCATCAATGACTACACATGCTAAATTTTTCCAAAGCACACTCAAAATGATTCCTTATATCATAATTCAACTTACAACATCCCTTACGATGATTTCCCATTCCAACACAACCAAAGTATTAATCAATCACTATTCTTTATAGAATTTAACTATACCATCACTTATTAACACATCAAACATGACTCAAACACAACACAAACACAACCATCATCATTAAACCCATTGCCATTATCCTTAGTCCCAAAACATACTTTTTATGCTAAACCTCAGATTCTCATTCAATATTTCTCAAACCAAACTTAAAACATCATTCTGTAAATTTATAATTCAATACATCCAAACGGTTCAATTATACATCATCATCATTAGAATAACATATCCAAAATTAACATACATCCAACGGTTAAATCTCCCGATATCAGAACAATACCGGACTGACCTGAAAATTGGAGACCTACTGTTTGGGAAGTACAATTTCTAGTAGGAGTGTTTGTTTCCGATCTTAACCGTTCAGAATTTATATAATATCTGGATGAACAACATATCCAAAATCCAGACCAATCCAACGGTGAACAAATGATATAACGTCCGACTAACAAGGCTGTCTTGAAGGGTGATTTTTCAGAAATGTTCCTCCGGTGACAGCCCTCAAACGAAGTCTGCTATTTACAATCTCTCCGGTCAGAATGTAGGTGACATTCACTATAATAACATATCCAAAAATCAATCTAATCCAACGGTGGAAAGCCAAACTATGGCTACCGAAGTTCCTGCCCTGTTGCAATTCCAAAACTCATAATTTCAAATCAATTTATTCCTTCTATTTTTCAGCAAATCAAGCCATTATCATGCAATTAATCTCGAAATTCACAAGAACAATTACTCCCCCAAAATATTTACATGAACCCTAGAATTTTAAACTTGGAGGTTTTCTTCTCCTCATGCAAGAACAAGAGAGAAAAACGAAATTACTAAAGGGTATGTTGCTTACCTTTGCTACTTTAACTTATTTCAATGAATTCTTGCAAAAATTTACAAAAATCATGTCCTCCTCTTCCAATTTCCAGCTTCTTCCCTTTGTTTCTCTCAAGCTCTTTAACTCTCTAAGTTGTCACTTAATTTGTTTTCTTGGATATAATCCTCCTAAGAACACTCCCTTTTGATTTAGCTTGAAGAAATGAAGAGAAAATGAAGAAAATGGGACAAAACAAATGGTCTCCCTCCTGTTTTTCCATTTGCAGAGGACGTGCTCTGTTTTAGGAGAGGAGAGGAGAGGAGAGTATTTGTTTTGATAAAATTACAAAAATGCCCTTATTAATGCCCTTGTGTCATCTTCTTTAATTTACCCGATTTTCAGTACTCTCGTAAAGCCTTCCCAAACTCCGATTGACATGAAATTTGAACCTAATATAAAACAATATGTCTGGAGATTACTTATAAAATTTCAGCCCGATCCAACTGTCGGATTGAGATATATCATCGATATCGTAAAACTAGACAATCAGTGTATTTTACGCTAAAATCTGAATTTCATGCATTAATTCATTTACTTAGATCCTCATGACATTTCCCCTTAATTTATACTCAATAAATTCAATATTACCATATTTATCACTAATTTGTCAAAATAAGTTTTTTGACCGGGGTTTACATATCTTCTGGTTTTTCTTTCTTATTCTTTTATCCATTGAAACTCGTCACTGGTTTCACCAACGTTACAAGTTTTAAACTAAAAAATCATGACTCTCCTTTTGACTTCAAAAATACCTTTAAATTTGTTTATGGAGATCATTCTCTCTCTCACATGACACATTTATTGTCATTCCTACTACTTATTCATTTCTTTCATACCGAATATCCATTACTCATCGAAACCTCATTACTTCGAACCTATGTGTTTTTTTTTGTTTTTTTTATTTATTTTTATTTACGGGGGTTTACAGTGCAACAGCAGCAGCAGGGGAGCATGAGTAGAGCTTCTATTGCAGGTAGGTGATCCGCACCTATACTTTCTAGTTAAATTCTATGATTTAATATGTTATTGATGTGAGATGTGAATTACCGAACGTTGGATATTAGGAGAAAGGAGGAAAGTTTGCGTAATGATGCTGATATTTTGGATAGTATTCTGAATGTATGTGTACTCAAGGTGAACGATTGTTGTCTGAATTGCCAAGTGATGAAATTATCGTTGACAAAGGAATTATGAGAAGTTGATTTAGGGCGTGAACTAGCATACTTTTAGTGTATGTTAGGATCCCGGGTAAAGGGATCGCCATGTTTGGACTAGCATACATTTAGTGTATGTTAGGATCCCGGGTAAGGGGATCAATCATGTATTGGCTAACATACATTAATGTATGTTAGGATCCCGGGTAAGGGGATCAAGATGTATTGACTAGCATACATTAATGTATGTTAGGATCCCGGGTAAGGGGATCAAGATGTATTGACTAGCATACATTTAGTGTATGTTAGGATCCGGGTAATATGTTAGGATCCCGAGTAAGGGGATCACCATGTATTGACTAGCATACATTTAGTGTATGTTAGGATCCCGGGTAAGGGGATCACCTTGATCGACTCCTACGTGGTGATGATGATAATAGTGAAATTGGTATCGGTAATGTGTTAAGCGAAAATAATCATGGGTGGTCTTATGAGATCTTAAATGGAGGTTTGTAATAGAAAAGGAAAAGGCTTTTAATAGTTGAAGGAGAAAGAGTTTCCAATGAAAACCAAAAGGGAGAAGGGAATAAAATATGAATGCAAGTTTGCCTTTTTAAATTGTTGGACATTTGTATTGCTATATTATTGTGATATTCATATTTCAATAATATGTATTTTTTTTCATGGTCATCTCATGCACGATAGGAGTAGATTCTAGCTGGGGTTCACTTTTTGTAATTTAGGTTCTAGGGAGTATACCCTTGTATTTGGTAATATTACAACTTTTATATAACTCAATTTGTATAATTGATGTTTAAACTTGAATAGATGAATTTAATTCTGTAGTTTGTATAACCATGTTCCATGAATGCATGTTTATATCTTTATCCATCCATAATCATAATTGGTGTACAATGTATATCATAAACATTGTGGTTGATATGATTGATGATGTTTGTGGGATTAAGACCCAGGATGATTGGGTTGAATTGACTTAGGAGATGCAATATATTAGAAGTGTAAACAGGTCGAATGTCGATAACTTGGGACCTCCTAGGTAGATAGGGAGACTCCGTCGAAATTTCGGTAGACTTTAATACAAATACCATGAATAGATATATATATATATATATATATAAAATTAATCACTCTGTTTATCAGTTAACATGAGATCATTGCTTTATCCTGGATATAGGGATATTACATGTGGTATTAGAGCCCAAGTTGATATTCCGGGGATAGGAATGAGTATAAGGTTTGAGGTATTTGATGTCACAGAAGGAGTTGAATATATGACAAAGAAGATGGGTAGAGTTAATAAAAGATTACGATTGTGTGATTGACTGCCATCCTAGTAAGGCTAATGTAGTAGCTGATGCATTGATTAGCAAGGGAAAAACAATGATGAATGATATGGAGATTAAGGAATAGGGAAGTATAGTGGAATTAAAGAAATTGGGCTTGCGGCTAAGTGTGGGGCCTGAGGGATCACTATTAGCTCGTTAAAGATCCGATCTGTGCTTTGAGACAAGGTCTTGATGGCTTAACATGTAGATGAAAAAGTAAAGGATATCAAGGAGAGTGTAAACCAGGGTATAAAGAAAGCATTCCAAATGTTATCTAGAGGGCTAATAGCTATGGCTAGGCGAATTTATTTGCCTGATCATAAGACTTTGAAGGATGAAGTATTGAGAGAAGCTCATGAATTCTGATTTGCTACTCATCCTGAAAGTATGAAGATGTATAAAGATTTAAAGGAATACTACTGGTGGACAAGTATGAAGAGGGAAATAGCAGAATTTGTGTCGAACTGTGGGATCTGTTAACAAGTAAATATAGAACACCAAAGACCTGCAAGGGATTTACAGTTATTGTCGATTCCAGAATGGAAATGGGAGGATATTTCTATGGATTTTGTGACGGGATTACCTAGGGGAAAAAAGGGGAATGATGCCATATGGGTGGTTGTGGATCGACTAACAAAAATCTGTTTTGTTTTTGCCTATGAAAATGACTGATTCGATGGATAAGCTAGCAAAATTATATGTAAATGAAGTAATCAGACTTCATGGAGTGCCAGTGTCGATTATATCAGATCGGGATCCAAGGTTCACGTCAAGATTATGGCCTAGCTTACAACGAGCATTGAGGACAAAATTGAATCTAAGCACAACATTTCATCCTAAGACGGATGGTCAATCTGGAAGGACCATTCAAACTTTTGAGGATCTCCTAGGTTCCTGTGTCTTTGGAGTTCGAAGGGAACTAGGAAGATCTCCTACCATTGGTGGAGTTTACTTATAATAATAGCCATCAAGCTACTATTGGTATGGCTCCATATGAAGCATTGTATGGGAGGAAATGTCATACCCTAATTTATTAGGAGGAAGTAGGAAAAAAAAGGAAGCTTTTGGGACTTGAAATGGTGCAACTGACAACTGACAAGGTGAGGGTGATCAGAAAGAGGATGAAGGAAGACCAGGATAGAAAAAAAAACTTATGCAGATAACCGAAGAAGGCCTTTAGAATTCCAAGTGGGGGATAAGGTATTTTTGAAGGTGGCGCCTTGGAAAAGCATCATTCAATTTGGAGTAAAAGGGAAATTAGCTCCGAGATATATTGGCCCTTTCGAGATTAAGGAAAGAACCAGACCTGTTGCCTATCATTTAAAGTTGCCTGCATATTTGGATAAGATTCACAATGTGTTCCATGTGTCATTGCTGCGAAAGGCCAAGATAGACCCCTCACGGGTATTGCCATACGATCCTATGAAGATTAAAGGGGATCTAACCATGGAAGCTAAGCCTGTCAAGATCTTGGATCGAGATGTGAGGGTGTTGAGGAATAAGAGAGTTTCCCTAGTGAGAGTATTGTGGAGAAACTCTCGAATAAAAGAAGAAACATGGGAAAGAGAATCCGAGATGAAGCAAAAGTTCCCGCATTTATTCTTCGACATAGGTATGTAACTTAAATTTCAAGGATGAAATTTCTATTAGGAGGGGAGAATGTAAACCCCGGGGGAAAATAAAGGTTGCTTAGATTGCAAATAAACTACATGAGAAATAAAAGTGAAGAAATTCATGTTTATGGTTAAATAAAAAACAGGAATTCAGAAATTTTTGGATATAAGTTTCTGGACGAAATATTTCGAGACAATATAAATCAACTCGAAAATGTTGAGGGTTGGATTAAATTAATGAAAATAAACTAAACTAAAAGTTGTGGGGTGAAATTATAAGAAATGAAAAGAGGTATAACTTAATTATAAGAAGAAAAAAAGATGTGGGGGCATAAATGGAAATAAGAAAAATTATAGAGCATAAATTCTCACCAAAAATCTGCAACAATCGTAAGGAAAGAAAAGAGGGAGTTTTTGTATCCATTCTTACAAAATCAAGAGAGAAACACCAAAATTTCAAGAACCCATCCAAGATTAAGGGTTTATAGATGGAATAAACACTTGTGGGCAAGGGATTAACAAGAAAAATTGAACAAGAAGAGAAGATGGAGGGCTGGCTATCATTAGATAAGAAAGGAGGGAGTTGAAAATCTTCAACTGGATTGAAGATCAAAACCTTAATTCGTACCGGGTAAGGTGTTCTAAACATGATCTTATAAGTCATTTCAAATTCGATAATGAATTGATGCCTTGATGTGAGTTATAGATTAGGGTTCTTAGACTTGAATTAGGAAAAAAGTATTTGTTGTTAAAATTAAGTTAATTCATGTGTGGTATGTGATTAGGGATGTGAAACCATGATAATTTACCCAGAAAATGTTTGTTGATGAGCGATTTTGACTATCTTAGAGGCAGAACTAGGTTCTCCTTTATTCAGAGAACTTGTAGCCTCATGTCTTAGCTTTCCAATGAGACTAATCTCGCTTGAATCAGAGTACTATAACTCTAGATATGGTTAAAACTCTGAGGAGTGGTCAGACAGTAACAATTCAAAAACGAGACAAGAATGTCCAAATGTTTGTTGATGAGCGATTTTGACTGTCTTAGAGCCAGAACTAGGTTCTCCTTTCGTTAGATAACTTGGAGCCTCATGTCTTAGCTTTCCAACGAGACTAATCTCACTTGAATCAGAGTTCTCTAACTCCAGATATGGTTAAAAATCTAAGGAGAGGTCGGACAGTAACAGTTCAATGTCTAGACAGTAACAGTTGGACAGTAACAATCCAAATGTTTGTTGATGAGCAATTTTAACTGTCTTAAAGGCAGCATTGGGTTCTCCTTTCTTCAGAGAACTTGTAGCCTCATGTCTTAGCTTTCTAATGAGACTAATCTCGCTTGAATCGGAGTTCTGTAACTCCAGATATAGTTAAAAATCTGAGGAGAGGTCGACAAGTAACAATTCAAAAACGAGACAAGAATAGGTTGGACAAGAGTCCAAATGTTTGTTGATGAGTGATTTTGACTGTCTTAGAGCCAGAACTGGGTTCTCCTTTCTTTAGATAACTTGTAGCCTCATGTCTTAGCTTTCCAACGAGACTAATCTCACTTGAATCAGAGTTCTCTAACTCCAGATATGGTTAAAAATCTGAGGAGAGGTCGGACAGTAACAGTTCAATGTCTAGACAGTAACAGTTCGGGATTTAAAAAGAGCAGTTCAAATATAAAGAAAGGAATGATAACTGTGGTTAGATAAAGAACGACAACATTAATGGGTGAAATGAGAAAAACATAAAATATTAAGAAATGACTGAAAGAAAGACTTATTGGTTGTTGATATGGTTATTATAAAACATATCCTTGAGTAAAGAAAATTTATGAGATAAACCTGTGATTTGCAGGGGGACCACAAGCGTGGTGCAACAGCAGCAACATGGGTGCACGAGTAGAGCTTCTATTGCAGGTAGGTGATCCGCACCTAAACTTTCTAGTTAAATTCTATGATTTAATATGTTATTGATGTGAGATGTGATTTACCAAACATTGGATATTAGGAGAAAGGAGGAAAGTTTGCGTAATGATGCCGATATTTTGGATAGTATTCTGAATGTATGTGTATTCAAGGTGAACGGTTGTTGTGTGAATTGCCAAGTGATGAAATTATCGTTGACAAATGAATTATGAGAAGTGTGATTTGGGGCGTGAACTAGCATACATTTAGTGTATGTTAGGATCCCGGGTAAGGGGATCGCTATATTTGGACTAGCATACATTTAGTGTATGTTAGGATCCCGGGTAAGGGGATCAATCATGTATTGGTTAGCATACATTTAGTGTATGTTAGGATCCCGGGTAAGGAGATCAAGATGTATTGACTAGCATACATTTAGTGTATGTTAGGATCCCAGGTAAGGGGATCACCTTGCATCGACTCCAACGTGGTGATGATGATAACAGTTAAATTGGTATCGGTAATGTGTTAAGCGGAAATAATCATGGGTGGTCTTATAAGATCTTAAATGGAGGTTGTTAATGGAAGAGGAAAAGGCTTTTAGTAGTTGAAGGAGAAAGAGTTTCCAATGAAAACCAAAAGGGAGAAGTGAATAAAATATAAATGCATGTTTGCTCTTTTAAATTGCTGGATATTTGTATTGCTATATTATTGTGATATTCATATTTCAATAATATGTATTTTGTTTTCATGGTCATCTCATGCACGATAGGAGTAGATTCTAGCTTGGGTTCACTTTTTGTAATTTAGTTTCTAGGGAGTATACCCTTGTATTTGGTAATATTACAACTTTTATATAACTCAATTTGTATAATTGATGTTTAAACTTGAATAGATGAATTTAATTCTGTAGTTTGTATAACCATGTTCCATGTATTCATGTTTATATCTTTATCCATCCATAATCATAATTGTTGTACAATGTATATCATAAACATTATAGTTGATATGAATGATGATGTTTGTGGGATTGAGACCCAGGATGATTGGGTTGAATTGAGTTAGGAGATGTGGTAAATTAGAAGTGTAAACAGGTCGCATGTCGATAACTTGGGACCTCCCGGTATAGGGGAGACTCCGTCGAAATTTCGGTAGACTTTAATACAAACACCATGAATAGATAAAAAAAAAATTAATTACTTTGTTTATTAGTTAACATGAGATCGTTGCTTTATCCTGGATATAGGGATATTACACGCATTCACTTCACAAACAATCTATTATAATAGATTCAATAAGGAAAAACCATGATTCCCCCATTTTCTCTTCATATGGTCGACCACCCCTTACTTAATTACCTATACATTTTCTTTGATAAATCATCATGATTTCATGCCCCCAATCACATACAACACATGAATTAACTAAATTTTAACAATTAATACATTTTCTCAAATTCAAGTCTAAGAATCCTAATCTAAAATTCAACATTAAGGCATCAATTCGTAATCGAATTTGGAACGACTTATAGGACCATGTTTAGAACTCCTTACCTGGTAAGAATCAAGGTCTTGATCTTAAACTAGTAAAAAAAAAATTGACTCCCCCATTTTCCAATGGCAGTCAACCCTCCCTCCTCTTTCTTTGTTCAAATTTTCTTGATAATCTCTTGCCCACATGTTTTTATTCTACCTATAAACCCTTAATCTTGGATAGGTTCTTGGAATTTTGGTGTTTTTCTCTTGATTTGGCAAGAATAAATTCAAAAACTCCCTCCCTTTCTCTTAATATTGTTCTAGATTTTTGATAAGCAAGGGAGGGGTATTTATACCCTATAATTTCTTTTATTTGCACTTAGGCCCCATTTCCTTTAAGTGTACTACTTTTCTCCCACATCTTTTTCTTCTTATAATTAAGCTATACCTCTTTTCATTTCTTATAATTCCACCTCTCAACTTTTTAGTTTAGTTCATTTTCTTTAATTTAATCCAACCCTCAATATTTTTAGGTTAATATTTATAATGTCTCAAAATATTTCGTCCTGAAATTCATATTCGAAAATTTCCGAATTCTCATTTTTATTTAAATCTATACATGAATTTCTTCGCTTTTATTTTCAATTTATTTATTTTGCAATTTTCATAAGCATTTATTTCCCGGGGTTTACAAAACTCATCATCCATAAGAACCTCAATCTGACTGAATATATCCCTAGGTAAAGACCCATCATGAACAACCCAAGGCTGAACCATATACTAAACCATATCGACAACCAATCTCAAACATATACCCGAATGCCTACTATAAGGAATCCAAGGCTGAACCTGGACCATATCATTCTTTCTCTCTTCAAGAAGATTTGCCCTTAAATCTTGAATAGGATTAGTAGCGACTTCATTAGCCTCTTGTGTAAGCCTTTGAAATTCCCTTATTGCTAACACCTGATGCAACCATATTATTCGATAGTTTCACCCAAATTTAACTAGTGTTATGCCTATGTTTTATATATAAAATGCCTTGATATTCTTTGTTTTATGTTTTGAAGGCACTTTTGGATGAAAGATGCAAAAAGGAGTAAATTGGAGATAATTGGCAGATTTGACCTTGATCGATGTTTTGTGCAGAGCGTGAGCTCTAGAGGTTGAAATGAAGTGATTTTAGTGGCATTAAAAAGCTAACATCCATACCTTTCTGTACATCTAAGGCAAGAAAATAAAATAAGGAAGAGCATGGAAATCGCAGCCTTCAAAGTTAAATCTCGCAATCTGCCAATGTTGACCTTCGGCCATTCAAACTTGAATATCTGGAGCTACAGAAGTCCAATTGATGCAAACTCAATTGTGTTGGATTCATGACTCAAATTTATATAAACGCTCCAAATTTAAGCCAAAAAAAATGTCATATGAGGGAGATATGATTTTTCAAAGATGACATCTGAATTCTGCCAGCAAACAGGTTTCGTGAAGAAACGAGTCCAAATTACGTTCCGAAGCATCTAAACCGATATCCAAGTTTTTATTTCAGCAATTTAGCTCCTCTAAGTCAAAGCTTGAAGATTTCATCTTTTTTAGGAAAATAGTTATTGAAGTACTTAAATGTAAACAGTCTACTTAATGGAGGACTATTTTGTAAAATAGAGACCTAGGGTTTCCTAGGATATAAAAAGAATGAGAGAAGAGAAGGGGGGCAGCCAGCCAAGAAGAGAAAAACGCCCCCTTCCTCTAAGAAACCCTAAATTATGCATTCTTCCTTCTTTTTTATTAGTTGTTCAACAAACATGCAAGGCTAAACACTTTTTCTTGGTTGCAAGGACACGGAAACCTTCGATTTCAAGAACTGTGAGATTTATTTTACCTTTTCTTTTCAGTTTATATGATGAATATGTTTGTTCTCCTATGCTTTTTTTCCTATGATTGTTTATTTTAATTGCTAGAGCGGACTCTAAGTTATTATTATAGACAATCTATTGCTAAGTTTGATATCAAAACCGGAGTTGTGGTATATGAACTTGTGAAGCAACTAAGTTTAATAATTGTGGCGGATCTACGTTATTAATCTTAGGGAGAACATTCAATCAAATCAAACATAGACTGCGGACAGTTATGTTTTCTTGATTAATCAACTTATCTAGTTCTTAAGGCTGCCATTGAATTAAATTACTAGTGTGGACACCGTGGTTGTTTGATGGTTAGGGCTAGTTATACGGCGGATCCGTTAACTAACCAATGTTAAGAAGAGATAAATATTCAGAATATAAATTGATGTTTCGTTTCCATGATCGGTTCGATTTCCGTAGGTGGATGTGTGCTTGTGACCAAGGTTTGTTCTCTTGATAATTTTCTGATTTTATTAAAGTTTGTTTGATAGTTTTCTGTTTTCTTTTGCTTTAGCCTAGTTAACGTCCAAACCCCCAAATTGCATATCATCTAGCATAAAAATCTGACTTGAATCTTCCTCGTGGGATTGACCCCTTGCTTGCTCTATACTATCTTGTGTGTTGTGTTTGAAGCTAGGGTAATTAATTTGTGCGATCACGACATCGCAACAACACCTTTCTCTAACAACATTGTGTGGAAGTAAGCTCCAACAATGGCTGTTGAACGACAACAAACACTCAAGGAGCTTGCTGCTCCTAACATGGAAAATCAACCATTGTGCATCAACATCGACAATAATGTAAACTTTGAGCTTAAATCTGGTTTTATACATTTGCTACCAACATTCAATGGTCTTGCAGGTGAAGATCCTCATACTCATCTCAAGGAGTTCCATATGGTTTGCGTTGGCATGAAACCGAATGGAGTTGATGAAGAATAGGTGAAGTTGAAAGCTTTCTCTTTTTCTTTAAAAGGGGCAAAGGCATGGTTTTTCTCTATTCTCCCAAGTTCCATTGGAACTTGGAATGCCATGAAGAAGATTTTCCTAGAAAAATATTTCCCAGCATCTCGAGTTGCCAACATAAGGAAAGAAATATGTGGGATTCGACAATCTCATGGAGAGACACTTTCCGAGTATTGGGAAAGATTTAAGCAACTGTGCATTCAATGCCCTCATCATCAAATACCCGATCAGCTGCTAATTCAATATTTTTATGAAGGATTGATGCCTACTGACCGTAGTATCATTGATACTGCAAGTGGAGGGGCATTGGTAGATAAGACACCCGAGGCTGCACACCAATTGATCTCAAACATGGCAGCCAACTCGAAACAATTTGGCACGCGTGGAGACTTCACAAACAAACAAGTAAATGAGGTAAGTATTTCTAACCTTGAAAATAAAGTTAATGATCTTACTTCTCTTATGCGTTCTTTGGCTTGTGGAAATGTACAGCACGTGAAAGTTTGTAGCATATGTTCCTTGCAAGGACATACCTCGGATATGTGCCCAACAATGCAAGAAGATTACATTGAACAGGTTCATGCAGTTGATGGAGGATTCAACGGATCCCGTCAGCGTAAATATGATCCTTTTTCCAACACGTACAATCCTGGATGGAGGGATCATCCAAACTTATGTTATGGGAACCCACCTCAACAAGGCAATCAAGGCCGACAGTACCATCCCCATGGATTTCAGCCCCAACAGAATTATCAAGCAAGACAACCCCCTCCATTCACAAACTCCAATGTTATGGGGTCGTCATCCAATGATGATCTTCGTGAGATGATGAAAACTTTGGCTTCTAACACTGTGACCTTGCAACAAAATGTCATGTCTTTTCAACAGGAAACAAGGTCAAGTATTCACAACTTGGAGAAGCAAATAGGGCAAGTAGCTTCAAGTGTGGGGAAATTGGAAGCACAAATGAATGGAAAATTGCCCTCCCAAGCATTGAATCCAATAGAGAATGTTAGTGTGATCATGCTGCGAAGTGGGAAAGAATTTGAAGAGAAAAGGTCGAAACAAATTGAGATGGAGGAAGAAGAAGAGATAGAAACCGAATTGAGTACAAAGAAGGAACATCCTCCTCCTCCACAAACTGAAACATCGACCAACACTCCAAAGGTAACTCCTCACTCAATGAATTCCAGTTTTAAAACAATTCCACCCTTTCCGTGAGTTCTTCTAGGTCAAAGAAAGAGGATAAAGAAAAAGAGATTTTAGAGGTTTTCAAGAAAGTAGAACTCAACATTCCTTTGCTTGATGTTATCAAGCAAATTCCCAAGTATGCCAAATTCTTGAAGGAGTTGTGTACTACCAAGAGAGCTTTCAAACTAAAAGGTCATGAAATGGTAAGTATGGGTGAAGTTGTATCTCTTTGTTGTTCAAAAGAATATGCCTTTGAAGTAAAAAAGACCAGGTGCGTTTACTATCCCATGTGTTATTGGTAATGCTTGGTTTCAAAAGGGCCTTGTGCGATTTAGGTGCATCCATTAGTGTTATGCCTAAACATGTTTATGAGTCTCTTAGTCTTGAGCCTTTGAATAAAACTAGCATTATAATACAACTTGCGGATCATAGTTTTGTTTACCCACTTGGTGTGATAGAAGATGTCCTAGTCAAGATTGATAGTTTGGTCATTCCATGCGACTTTTATATTCTTGATATGGAACATGATTCTTGTGATTCATCAAACAACACTTCTGTATTGTTTGGGAGACCATTCTTGAAAACTGCTGATTGTGCATCAAAAGTATCATTAAGTCTCTTATTTTACATATGTATTTATTATTTTTATTTGGGTTTTTTATAATAATTGATGTGCTTTTTAGTAATGAAGTTTCTTTTAATGTCTCGATAGGTTTTTGGAGCTTAAATGAATTATTTCAGAAAATTCAACGTCGGAATTCGGAACAAAGAATTGAAGAGAAATTTAGTTGAAGATTGAAGCAAATCTTGGTTCAAATAAGTGCTCCAAATTTGCCCCAAAAATCAATTCTAGTCCAATTCTAGAAAAGAATATCATATGATCTATTTCAAGCCCAAACATGCCTTATGTTGTGTGCAAACTTCAACCATCAAACACTCAAGGTTTTAATGTCAATCTTAGCCCAAATAATAGGTACATTTGTATCCTTATTTGATGCTTAAATTCAGCCCCAAATCAGCCCCAAATCAGCCTCCAAATCAGCTCAAGCACCATCCATGATCTTACATGTCCACACAACAAATAACATTTGATTTATTTTGGATAATTCATTGATCCAAGAGGGCAAGCACATGGATGGAAAGCTGGAGGGGACATTTTTACATTATTTTGGGTCAAAAGAAGAAAGAGACAGCTCATAAAGAAGGAAGAAAAACGTGCATCAAAGTGTTCTCCAAGCTGGCCTGATTTGATTTTCCAGAACACCTTTCGGTGTTATGTCCATAACTTTTGATTCAGATGTCTAAATTATCTGTTCTTTAATGATCTGGAAAGATAACAGAATGGCCTATAAATATGTCTCTAATAGCCATCTCCAGGGGATGCTTCTAAGAGGGTCGAATTGCTGTCCAAAGTTAGAGTCAGATTTGTGTCCGAATTTTTACTGCAATTGTGTTGTGTTCTTCTTTATAGATTTCGGTTCTTTAGATTGTAAAACTTATTATTTCAGTTTGATTTAAGTTATTTCATATTTATTAAAGTGTTATTACATATAATCATGGTTGGCTAATCTCCTTCTTGGATCCAAATCAAGGATGATGGTGGTTGAGGTGAGTTCTTTAATATATGAATGAATCTTAATGTCTATCTTTTCATTTTCTTCATGAATGTTTATTATTGCAAAGAAATTTTAGAAATCATTTAGGTAATGTTATAATCTTGAATTTTTATGCACAAACCTTAGTTTTGGTATAGAGATTGCTTGATTCAATGTCTTACTTAATATGAAAATATTTGTTCATTCTTAAGCAATAATCAATCTTCATCTTTTTAAACTTCATTGTAATATCTTCCGATCTAATATCACCATCGTTGATATTAGGTTGAGTTATCTTATATATGTTGAAGGAATCACCAATACATCACCATTAAAATTGATTTGGACCAAGACTTACTTTTTCTTGTCATTTAAAATCTATTTACACCTTTTCATCTTTGAAAACAAATCCATCAATCATTTTCAACCAAGTTATTGTTAATTTAATTTCTCTTGAGTTTTTTTTGTTACCTAGCTTAATTTCCAGATCTAGCTCTCTGTGGATATGACCTCGATCTTACCGAGTTAATTGCTACATCGCACACTCGTGCACTTGCGAGTTAAAACAAGCCGAACATAAAAAAGCGAGTCAAGCAATTTTGGCGCCGTTGCCGGGGAGCTAGCAAGCAAAGGTAACACATTTAGTTTTGATTATTGGAAAACAAAAAAAATACATATAAATAAAAAATCAAATGGCTGGTTTTACCGCCTAAAAAAAAAAATTTGACCTCAACTTTTTGGATATTGGACTGTGGACTACACTATTAATTGTTGGATTTTGGTTGGTTCAACCATTTTTCTTTTATTGTCTATTCTAATTAGTTTCTAATATTTATTGTTTATATTATAAGGCTGGTTTTACCGCCTCTTGTTTATTTTATTTTATTTTATTTTGCTGTTATTATGTTTCTTATATTTATTGTCTGAAGTGCTTGGCCGGTATTACCGCCTCTTGTTCATTTTATTTTATTTTGTTGTTTTATTATGATTATTTTTCTTATATTTATTGTTTGAAGTGCTTGGCCGGTATTACCGCCTTTTTATTCATGCTTGTTATAATTATCTTTTAATGTTTATTGTTGTTATTTTTCTTATATTTATTGTCTGAAGTGCTTGGCCGGTATTACCGCCTTTTTATTCATGCTTGTTATAATTATCTTTTAATGTTTATTGTTGTTAATATTGCTTATTAGTTGGAGAATTTCTTAATTTGTTGTATTTTTATTTTTGAGCTATTACTTTATCTTTTACGTTTCATTTACTTTTATTTGCAATCTTCTTTTTCTTTTTCTTTTTCTTTCCTTTTCCTTTCCTTTCGTATTCATATAATTGTTATATTATTATTTTTTTATCATGGCTAATATTGAAGATGTAGAGGGTGAAGGGAGTGTTCAAGGTAATGGACCTCCACAATTCAATGATCAACCTAATTTTCGAACTCTTAGAGAGTATCTTCACCCGGCTAGACAAAGTACACCTTCGTGTATTATCTTACCTCTTAACCAACAAGCTTTCAATTTAAAACCGGGCATGATTCAACTTCTTCCCACATTTCACGGTATGGATTCTGAAAATCCATACATACACATTAAGGACTTTGAAGAGGTATGTAATACTTTTATTGATAGAACATGCACCGAGGAAACTATTCGTCTTAAATTGTTCCCATTCTCTCTAAAGGATAAAGCCAAGCTTTGGCTAAACTCCTTGCGTCCTAGGTCTATAGGTACATGGAGAGAAATGAAAGCTGAATTTTGAAAAAATACTTCCCCACTCATAGGACGGCAGCCTTACAACGTCAAATGATGAATTTTTCTTGTAGTCCAAATGAGTCATTTCACCAAGTTTGGGAAAGGTTCAAAGACTTGTTAAATGCATGCCCCCACCATGGTTTTGAGATGTGGAGGTTAGTGAGTTTCTTCTATGACTCTCTTACCGCAGATTTTAAAAAGCTAGTGTCAACCATGTGTAATGGTGAGTTTTATGACAAAGAACCAAGTGAAGCCTTTGATTTCTTTGATCAATTGGCTGAAAACACAAAGCAATGGAAGACTTCTCTCCCACTTCATGTTGAGTCTAGAAACACCATTTCTCATTCAAGTGGGAAGTTTCAATTGAAAGAGACCGATGACCTCAATGCTAGATTAGCCTCATTGGCTAGGAAAGTAGAGTCTCTTGAGATTAAAAAAGTGCATGTCATGAGTGAACAACAAGAGGAAAGTTGTGTTGTTTGTGAGAGCAAAGGGCATAGGACAACCGAGTGTCCTACCATTCCAGCCTTCAAGGAAGTGCTATATGGCCAAACTTCGATTCAAGTAATGTTAGAAAGCCATTTTCACACCAAGTAGGCAATCCCTACTCTAAGACCTACAATCCTGGATGGAGGAACCACCCAAATTTTGGATGGAGAAATGAGGGCTCTTCAATACCTCAAACATTTCAACCTCCAACCCAACCATTTCATGCTCCCACACATAATACATACCAACCACCTCATAAGAGATCCCTAGAGGATACTCTTCAACAATTCATGCAAACACAAGGAGGAATCAACAACCAAGCTTACAAATTTCAAGACCAGACCAATAGGACCTTAGATAAAGAACCTCACACCCCCCAACTTAAAATAATGCATTGTCCCTAATGCATGAACAAGAAAATATAAGAGATGGAAGAACGAAAAGTAAATAAATAAATAAAAATAAAATAAAAAACCCAAATAAAAATAATAAATACATATGTAAAATAAGAGACTTAATGATACTTTTGATGCACAATCACACCCCCCAACTTAGATTTTGCTAGTCCTCAAGCAAAACAAAACATAAAACCTTTGAAATAAAAAGAATAATAATAACATAATTAGGCTTGACTCATCACACTTAAAGGACCTATCATGCAAACATTGGTATCTTTAACTTAGTGTACACAATAGCAAATAAAGAAAAATAAGCATACTCACATTCTCTAAATCAAACATCCATACAAAATTCCAAATTCAATCGTATTTATCATGCAACCAACATAATTGATTCATGCGAAAACTCAATTTGTAATCTTCCCTTCTCACTACTACAAACAAGGTAGCAAACTAGAGAAGTATCTATATTTTTTTCTTTTCTTTTCTTTTCTTTTTCTCTTTTTTTTTGATGATATTATTTATTCTTTTTCTTTAAGTGGTCACTTCCCTTTTGACGCGAATACAAACATTTGTGATGAATGCACCCGGTTACTCACAAAGTCACAAACTTAAAGTGCTTTGCATACTCATATTTCAAGCTGTCGTTTGACGTAAAGATAAACATTTGTGATGAATACCCCTAGTTCTTGAGCAACTCAAAACATTGGAGTAGATAGAACTTTGTACACATTTGTGTAATAATGATTACTCTATTTACTTAAACCTTGTTTAGGACTAGATCAAAAGGGATGATCACAAGTAAAGCATCACACTCATCTTTCATGCATAATCACACAACTCACACAACTTTTACAAGGAAAGATGTACTTCAATAATCTTAAGAAAAAAGTATGCTATATCTTGCTTTATAAGATATTATCTATCCCAAATTAAAGCATGCAATGTTCAACACAATAATGAATCCAAAAATGTAATGTTGATCTTAAACAAGTCTCATTCACATACGAATGCAAGTTTTTTTTTTTTAACAAGCATGGTTATCTCGGGCATTCAACATAATCAAATATCTAAAATTAAGTTTTTCATTATCCTCAATGTAAAAAAGAAAGAGAAGAAAAGTATAAAGATTAGAAAACTGTTACTCCCCTTTTGTTCTCAAGGATGAATGCCTGATTGAATTGGACATGAGCTGACTTCTTGCTTTATTTTTTTTTACCTGCATATCACAACTAAAAGAAAACATTGATGTTTTTTTTTTTTTGAAAATAAAGAACCTCACACCCCCCAACTTAAAATAATGCATTGTCCCTAATGCATGAACAAGAAAATATAAGAGATGGAAGAACGAAAAGTAAATAAATAAATAAAAATAAAATAAAAATAAAAACTCATTACTTCTGATACTACAATGGTATTGGATCTTCAAGATCCAATGTCTCAACTTCAGCCACAACGTTTTCAAGATAAGGTTTCAATCGATGACCATTTACTTTGAAAACATTTCCATTCTTAGGATTTTCTACCTCAAATGCACCATGCTCGAGAGATGGATTTAATCACAAATGGACCAATCCATTTTGTCCTCAACTTCCCAGGAAAGAGATGTAATCGTGAATTATACAAGAGAACCTTTTGACCAACATGAAAGGATTTTCTATAAATATGTTTATCATGCAAAGCTTTCATCTTATGTTTTGAAATTTTTGCATTTTCAAATGCATCATTTCTCAGCTCCTCTAATTCATCCAATTGAAGCTTTCTATTTTTGCCAACCTCATTTTCATTGTCATTGAATTGCCGGATGGCCCAATATGCACGGTGCTCAATCTCAACGGGGAGATGACAAGGCTTTCCATAAACTAGCCTATAAGGAGACATTCCTAAAGAGGTCTTGTAAGCAGTGCGATATGCCCACAAAGCATCAACTAGTCGTAGGGACCAATCTTTACGGTTTGGATTGACTGTTTTCTCTAGAATGTTCTTGATCTCCCTATTTGCCAACTCGGCTTGGCCACTAGTTTGTGGATGATAGGGGGTACTGACCTTGTGAATTACACCATATTTTCTCATCAAAATCCCAACGGGCTTGTTACAAAAATGCTTACCCCCATCACTAATCATAGCCCGGGGCATGCCAAAAAGAGAGAAAATATTTTCTTTCAAGAATTTGACCACAACTCGATGGTCATTGGTTCGAGATGCAATGGCCTCCACCCATTTAGACACATAATCAACAGCTACAAGGATGAATTGGTAACCAAATGAACTTGGAAAAGGTCCCATGAAATCAATCCCCCAACAATCAAACATTTCCAAAACAAGAATGGGGTTTAGGGGCATCATGTTACGCCTAGTAAGGTTACCTAGTCGTTGGCATCGGTCACATGCAACACATAAGGCATGGACATCTTTGAACATGGTGGGCCAATAAAAACCACACCGCAAGATCTTGGCGGTGGTTTTCTTGGAAGAGAAATGCCCACCACAGAGCTAATGCATG
This sequence comes from Populus x sibirica, assembly GCA_019202695.1. NCBI lineage: Eukaryota > Viridiplantae > Streptophyta > Magnoliopsida > Malpighiales > Salicaceae > Populus > Populus x sibirica. The sequence goes on from JAGMVL010000302.1 coordinate 83,728, forward strand.
ACAAAAATTAATTACACTTGGAATTTCATGATCGGGATGCACCGCCTAACAATTTGGTCGGGGGTATTTAAATAGGTAGGGGTCATCCAAAAAAGGTACGCACGTTGCGCAAGAATTTTTGTTTGTCAAGTTTAGACCAGTGAGAAGGAATCGACTTGTGGCTAGGTAATTTGCTATGTCAAGCATACCATGGAGAGCCAATGTAGGAAATAGTACCGCACAAAATAAATTTTCATCAAAGCAAAGAATTCATTTATTGGAGATTTATCAATTGTGGTCTCATAGCTTGAAAGACGGGACAAATGATCGCCACTACATTCTCTACTCCCTTTTTATCTCGAATTTCAAGGTTAAACTCTTGGAGTAGGAGGATCCATCGAATCAAACGTGGCTTGGCATCTTGTTTTGTGAGCAAGTATTTCAATGCTGCATGATCAGTGAAAACAATAACAAGAGATCCAACCAAATAAGACCTAAACTTGTCCAATGCAAATACTACAGCTAAAAGTTCTTTTTCAGTTGTAGTGTAATTCAATTGAGCATCATTCAAAGTCTTGCTAGCATAATAAATTACATGAGGCTTCTTATCTTTTCTTTGTCCTAAAACAGCCCCTACCGCAAAATCACTAGCATCACACATCGGTTCAAATGGTAAAGACCAATCGGGAGCTTGCATGATTGGTGAAGTGGTCAACAACCCTTTAAGCTTTTCAAAAGCTTCTTGACATTTTGATGTCCAATCAAATTGAACATCTTGTGACAACAAGTTACACAATGGTTTGGCAATGGTACTAAAAGAATGAATGAATCTTCGGTAAAAACCAGCGTGTCCTAAAAAGGATCTCACATCTTTCACGGTTCGAGGGGTAGGTAATTTTTGAATGACTTCAACCTTTGTCTTATCTACCTCTATCCCTTTTGAAGAGACAATGTGACCTAAGACAAAGCCATGTGTCACCATAAAATGACATTTCTCCCAATTGAGTACAAGATTGCTCTCTTCACACCTTTCAAGAACTTTTTCTAAATGCATTAGACACAACTCATAAGAATCCCCATAAACTGAAAAATCATCCATGAAAACTTCCAAAAAATTTTCCACCATGTCACTAAAGATACTCATCATACACCTTTGAAAAGTGGCTGGTGCATTACACAAGCCAAAAGGCATTCTTCTATAAGCATAGGTACCAAAAGGACAAGTGAAAGTGGTTTTTTCTTGGTCTTCTAAAGAAACCTCAATTTGGTTGTAACCTGAGTATCCATCAAGAAAACAATAGAAAGCTCTTCCGGCTACTCTTTCAAGCACTTGGTCTAAAAATGGAAGCGGAAAATGGTCCTTCCTAGTCAACATGTTCAACTTACGATAATCAATCCACATACGCCATCCAGTTTGGATTCTAGTTGGTACTAGCTCATTATTTTCATTCTTCACTACTCGTGACTCCGGATTTTTTAGGGACAACTTGGGTTGGACTAACCCATTTTGAGTTTGCAATGGGGTAAATGATACCCGCATCAAGTAGCTTAAGCACTTCACATCTTACTACTTCCTTCATGTTTGGGTTCAATCGTCTTTGCATTTGCCTCACGGTTTTAGCCTCTTCTTCAAGATAGATTCTATGTGTACATAAAAGAGGGCTAATTCCTTTCAAGTCAGTAATAGTCCACCCAATTGCTTTTTTGTGTTTTCTCACCACTCTCAAAAGTTCTTGTTCCTGCTCTATGCTAAGTTTTGATGAAATCACAATAGGATATGATTCATCTTCCCTTAGGAATGCATACTTAAGATCACTCGGTAAAGGCTTCCTTCTCGGTTTATAAGGTTGGACAAGAGATGCCTCGGCTTTCACTTGGGGTGAAATTAAAGGCTCAAACGATGGGGTCCATTGACCTATTGACATAATAGGCATTGGATCTAAATAAGTCTCGAGTTCTCTTACTTCCTCATCAACACATTCCAAAGAACAAAATCTTTCATCATGAATTAAAGTTCTCTCCAATGGATCCTTGATCCACTCTCTCTCAAAGTGTTCTTGACAAACCTGTTTGGATCAAATCTACCTCTCTAATGTCCTCATGTTCACCAATTTGTTTAGAGACATTGAATATGTTCATCTCCACAGTCATGTTCCCAAAAGACAATTTCATCACCCCATTCCTACAGTTGATTAAAGCATTGGATGTAGCTAGGAAAGGTCTACCTAAGATGACGGGATGGGAGCATTAGAACCTTGAATAGGTGCGGTGTCTAACACTACAAAATCAACAGGAAAGTAGAATTTATCTACTTGGACCAACACATCTTCAACAATACCCCGGGAATCTTGATTGACCTATCAGCTAATTGAAGGGTGATTCGAGTAGGCTTGATTTCTCCTAAACCTAACTGTTCATAAACAGTGTAGGGTATCAAATTCACACTTGCTCCTAAATCCAACAAAGCTTGGTCTATCTTATGACTTCCAATAATGCATGAAACGGTAGGACAACCAGGATCTTTGTATTTGGGAGGGGTCTTAAACTGGATGATGGCACTAGCATGTTCAGTTAGAAAGGCTCTTTCTTTCACATTCAATCTCCTTTTGACTGTGCATAAGTCTTTGAGGAACTTTGCATAAGATGGGACTTGTTTAATTGCATCAAGGAGTGGAATGTTGACTTTCACTTGTTTGAACAATTCATAGATTTCCGAGTTCATAAGATCATGTTTAGGTTTCCCTAACCTTTGTGGAAATGGTGCTTTAGGAACAAATTCTAAATCACTCACTTTGACTCCAATTTTTCTTGAATCATCTCCTTTCTCACTCATCTCTTTCTCATTTATCTCACCTTCTTTGTCACTCAAGCTCTCATTTGTCACTTGTGTTTTGATTTCCTCTTCACTTTCCTTAGATTTCTCCTCCACAATAGCTCTAGGAATCTCAAAACCTATAGCTTTGTCAACAATCTTTCCACTTCTAAGGGTAGTGATGGCTTGGACTTGTTCATGGTTTGAAGGTTCACTAGATGAGGATTCACTCATGTGTACCGACCTCTAGGGTTTGGCATTGGTTGAGCTGGAATCTTTCCCTTCTCTTGAATGCTTAGTGATTGAGTCAACTTGGTTAGTTGACTTCGAATGTCAACTGCCAATACAAAAATTGATTGTGGTAAGAATACTTTGTCTATGGAGGTAGGAGATGAAAAAATTGAATTTAATTTTCATGATGCAATGACATATCCTTATAGCAATGTTTATTCTATCACATGTTATGACCAAGTTGATAAGTGTGTGCAGCAAGTTTGTGATTTTGATAGTGAAGATGGATTAAGCGTAGCTTTGAGCTATAGCTATGATTTTACCAAGATAGAAAAGATGGAGAGGCATGTATGTGTTTCCCGAAACGTGCATGACTCAGGATTGGATTTGCAAGCTTTGCAAATTGTCCTCCATGATGCAGGAGTCATTTACCTCATCACGGACAGTGAATGGGTGGCGCCTATCATTTTTATGCCTAAAAAGATTGGAATTACGTTGGAAGAAATACAAAATGATGCTTACGAGAATACAAGGATTAACAAAGAAAAGACTAATAGTCTTCATGACCGAATGATTATAAGAAAAGAGTTTAATGTTGGAGACAAAGGCCTTCTTTATCATTCACGTTTGAAACTTTTTCCTGGAAAGTTATACTCTCGTTGGATTGGACCATTTGTTGTTTCTAATGTTTTTTCTTATGGTGCAGTTGAAATTACAAGTTTAGAAACCAACAAAGTACTCAAGGTCAATGGGCATCGCTTGAAACCTTTCTATGAAGGTTGGACGACAGAACTCACCGCTTCTGCGGAGTTAGCTAAACCATTCTATGAAGAATGAGCATGCAACATGTCGAGCCAGTGTTATACCAATGCAAGTTTTTGAGCCTTCAACATTATATTCTTTTATTCTGCCTTCTTTCAATGATATGTATCTCTAGAACTTGCTTCATATCTTGTTGAGATTACATTCACATTACATATATACATGAAGATGATAAAGGCATTAGGAATTTTAACCACTTGAGCCAAAAAGCCAACCTAAAGCATATTATCCTTAGTGAGCCGCTTTTGAGCTTGTTTATCTTTTCTTTGCTTTATCCATGTATAAGCCTTAACTTTTTATATGTTTTCCTTTTCCCCTGGCTAAGGATTAGTAGAGCGTATACTTATGATATCTCATGGAATTATGGTTGGAAATTATGTGAAAAGAAAGAAGAAGTGATGTTTGATGAAAAGATGGGCAAAGTTGCCAAAGGTAAAAAGAAAAAAAAAGAAAAAAAAAGGAAAAGGAAAAGGAAAAGAAAAAAAGAAGAAAAAAATGTTCCTTTATGTTCTTAAGATTTTATGTTGAAAAAGCTTGAAATCAAAAGAAGTTAAGCATTGGTGATTAAAGATGGAAAATTTATGTGCTTTGATGGAATATCTTGTTTGAAATATCATTTTTCAGAATGCTCTACTTTCTTTGGTTTGAACCTTTTCTTTTACTCTCTTTTACCTCACCTTAACCTTAGCCCCATTACAAACAGAAAATAAGACCTTTTGATTCATGCATTGTTTGTAATATGTTAGTAATGGAGATGAGATTGAAGAGCAAGCTTATGGTAGAACATATTCATTGATTGAATTTGAGAGATTTAAACACATAAGCCTTAAACACGTGAGTGTTGGAGTGTATATCAATGAGAGGACCTATCACTTTGGCATGACATAGATTTCATTTAAATCCCGACGATTAATTGAATTTTGAAGTTTGCATGTAAATAAATTCATGAAAATTCATACTCTTTATCCTTCTTAATTGTGTTCTTGTTTATAATGCATATATTCTTGGAAATTGATGGGAGATTAGAAGATTAGTCATAGTGATTTCATTTAATTTAACTTCAATTTGATTTTACCTATCCTTTCTCGAGGACGAGCAAGAGCTAAGTGTGGGGGTATTTGATGCAACCATATTATTCGATAGTTTCACCCACATTTAACTAGTGTTTTGCCTATGTTTTATATATAAAATGCCTTGATATTCTTTGTTTTATGTTTTGAAGGCACTTTTGGATGAAAGATGCAAAAAGGAGTAAATTGGAGATAATTGGCAGATTTGACCTTCAGTCGATGTTTTGTGCAGAGCGTGAGCTTTAGAGGTTGAAATGAAGTGATTTTAGTGGCATTAAAAATCTAACATCCATACCTTTCTGTACATCTAAGGCAAGAAAATAAAATAAGGAAGAGCATGGAAATCGCAGCCTTTAAAGTTAAATCTTGCAATCTGCCAATGTTGACCTTCGGCCATTCAAACTTGAATATCTAGAGCTAAAGAAGTCCAATTGATGCAAACTCAATTGTGTTGGATTCATGACTCAAATTTATATAAACGCTCCAAATTTAAGCCAAAAACAATGTCATATGAGGGAGATATGATTTTTCAAAGATGACATCTGAATTCTGCCAAAAACAGGTTTCGTGAAGAAACGAGTCCAAATTACGTTCCGAAGCATCTAAACCGATATCCAAGTTTTTATTTCAGCAATTTAGCTCCTCTAAGTCAAAGCTTGAAGATTTCATCTTTTTTAGGAAAATAGTTATTGAAGTACTTAAATGTAAACAGTCTACTTAATGGAGGACTATTTTGTAAAATAGAGACCTAGGGTTTCCTAGGATATAAAAAGAATGAGAGAAGAGAAGGGGGGCAGCCAGCCAAGAAGAGAAAAACGCCCCCTTCCTCTAAGAAACCCTAAATTATGCATTCTTCCTTCTTTTTTATTAGTTGTTCAACAAACATGCAAGGCTAAACACTTTTTCTTGGTTGCAAGGACACGGAAACCTTCGGATTTCAAGAACTGTGAGATTTATTTTACCTTTTCTTTTCAAGTTTATATGATGAATATGTTTGTTCTCCTATGCTTTTTTTCCTATGATTGTTTATTTTAATTGCTAGAGCGGACTCTAAGTTATTATTATAGACAATCTATTGCTAAGTTTGATATCAAAACCGGAGTTGTGGTATATGAACTTGTGAAGCAACTAAGTTTAATAATTGTGGCGGATCTACGTTATTAATCTTAGGGAGAACATTCAATCAAATCAAACATAGACTGCGGACGGTTATGTTTTCTTGATTAATCAACTTATCTAGTTCGTAAGGCTGCCATTGAATTAAATTACTAGTGCGGACACTGTGGTTGTTTGATGGTTAGGGCTAGTTATACGGCGAATCCGTTAACTAACCAATGTTAAGAAGAGATAAATATTCAGAATATAAATTGATGTTTCGTTTCCATGATCAGTTCTGATTTCGTAGGTGGATGTGTGCTTGTGACCAAGGTTTGTTCTCTTGATAATTTTCTGATTTTATTAAAGTTCGTTTGATAGTTTTCTGTTTTCTTTTGCTTTAGCCTAGTTAATGTCCAAACCCCCAAATTGCATATCATCTAGCATAAAAATCTGACTTGAATCTTCCTCGTGGGATCGACCCCTTGCTTGCTCTATACTATCTTGTGTGTTGTGTTTGAAGCTAGGGTAATTAATTTGTGCGATCACGACATCGCAATAACACCTTTCTCCAACAACATTGTGTGGAAGTAGTGACTAACAAGATTTTCAAATAAGCACATCTTACTAACCACTTGCGTGCATACTTTTGAATGATAACCACATCAACCCTCCTTTGTCTTTCATTCTTTTGGTATTGTACCTCTTTTTCCCATGAAGCTTGAAGATCATAGAATAATCTTTTACATTTATTAACTTCTTATTCTAAAACGCCCAAACCATGGCTTAATTTTTTGCATCATTGAGCTAGAATCCTCCTCCGTTCCCTCTCCCTTGGTGAATACATGACACAAATAGAAAAAAAAACCAAGAAGAAGAAGACGAAGATGAAGACACAACAAGAATAGAGTTTACGACCAAAAGAACACTAAATAGACTCGAAATTACAAATCTGACTTATGTTTGGACTAGAACTGATCGAAAACAAACATATGTGAAGGTGATGAAAATGGCTCAAACAACAACCAAATATTTCAAATACAATGATAATATACTGGCAGGAACAAAATCAACTGAAACAAAACAATTTTTGAAAGCTAACACAAAAATGCACTGTTACGACAAGACAAAACCCGATTCTAGAACCTAAAGAAAACTATATCTAAATGACCACAAATTTAATATAATTTCCAATTAGGAACCAGTAAAAAACATATAAATTTTGATCTGATTCCGAGTTGATTTGATATATGTACGCCTTTAAAACCTGAATTTAAAACCTAGCCCCAATGATATCCAAATGACTTGAAACTTGATATTTAGTGCGATTTCACACTAAATAACCAGAATATGAGTTTTGAGTTAATTACAATAAGTTTTGATATGTTGTCGCGAGACAAATGTGTTAGAGACTTGTCTTAACCCAAATAACTCTAATTGGAACACAAAAAACCATAGAATAACAAGAATAAACATAAGAAAGAAAAACAAATATTGACCTGAAACAAATGGAACACAGACGAAGAGAAACTGTCGCGAAACAAATAGATAACAAAAACAAGAAGGATATAACTTGATTTCAGAGTCCAGCTCTAATACCAACGGATGTGAACCTCTTGATCACGTGATCAAGCAACCCCCAACGAAGATGATACTTCCACAAGAAAGCCGAGAATTAGGTTTCAGAAGTGTGACACACTGGAAACTTGTCTCAAGGCACCAGCATTATTGGAATTGAAACAAATGACACCACAAGGTCAGTTATACCTTGATAAGTCAGATTTGATCTTTATCCTAGCAAAGATAGCGTGTTGCATCACGCAAAACATAAGTTTATTTGATAAATTCATATTCTTCTGCTTTTCAACATACAAAAAACTTATACAATGTTTCAAATAACCCTAATGGATCCCATGTGTGGGCTGATTTGAGCCCACTTATAAAATTGATCCAAATAAATAATAATAAATCAAAGACTAGGAACAAAATAATATAAATATGAAATTAATATCCTAGATATGCTATAATCAGATTTGCCACCCATAAGAAGTCTCAAATAAACTAGGAAATTTGATCTGAATGTGGAATTGATTCTGAAGTCTTCTTACCTTGTTGTGCTTAGTTTCCTTGTTTTACATGGACAATTAATGAAGAAAATCTCCATCATTTATACCTGCCAATTTAGTTTTTTTCGTAGACTAGGAGAATCATTAATTAATCCTTCATAGTTTAGGAAATCAGATCTGGCAGCCCTCCTATCATCCTTTGTTGACTAGGAAACTTCCTCCTTTATTAATAAATATTCTCCTAAATAATAGGTAAAATAATGAATGAAATTTCCTTGAATTTTAGGATAATATTTTTCTGATTTAAGTCCTTGTAGAATTAGGAAATCAATCCCAAACAAATTTGATCTGATCTTAACATCTTAATTAACCCAAGCCAACTTTGAACCCCATATGGCCCAAACCAATATTCATTAATAGTGACCAAACCAGACCCAAAATACACTCCAAATAAACTTTATTTGCTGCCCAAAAACATCTCATGCATAGCTCGTCTTGATCTGGCTAAATTACCTACCAAAAGAATTGGGTCAAACCTGTAACAATCCTAGTTTTTTCGGGAACAAATCACCTCCAAACACAAGCAAATAGGGCAATTTGTTTTTTATACAGTTTTCATGTAAAAGTCTACCCAAATTTCTGTAGAGTCTCCCCTATACTAGGAGGTTCCAAGTTATCGACATATAACATATTTGCACTTCTAATATCCCACATCTCATAACTCAATCACGACCCAACCATCTTATGTCTCAATCCCACAAATATCATCATCATCTCAACCATAATATTTATAACATACATTGAACAAGAAATATCATTATAGAGAGGATGAATGACATAAACATGCATATAGGGAACATGGTTCTATGAATTACAGAGTTAAGTTCATCTATTCAAGTTTAAACATTAATTATACAAATTAAGTTATACAAATATTTCAATATTTACAAAATACAAGGTTATACTCCCTAGACTACATAAGAAAAAGTGAATAAAAGCTAGAATCTACTCCTGTCGTGCATGCGAAGGTCCTGAAACAAAATACGTATTGTTGAAACATGAATATCGCAATAAGCATAATAACACAAATATCCAATAATTTTTTTTAAAAAAATAGGTATGTATTCTTATTCTATTCACTTCTTTCTTTTTGTTTCCATTGGAACTCTTTCCCATTCAACTAATAAACTGTTTCATCTTCCATTTCTAACTTCCATTCAAAATTCCATAAAATCAACCACATCTATTTCCACCTAACACATTATCGATACCAATTTCACCGGTATCATCATCACCCTATAGGCATCGATGCATAGCGATCCCCTTGCTAGGGACCCTAACATACACTAAATGTATGCTAGTCGATGCCTGTGATCCCCTTACCCGGGATCCTAACATACACTTAATGTATGCTAGCTAAAACATGGTGATCCTTTTGCCCGGGATCCTAACATACACTAAATGTATGCTAGTCCATGCCCCATAGGCATCGATGGATGGTGATTCCCTTGCCCGGAATCATAACATACACTAAATGTATGCTAGTCCATGCCTCATGGGCATCAATGCATGGTGATCCCCTTACCTGGGATCCTAACATACACTAAATGTATGTTAGTCCATGCCACATATCACATTTTTCATATCTTCTATGTCAGCGATACTTCCATTACTTGGCAATTTACACGAAAGACCATTCACCTTGAACATATATACATTCGGGATACTGCCCGAAATAAAAATATCTTTATGCAAACTTTCATTCTTTCATATAATATCTAACATTTGATAATTCACATTTCACCTCAATAACATAATAAATCATGAAATTTATCTAAGAAGCATATGTGTGAATCACCTACCGACAGTAGAAGCTCTACTCGTGCTCCTCTACTACTGCTACTGCACCATGCCTATGGTCCCTCCTGTAATCACAGGCATATCTCATAAATTATCCTCACTCAAGGATACACTTTATAATAACCATATTAACAGCCAATATAGGTCTTTCTTTCAATTATTCCTTTATTTATATTTTACATTTTCTCATTTCATCCATTAATATCGTCATTCTTTATCCGACCATAGTTATCATCACAAAATTCCATTTTGAATATGGCTTTTTTCTTTTGGAAATTAAAATCCAATATCACATGTTCTCCGAAGTGAAAGGACCCAATTTTCGCCCTTTCCAAATCTGCCACTAGAGGTCGCATTCCGACCTCTTCATAAATTTTTTACTATATCGAAGCCCTTGGTGACTTCTAAAGTTGCCGAACCTACCTCCATGAAGAAGCAGGTTTCGGCTAGTGAACACAAACTTAAGGGAGAAGTCCAACCGAAACGTAATCATGATATAAAGTGTTTCAAGTGTCAGTGATTAGGACACTATGCATCAGAGTGTGCAAATCATCGAGTTATGATTCTAAGGGATGATAGAGAGATTGTGTCCACTAGTGAGGAGTTTAATTATGATGAGATGCCACCACTTGAGGATGTTAGTGATTTAGAGTATGTTGTTGGTGATTAGAAGGTCTCTTAGTGTTCAAACTAAGGAGGATGATGTGGAGCAACAGAGGGAGAACATCTTCCATACTAGATGCCTAATCAATGATAAGGTATGTAGTATGATTATTGATAGTGGTAGTTGTAGTTGTACTAATGTTGCTAGTGTTACTTTGGTTAGAAAGTTGGGATTGAATACTATAAAGCATGAGAGGCCTTATCAGCTTCAATGGTTGAATGAATGTGGAGTTGTTAGGGTGAATAGACACGTGATGATTTCTTTTTCAATAGGCAAGTATCAGGATGAAGTGTTATGTGATGTTGTGCCTACGCATGTTACTCACCTGTGAAATTGTGTTGCATTGAGGATCTCTGTGCCGGCACCGACTCAGTTTTCATCAACAATTTATGAGTTAGCTGTGAACCATGAACGTTAAGGATTTTGGCGTCACCTGTGAAATTATGTTGCGTTGACGATCTCTGAGTCGGCATCAACTCAGTTTTCATCAATGATTTTTGAGTTAGCTGTGAACCATGGACGCTGATGCTTTCGGCGTCAGCTCTGAAATTATGTTGGGGTGAGGATCTCTGAGTTAGCAGTGACTTATTTTTCATCAACGATTTCTGAGTTTGGTGTGGACCATGTACGCTAATGATTTTGACGTAAGCTGTGAAATTGTGTTTTGTTGATGATCTCTGAGTCGGCAGCGACTTAGTTTTCATCAACGATTTCTGAGTTAGATGTGAACCATGTAGGTTGACAATTTGAGCGTCAGTTGTGAAATTGTGTTGCGTTGAGGATCTCTGAGTCGGCAATGACCGAGTTTTCGTTAATGATTTCTGAGTTGAGTGTGGACCCTGTATCATGATGATTTCAACATTAGCTGTAAAATTGTATTTCATTGACGATCTTTGTGCAGGCAGCAACTCAGTTTTTGTCAACGATTTCTGAGCTGGGTGTGAACCACGTACGCTGACAATTTTAGCGTCACCTTTGAAATTGTGTTGCGTTGAGGATCTCTGAGTCGGCCGCAAATTAGTTTTATATCAAAGATTTCTTAGATAGTTATGGACCATGTACGCTGATGATTTCAATGTCACCTATGAAATGGTGTTTTGGTTACGATCTTTGAGTGGGCAGCGACTCAGTTTTCATCAATGATTTTTGAGTTAGCTATGGACCATGTACGCTGATGAATTCAGCGTCAGCGGTGAAATTGTGTTGCGTTGATGATGCAACCATATTATTCGATAGTTTCACTCATATTTAACTAGTGTTTTGCCTATATTTTATATATAAAATGCCTTGATATTCTTTGTTTTATGTTTTGAAGGCACTTTTGGATGAAAGATGCAAAAAGGAGGAAATTGGAGGTAATTGGCAAATTTGACCTTTAGTCGATGTTTTGTGCAGAGCGTGAGCTCTAGAGGTCGAAATGAAGTGATCCCAGTGGAATTAAAAAAGATAACATCCATACCTTTTTGGAAATCTAAGGCAAGAAAATAAAAGAAGGAAGAGCATGGAAATCACAGCATTGAAAGTCAAATCTCACAATTTACCAGTGTTGACCTTTGGCCATTCCGACTTAAATATATTGAGCTAAAAATATCCAATTGATGCAAACTCAATTTTGTTGGATGTATGACTCAAAGACCTATCAACGCTTCAAGTTTTAGCCAAAAAAGATGTCATATGAGGCAGATATGATTTTTCAAAGATGACAACTAAATTCTGCCAGTAAACAGGTTCCGTGAAGAAACAAGTCCAAATTATATTTTGAAGCATCTAAACCGACATCCAAGTTTTTATTTCAGCAATTTAGCTCCTCTAAGTCAAAGCTTGAAGATTTCATGCAAGGATATTTCTCCTTTTTTAGGAAAATAGTTATTGAAGTACTTAAATGTAAACTGTGTATTTTAGGGAGGACTATTTTGTAAAATAGAGACTAGGGTTTCCTAGGATATAAAAAGAATGAGAGAAGAGAAGGGGGGAGCCAGCCAAGAAGAGAAAAACGTTCCCTTCCTCTAAGAAACCCGAAATTATGCATTCCTCTTTTTTTATTAGTGTTCAACAAACATGCAAGGCTAAACTCTTTTTCTTGGTTGCAAGGACATGAAAACCTTCGGATTTCAAGAACTGTGAGATTTATTTTACCTTTTCTTTTTAGTTTATATGATGAATATGTTTGTTCTCCTATGCTTATTTTTCCTATTATTTTTTATTTTAATTGCTAGAGCGGACTTTAAGTTATTATTGTAGACAATCTATTGCTAAGTTTGATATCAAAACCGGAGTTGTGGTATATGAACTTGTAAAGCAACTGAGTTTAATAATTGTTACGGATCTATGTTATTAATCTTAGGGAGAACATTCAATCAAATCAAACATAGACTGCAGATAATTATGTTTTCTCGATTAATCAACTTATCTAGTCCTTAAGGCTACCATTGAATTAAATTACTAGTGCGGACACTGTGGTTGTTTGATGGTTAGGGTTAGTTATACGGCGGATCCATTAACTAACCAATGTTAAAAAGAGATAAATATTCAGAATATAAATTGATGTATCATTTCCATGATCAGTTCTGATTTCCGTAGGTGGATGTTTACTTGCGACCAAGGTTTGTTCTCTTAATAATTTTCTGATTTTATTTAAGTTCGCTTGATAGTTTTCTGTTTTTTTTTTTTGCTTTAGCCTAGATAACGTCCAAACCCCCCCCCCAAAGTGCATATCATCTAGCATAAAAATTAGACTTGAACCTTCCTCATGAGATCGACCCCTTGCTTGCTCTATACTATCTTGTGTGTTGTGTTTTAAGTTAGGGTAATTAATTTGTGCGACCGCAACATCGCAACAAATTTTGGCGCCGTTGTCGGGGAAGTAATTCTAGTTGATTCTTGTGCTATTATTTTTATTTGTTGTGATTGTTATTTATTTTTCTTAAAAAAACAGAATTTTTGGTTGCGGCGGTACTATTCATTTACTGCAGCGGTACTGTTCAAAACAGATTTTTTGATAGAATTAGGTATCCACCTTTTGTTTCCTGAAGGGAAACGACGTTTTGAACAGGACTAGTGGTAAGTCGTAAGCCCCACCCTATCGAGGCCAAATTTCGTTATTTTCTAGGGTTTTTAGGCAGTTTTAGTTTTCTAGCGTAGGATTTTCGTACAATTTGCATTGTTTTCGATCTCTTGTGTGGTTGGTTTCTTTTGAATTTCCTTGATGATTTATGGATGTAACCCGTTCTACTAACCAAACTCAAGTGCAGGTGGATCTCGAAATAGAAAGCACTTTACGCAGGTTATGAGAGGAAGCTCGCATCAACACCATGGTTGTTGCACGACAACAAACACTCAAGGAGCTTGCTGCTCCTAACATACAAAATCAACCATTGTGCATAAATATCGACAATAATGTAAACTTTGAGCTCAAATCTGGTTTTATACATTTGCTACCAACATTCAATGGTCTTGCCGGAGAAAATCCTCATTCTCATCTCAAGGAGTTCCATATGGTTTGTGTTGGCATGAAACCAAATGGAGTTGACAAAGAACAGGTTAAGTTGAAAGCTTTCCCTTTCTCTCTAAAAGGGGCAACAAAGATGTGGTTTTTCTCTATTCTCCCAGGTTCCATTAAAACTTGGAATGGCATGAAAAAAATTTTCCTTGAAAAGTATTTCCCAGCATCTCGAGTTGCCAACATAAGGAAAGAAATATGTGGGATTCGGTAATCTCATGGAGAGACACTCTCCGAGTATTGGGAAAGATTTGAGCAACTCTGCATTCAATGCCCTCATCATCAAATACCTGATCAACTACTCATTCAATATTTCTGTGAAGGATTGATGCCTACTAACCGTAGTATCATTGATGCGGCAAGTGGAGGGGCATTGGTAGACAACACACCCGAGGATGCACGCCAATTGATCTCAAATATGGTAGCCAACTTGAAACAATTCGGCATGCGTGGAGACTTCTCAAGCAAACGAGTAAATGAGGTAAGTATTTCTAACCTTGAGAATAAAGTTAATGATCTTACTTGTCTTATGCGTTCTTTGACTTGTGGCAATGTACAACATGTTAAAGTTTGTAGCATATGCTCTTTACAAGGACATGCTTCGGATATGTGCCCAACAATGCAAGAAGATTACATTGAACAAGCTAATGCGTTTGATGGAGGATTCAACGGACAGCCCCAACGTTAATATGATCCCTTTTTCAACACATACAATCCTGAATGGAGAGATCGTCCCAACTTATGTTATGGGAACCAGCCTCAACAAGGTAATCAAGGCTAATAGTTCCATCCCCATGGATTTCAATCCTAACAGAATTATCAAGCGAGATAGCCCCCTCCATTCACAAACTCCAATGTTATGGGGTCGTCATCCAGTGATGATCTTCGTGAGATGATGAAAACTTTGGCTTGTAACACTTTGACCTTGCAACAATATGTCATGTCTTTTCAACAGGAAACAAGATCAAGTATTCAAAACTTGGAGAAGCAAATGGGGCAAGTAGCTTCAAGTGTAGGGAAATTGGAAGCACAAATGAATGGAAAAGTGCCCTCCCAAGCATTGAATCCAAAAGAGAATGTTAGTGCGATCATGCTGCGAAGTGGGAAACAACTTGAAAGGCAAAGGTCGAAACAAATTGAGATGGAGGAAGAAGAAGAGATAGAAACCGAATTGAGTACAAAGAAGAAACATCCTCCTCATCCACAAACTGAAACAACAACCAACACTCCAAAGGTAACTCCTCACTAAATGAATTCTAGTTTTAAAACAATTCCACCCTTTCGTGTGAGTTCTTCTAGGTCAAAGAAAGAGGAAAAAAAAAGAGATTTTAGAGGTTTTGAAAGTAGAACTCAACATTCCTTTGCTTGATGCTATCAAGCAAATTCCCAAGTATGCCAAATTCTTGAAGGAGTTATGTACTACCAAGAGAGCTTTCAAACTGAAAAGGTCATGAAATGGTAAGTATGGGTGAAGTTGTATCTGTTGTTGTTCAAAAGAATATGACTTTGAAGCAAAAAGACCCAGGTGCGTTTACTATCCCATGTGTTATTGGTAATGCTAGTTTTAAAAATGCCTTATGCGATTTAGGTGCATCCATTAGTGTTATGCCTAAACATGTCTATGATTCTTTTAGTCTCCAACCTTTGAATAAAACTAGTACTGTAATACAACTTGCGGATCGTAGTTTTGTTTATCCACTTGGTGTAATAGAAGATGTCCTAGTCAAGATTGATAGTTTGGTTATTCCATGTGATTTTATATTTTTTATATGGAACGTGATTTTTGTGATTCATCAAACAACACTTCTATATTGTTTGGGAGACCATTCTTGAAAAATGTCAATACAAAAATTGATTGTGGTAAGGATACTTTGTCTATGGAAGTAGGAGATGAAAATATTGAATTTAATTTTCATGATGTAATGAAATATCCTTACAGCAATGTTTATTCTATCACATGCTATGACCAAGTTGATACATGTGTGCACCATGTTTTTTATTTTGATTGTGAGGATGGATTAAGTGTGGCTTTGAGCAATGGCTATGATTTTACTGAGATAGAAGAGATGGAGAGGCATATATGTGTTCCCTAAAATGTGCATGAATCAACATTGGATTTGCAAGCTTTGCAAACTGTTCTCCATGAGCAAGGGTCATTTACCCCATCACAGACAATAAATTAATGGGTGGTGCCTATCCTTTTGGTACCCAAAAAGACTGGAACCACGTTAGAAGAGATCTGAGAATAATGCTTATGAGGATGCAAGGATTTGCAAAGAAAAAACTAAGAGTTTTCATGACTGAATGATTACAAGAAAAGAGTTTAATGTTAGAGACAAAGTCCTTCTTTATCATTCGTGTTTGAAACTTTTTCCTGGAAAGTTGCGCTCTCGTTGGATTAGACCCTTTTTTGTTTCTAATATTTTTCCTTATGGTACAGTTGAAATTACAAGTTTAGAAACCAATAAAGTACTCAAAGTCAATGGGCATCGCTTGAAACCTTTCTATGAAGGTTGGATGGCAGAACTCACCACTTCTGTGGAGTTAGCTGAACCAATCTATGAAGAATGAGCATGCAACATGTTGAGCCAATGACATAAAACAAAAGCGCTTACTGGGAGGCAACCCAGCAAAAAGAAAAAAAAATCAGATTTTGCTTTCTTTTTCCTTATCTTTTATTTTTCACATTTTACTTTATTTTTATCATTCTCTTATATTCCTTTACTTTTATTTCAACATTAAGGACAATGTTGTGCTTTAAGTGTGGGGGTATTGGGAGAATGTTAGTTTTCTTATTTTGGTTTTCTTTGTTGTTCCAAAAATTTCTATGTTTGATCTTTTGAACTTCTATTGGTTTATGAGAATGTGAGTTTATATATGAGAATTAATTGAGATAGATGAAGATATAAATCGAATGAAGAAGTGTGCATGCAAGTTTTAAGGTTTAATTGGTTTAGGGATTGACTTTGAGAATATGCCATGTTGACTTTATAGTGTTATACCAATGCAACCTTTTGAGCTTTCAACATTATATTCTTTGATTGTGCATTCTTTCAATTATATGTATCTCTAGAACTTGTTTCATATCTTGTTGAGATTACATTCTAGCATTACATATATACATGAAGATGATAAAGGCATTAGGAATTTTAACCACTTAAGCCAAAAGGCCAACCTAAAGCATATTATCCTTGGTGAGCCCCTTTTGAGCTTGTTTATCTTTTCTTTGCTTTATCCATGTATAAACCTTAACTTTTTATATGTTTTCCTCTTTTCCCCTGGTAAAGGATTAGTAGAGCATATACTTGTGATATCTCATGGAATTATGGTTGGAAATTATATGAAAAGAAAAAAGAAGTGATGCTTGATGAAAAGATGGGCAAAGTTGCCAAAGGTAAAGAAAAAAAGAAAAAAAAAGTGTTCCTTTATGTTCTTAAGATTTTATGTTGAAAGAGCTTAAAATCAAAAGAAGTTAAGCATTGGTGATTAAAGATGGAGAATTTATGTGCTTTGATGGAATATCTTGTTTGAAATATCATTTTTCAGACTGCTCTATTTTCTTTGGTTTGAACCTTTTCTCTTTTACCTCACCTTAACCTTAGCCCTATTACAACCGGAAAATAAGACCTTTTGATTCATGCATTGCTTGTAATATGTTAGTAATGGAGATGAGATTGAAGAGCAAGCTTATGGTAGAACATATTCATTGACTGAATTTGAGAGATTTAAACACATAAGCCCTAAACACGTGAGTGTTGGAGTGTATATCAATGAGAGGACCTATCACTTTGGCATGGCATAGATTTCATTAAAGCACGACGATTAATTGAGTTTTGAAGTTTGCATGTAAATGAATTCATGAAAAATTATACTCTTTATCCTTCTTGATTGTATTCTTGTTTATAATGCATATATTCTTGGATATTCATGGGAGATTAGGAGATTAGTCATGGTGATTTGATTTAATTTAATTTCAATTTGATTTTACCATTCCTTTCTCGAGGACGAGCAAGAGCTAAGTGTGTGGGTATTTGATGCAACCATATTATTCGATAGTTTCACCCATATTTAACTAGTGTTTTGCCTATGTTTTATATATAAAATGCATTGATATATTTTGTTTTATGTTTTGAAGGTACTTTTGGATGAAAGATGCAAAAAGGAGTAAATTGTCAGATTTGACCTTTAGTTGATGTTTTGTGCAGAGCGTGAGCTCTAGAGGTCAAAATGAAGTGATTCTAGTGGAATTAAAAAGCTAACATCCATACCTTTCTAGAAATATCAGGAAAAAAAATAAAATAAGGTAGAGCATGGAAATCGCAGCCTTCAAAGTCAAATCTTGCAATCTGCCAATGTTGACCTTCGACCATTCCAACTTGAATATCTTGAGCTACAGAAGTCCAATTAATGAAACTCATTTTTTTGGATTCCTAACTCAAAGACCTATCAACACTCAAAGTTTCAGCCAAAAAAGATGTCATATGAGGGAGATATGATTTTTCAAAGATGACAACTAAATTTTGCCAGCAAACAGGTTTCGTGAAGAAACGAATCCAAATTATGTTCCAAAGCATCTAAACCGACATCCAAGTTTTTATTTCAGCAATTTAGCTCCTGTAAGTCAAAGCTTGAAGATTTCATGCAAGGCTATTTCTTCTTTTTTAGGAATATAGTTATTAAAGCACTTAAATGTAAATTGTCTACTTAAGGGAGGACTATTTTGTAAAATAGAGACCAGGGTTTCCAAGGATATAAAAAGAATGAGAGAAGAGAAGAAGGGCAGCCAACGAAGAAGAGAAAAACGCCCCCTTCCTCTAAGAAACCTGAAATCATGCATTCCTCCTTTTTGATTAGTTGTTCAACAAACATGCAAGGCTAAACTCTTTTTCTTGGTTGCAAGGACACGGAAACCTTCGGATTTCAAGAACCGTGAGATTTATTTTACCTTTTCTTTTTAGTTTATATGATGAATATGTTTGTTCTCCTATGCTTATTTTTCCTATGATTGTTTATTTTAATTGCTAGAGCAGACTCTAAGTTATTATTATAGACAATCTATTGCTAAGTTTGATATCAAAACCGAAGTTGTGGTATATGAACTTGTGAAGCAATTTTGTTTAATAATTGTGGCGGATCTACTTTATTAATCTTAGGGAGAACATTCAATTAACTCAAACATAGACTGCAAACCGTTATGTTTTCTTGATCAATCAACTTATATAGTTCTTAAGACTGCCATTGAATTAAATTACTAGTGCGGACACTATGGTTTAAATTACTAGTGCGGACACTATGGTTGTTTGATGGTTAGGGTTAGTTATACGGCGGATCCATTAACTAACCAATGTTAAAAAGAGATAAATATTTAGGATATAAATTCATGTATCGTTTCCATGATCAGTTTTGATTTCCGTAGGTGGATGTTTATTTAATTCCGCTTGATAGTTTTCTGTTTTCTTTTGCTTTAGCCTAGATAACGTCCAAACTCCCCTGCAAAGTGCATATCATCTAGCATAAAAATCAGACTTAAACCTTCCTTGTGGGATCGATCCCTTGCTTGCTATATACTATCTTATGTGTTGTATTTTAAGCTAGGGTAATTAATTTGTGCGACCGCGACATCGCTACAGTTGAGGATCTCTGAGTCGGAACGACTCAGTTTTCATCAACGATTTCTGAGTTAGCTGAGGACCATGTACACTGATGATTTCACCGTCAGCTTTGAAATTGTGTTGCGTTGATAATCTAAGAGTCGGTAGCAACTCAGTTTTCATCAAAGATTTCTTAGATAGCTTTGGACCATGTACGCTGACAATTTCAGCGTCACCTGTGAAATGGTGTTGCTGTGAGGATCTCTCATTCGGCAGCGACTGAGTTTTCATCAACGATTTCTTTATTAGGTGTGGACCATGTACGCTGACGATTTCAGCGTCAGCTGTGAAATTGTGTTTCGATGACGATCTCTAAGTCGGCAACGACTCAGTTTTCATCAACGATTTCTAAGTTAGCTGTGAACCATGGACGCTAAGGATTTTAGCGTCACCTGTAAATTGTGTTGTGTTAACGATCTTCAAGTCCGCACATACTCAGTTTTCATCAATGATTTCTTAGTTAGCTGTGAACCATGGACGCTAAGGATTTCGGCGTCACCTGTGAAATTGTGTTGCGTTAAGGATCTCTGTATTGGCACCGACTCAGTTTTTGTCAATGATTTCTTAGTTAGCTATGAACCATGGATGCTAAGGATTTCGACATCACCTGTGAAATTGTGTTGCGTTGACGATCTCTAAGTCGGCATCGACTCAGTTTTCATCAACGATTTCTTAGATAGTTATGTACCATGTACGCTGACAATTTCAGCATCACCTGTGAAATGATGTTGCGGTGAGGATCTCTGGGTCAGCAACGAATGAGTTTTCATCACCGATTTCTTTGTTAGGTATGGACCATGTACGTTGACGATTTCAACGCCAGCTGTGAAATTGTGTCTCTTTGATGGTCTCTCATTCGGCAGCGACTTAGTTTTCATCAATCATTTCTAAGTTAGCGGTGAACCAGGTACGCTGAGTATTTCAGCGTCGGGTGTTAAAATTATGTTGCGTTGAGGATCTCTAAGTCGGCACCGACTCAGTTTTGGTCAATGATTTTTAGTTAGCTGTGAACCATAGACGTTAAGGATTTTGGTGTCAACTATGAAATTGTGTTGGGTTGAGGATCTTTGTGTCGGCACTGACTTAGTTTTTGTCAAAGATTTCTTAGTTAGCTTTGCACCATAGATGCTAAGGATTTCAACGTCACCTGTGAAATTGTGTTGCGTTGATGATCTTTGTGTCGACACCTACTCAGTTTTCATCAACGATTTCTTAGTTAGCTCTGCACCATGGAAGTTAATGATTTCACCGTCAGCTCTGAAATTGTGTTGGGGTGAGGATCTCTGTGTCGGCAGCGACTTAGTTTTCATCAACGATTTCTGAGTTAGGTGTGGACCATGTACGCTGATGATTTCAGCGTCAGCTATGAAATTGTGTTTCGTTGACGATCTCTGAGCTGGCAGCGACTCAATTTTCATCAATGATTTCTTAGATAGTTGTGTTCCATGTACGCTGACAATTTCAAGATCACCGTGAAATGGTGTTGCGGTGAGGATCTCCAGGTCGACAACAACTAAGTTTTTGTTACCGATTTATTTGTTAGGTGTGGACCATGTACGCTGACAATTTCAACGTCAGCTATGAAATTGTGTTTCATTGACAGTCTCTTAGCCGGCAGCGACTCAATTTTCATCAATGATTTCTGAGTTAGCGATGAACCAGGTACGCTGAGTATTTCAGCGTCGGGTGTGAAATTATGTTGCGTTGAGGATCTTTAAGTCAGCACCGACTTAGTTTTGGTCAATGATTTTTAGTTAACTGTGAACCATAGATATTAAGGATTTTGGTGTCAACTGTGAAATTGTGTTGGGTTGAGGATCTTTGTGTCGGCACCGACTTAGTTTTCGTCAACGATTTCTTAGTTAGCTTTGCACCATAGATGCTAAGGATTTCGACGTCAACTGTGAAATTGTGTTGCGTTGACGATCTTTGTGTCGGCACCTACTCAGTTTTCATCAACGATTTCTTAGTTAGCTATGCACTATGGACGTTGATGATTTCAGCATCAGCTTTGAAATTGTGTTGGGGTGAGGATCTCTAAGTCGGCAGCGACTTATTTTTCATCAACGATTTCAAAGTTAGTTGTGAACCAGGTATGCTGACGATTTCAGCGTCAACTGTGAAATTGCGTTGCATTGAGGATCTTTGTGTTGGTAGCGACTCAGTTTTCGTCAACAAATTCTGAGTTTCTTTGTGCTCCATGGACACTAACGATTTCTGAGTCACCTATGAAATTGTGTTGCGGTGACAATCTCTAAGCAGGCAGCTACTTAGCTTTCATCAACGATTTTTGAGTTTGATATGAACCATATACACTGACCATTTCACCGTCAGCTAAGAAATGGTGTTGCGTTGGCAATCTCTCAATGGGGAGCGACTCAATTTTCATCAACGATTTCTGAGTTAGGTGTGGACCATGTACGCTAATGATTTCAGCGTCAACTGTGAAATTGTTTTGCGTCGAGGATCTTTGTGTCGGCAGCAACTCAGTTTTTGTCCACCTATATAAAAAAAAATTAGGGATCTTACTTCTTATTTCTTTGTTGAACACTTAATCATAAGTTAGTGTTCTTTTGATGCTTTCTTGATCAAAATCGGCATACACACCTAAGTGCTTGATTTGTTTTGTTATATATATATATATATATATATATATATATATAAAAAAAAAAGGAGGCTTGATCTTGAAATCTTGATTGCTGCCGCATAGAAAAAAAGGAATAAAAAATCACTTTGTTTGAGTTTTGGCCGAATACATGCTTGAAGAAACCTTGATCATTAGGCAATTGGTCAGTCTTGATTCGTGAATCTTTTAGTAGCCTTGATTGTGTTTCTTGAAAATTTGGGTAGTTAGTTGATTTCTTGAGTTTTACGGAAATTTCTTTTCGTTCTTGATAATTCGTAATTGTTTAGCTCTTTTCTGATTTTTTTTCGTGTCTTCAAATCATCATATTAGTCGTACAAATTTGCATTGCTATTCGTGAATTTGTCATCGAGTTTTGTTTTGTTAGTTTCATAATTCTTTGCTTCTTGAGTCTATATTGCATTTATAAATTCACTGCATAGTTGGTTGTTTTTCTGAAATTGTTACTAAGAGATCTTAAGAACTAAAGAAAAGCAATTTTGAGTGAAAAAAAGGCATGGTGAGCATATTAGAGTGAAAAACCTATATTTTTGTGTGAAACACGAGTGTACGAGGTATTATTTTTTTTTATTGCTAACAATTTTGTACTAGTATAAAAAAAAGAAGAGATAATGTCTTCTAGCAGTGTGTCACCGAAAAAGGAGGAGTTCCAGAGGATGGGCTATCTAAAATGCAAAAACAGATTGAGTTCATGTTTAGAGAGATGATGAGTAGGTTTGAAGGTAGGTTTGAAAAATTGGAGACTAAGGTTGAAAGTGGGCTTGGAAAAAAGGGTAGAGAAGCTAGGAAGAAGAAGAGTGTTGCTGGAAACTCTACAGAAGGAGCCGAAGATGATTTTAACCATGGTAGTGAGTTCCGTACATATAGGAATGAATTGTATGAGGCTCGGCCAAGGAGGGGTAGAATTCGGCCAGATAGGGATTCTGGGCATAGGAGGAATTTTGATGATTTGGGTGATGTAGATCGAAATTGGGAAGTATTAAGTTGAAAATGCTAGCATTTAAGGTAAAAACTGACCTTGAAGCTTACTTAGAATGGGAGAGAAAGGTAGAGATGGTTTCTGACATTCATAGGTACTCGGAAGAGAAAAAGGTTAAGTTAGTTGTAGTGGAGTTTACTGACTATGCCATGGTTTGGTGGGAGAGATTGGTGCTAGAAAGAAGAAGGAATAGAGAAAGACCAGTTAGCACATGGGAGGAGTTGAAGAAAATAATGAAGAAGAGGTATGTTCCTAAACATTATTATCGTGAGTTGTTTAATCATTTACAAATGATTACACAGGGTAATCAGAGTGTGGAGGAGTATCATAACGAATTAGAGATGGCTATGATTAGGGCTAATGTTAATGAAGATGAGGAAGTGACTATGTCTCTAGGTTTTTGAATGGCTTGAATAGAGACATAGCTAATGTTCTGGAGATGCAATCATATGTTGATTTGGAGGAGTTAGTACACTTAGCCATTAAGGTTGAAGGGCAGTTGAAAAGGAAGGGTCATACATGATCTAGAGCTTATATGAGGTCTTTTTTGGGTTGGAGAATGAATTATAGGAGAGAGGGTAGTGCACCAACGAAACCATTGGTGACTTCCAAAAATGCCAAACCTACCTCCATGAAGAAGCAAGTTGCGACCAATGATAAAAAACTTAAGGGCATCAGAGTGTGCAAATCATCGGGTTATGATTCTAAGGGATGATGGAGAGATGTGTCTACTAGTGAGGAGTCTGATTGTGATTGCATGCCACCACTTGAGGATGCTAGTGATTTAGAGTATGCTGTTGGTGATAAAGTTTTGGTGACTAGAAGGTCACTTAGTGTTCAGACCAAGGAGGATGATGTGGAGCAACAAAAAGAGAACATCTTCCATACTAGATGCCTAATCAACGATAAGGTATGTGGTATGATCATTGATAGTGGTAGTTGTACTAATATTGCTAGTGTTACTTTGGTTAAAAGGTTGGGATTGAATATCGTAAAGCATGAGAGGCCTTATCAGCTTCAATGGTTGAATGAATGTGGTGTTGTTAGGGTGAATAGACAGGTGATGATTTCTTTTTCAGTAGGCAAATATAAGGATGAAGTGTTATGTGATGTTGTGCCTAAGCATGCTACTCATCTGTTACTAGGGAGGCCTTGGCAATTTGATAGAAAAGCCAAGCACGATGGGTTTAAAAACAGGTATTCATTGGAGAAGGATGGAAGGATTTATACACTTGCCCCACTCTCACCAAAGCAAGTATATGAAGATCAAATTCAATTGAAGAAGGGCTATGAGGAAGAGCAACATGTTTCGGCCAAAGTAGAGGAACAAGAAGATTCGGCCATAATGGAAAAACAAGTTGAACAACATGGTGAGGATGTGAGGGAGAGAGAAAAGAAAGTGAGCCATGAGTTGAAAACAAAAGGGAACAAAGTTTCAGCCCTTAGAACATTAGGGGAGGGTCACGGCCAAGAACAAAAAAATCAAAGGAAGGCCGAGGGTGGAGAGAAATGCATGGAGAGAAGAAAGAAAGGGTGAGAAAAGAAGAGTGTGTAGAAAAAGTGGGGAAACACCTTAATTTTTTTGCAAAATCTAATGATCTTAAACATGCATATCTTTCGACTTGCCTATGATTTTACTTGTGTATAAGGAGGCATTCTTTAACTCAGATGATTTAGATTCTTATGTTTCTAGTGTTGTTAAAGTTCTTTTCCAAGAATTTGAGGATGTCTTTCCAAATGAAATTCCTAGTGGTTTGCCGCCAACTAGAGGTATTGAGCATCAAATTGACTTTGTTATGGGTCAATTTGGAGTCATAGAACTCCAGTTATGGGTCACCAACCGAGACTGGGTCATGACAGACCCTATAGGGTAGTAGGTCTGATTCATTGATGAGCAATTTTGACTTGTCTTAGAGGCGGAACTGGGTTCTCCTCAAAACATAGAACTTGTAGCCTCATGTCTTACCTTTCCAACGCCATAAATTTTGCTTGAATCGGAGTTCTATGACTCCAAATTGAGCAAGACCAATTTCATTAGTTAGTAAACATCCAAAACTACAATTTCTATGAAGGAACTTGATCCTAATTCCTTCATTCTCCTACCCAAAATCTCTTTGAAGGTCAAGAGACGAAACTGTCCAGATTCATCAACCTTTCCATTTACACACAACACACGAAGTTCTTTACTTTAACAACTCTTACTTTTTCCTCAATTCAAGTCTAAGAACTCAATATATAAATTTACATCCAGGCATCAATTCATAATCGACTTGAAATGACTCATAAGACCAGGTTTATAATATCTTACTGGTGCGAATCAAGGCTTCGATCCCTCCTTTTCTTTCTAATGACAGTCGACCCTCCCCTCTTCTCTTCTTGTTCAATTTTTCTTGTTAATCCCTTTCCCACCAGCGTTTATTTTACCTATAACCCTCAATCTGGGATGGGTTCTTGAAATTTTGGTGTTTCTCTCTTGATTTGTAAAAATAGATATAAAAACTCCCTCTTTTCTTTCTTTACGTAGGCTGAGATCTGTTTTTGGTGAGAATAGGAGTATTTATGCTCTATAATTATTCTTATTTGCATTTAGGCCCCATTTTCTTTAAGTGTATTCGTTCTTGCCCCCATTTCTTTTTAGTTTAGTTTATTTTCTTTAATTTAATCTAGCCTTGGTTTTTCTCGGGATTTACAATCTCCCCTCCTAATAAAAATTTCATCCTCGAAATTCAGGTTACGTACCTATGTTGGAGAATAAGTGCGGAAACTTTTCCTTCATCTCGAATTCTCTTTCCCATGTTTCTTCTTCTATTCGAGAGCTTCTCCACAATACTCTCACCAAGGGAACTCTTTTATTCCTCAACAATTTCTCATCTCGATCTAAGATCTTGACGGGCTTAGTTTTCATGGTTAGATCCCCTTAAATCTTCATAGGAACTTGTGGCAATACCTGTGAGGGGTCTATCTTGGCCTTTCGCAAAGCAATGATACATGGAACACATTGTGAATCTTATCCAAATATACGAGCAATTCTAATCGATATGCAAGCGGCCCGATTCTTTCTTTAATATCAAAAGGGCCAATATATCTCGGGGTTAATTTCCCTTTTACTCCAAATCAAATGATGCCTTTCCAAGGAGCCACCTTCAAAAATACTTTATCCCCTACTTGGAATTCCAACGGCCTTCTTCGGCGATCTGCGTAACTTTTTTGTCTATCCTGGGCTTCCTTCATTCTCTTTTTGATCACCCTCACCTTGTTAGTTGTCAGTTGCACCATCTCAGGTCCCAAAAGCTTCCTTTCTCCTACTTCCTCCCAACAAATTAGGGTACGACATTTCCTCCCATACAATGCTTCATATGGAGCCATACCAATAGTAGTTTGATGGCTATTATTATAAGTAAACTCCACCAATGGCAGGAGATCCTCCCAATTCCCTCCAAACTCCAACACACAGGACCTCAAGAGATCCTCAAGAGTTTGGATGGTCCTTTCAGATTGACCATCCGTCTGAGGATGAAATGCCATGCTCAGATTCAACTTTGTCCCCATTGCCCGTTGTAAGCTAGGCCACAATCTTGATGTGAACCTTGGATCCCGATCCGATATAATTGAAATCGTCACTCCGTGAAGTCTGATTACTTCATTTACATACAATTTTGCCGGCTTATCCACCGAATCGGTCATCTTCATTGGCAAAAACAAAGCAGATTTTGTTAGTCGATCCACGACCACCCATATGGCATCATTCCCCTTCTTTCCCCTAGGTAATCCCGTCACAAAATCCATAGAAATATCCTTCCATTTCCATTCCGGAATTGATAATGACTGTAATTCCCCTGCAGGTTTACGGTGTTCTATCTTTACTTGTTGACGGATCCCATAATTCGACACAAATTCTGCTATTTCCCTCTTCATATTTGGCCACCAGTAGTTTTCCTTTAAATCCCTATACATCTTTGTACTCCCGGGATGAGTAGCAAATCGAGATTCATGAGCTTCTCTTAATACTTCGTCTTTCAAAATCTTATCCTCGGGCAAATAAATTCGCCTACCCATAGTTATTAGCCCATCGGATGACATTTGAAATGATGTCTCTATACCCTTGTTTACCTTCTCCTTGATCTCTTTTACTTTCCCATCTGCTTGTTGAGCCACCAAGACCCTGTCTCGAAGCACGAGATCGGATCTTTAACCGAGCTAACGGTGATCCTTCGGGCCCTACACTTAGCCGCAAGCCCATTTTCTTTAATTCCACTATACTTTCTTGTTCCTTAAGCTCCATATCATTCATCACTGTTTTTCCCTTCCTACTCAAGGCGTCGGCTACTACATTAGCCTTACCAGGATGGTAGTCAATAACACAATCGTAATCTTTTATTAACTCTACCCATCTTCTCTGCCGCATGTTTAACTCCTTCGTGACATCAAATACTTCAACTTTTATGGTCTCAGAAGATTTGAACTTGTGTCCCATATAAATAATGTCTCCATACTCTTAAGGCAAACACCATCGTTGCAAGTTCTAGGTCATGAACCGGGTAATTCACCTCATGCAACTTTAACTGTCTTGATGCATAAGCAATCACAGACCCCTTTTTGAGGCATCACTATATACCACAAACCCTTCTGTCCTTGATGGAAGGGCCAACACAGGAGCAGAAGTGAGCCTCTCCTTCAGTTCTTGAAAGCTTGCTTCATACTCTTTAGACCAAACAAACCGAACTTCCTTGCGGGTCAGCTTAGTTAAAGGTGATGCTATGGTGGAGAATCCTTCAATAAACCTTCGGTAATACCCAAGAAGACCCAAGAAACTCCGGATTTACGTCACGTTGCTAGGCCTTTCCCATTTTAACACGGCCTCAACCTTTCTTGGATCTACAAATATTCCTTCGTGGATATTACATGGCCCAAAAATACCACTTCCTTGAGCTAGAACTCACATTTATCCAAACTTTGCATATAATTGATTTTCCCTTAAAATCGTAGCACAACCCTTAGATGTTGTTCATGCTCCAAGTGAGAGTTTGAATACACCAAAATATTGTCAATAAATACAACCACATATTGGTCCAGGTAAGGCCGAAACACCCGATTCATCAAGTCCATAAACATGGTCGGAGCATTGGTTAACCCAAAAGGCATCACAAAAACTCGTAATGCCCATAACGAGTTCGGAAGGCAGTCTTTCGTATGTCTTGTTCCTTGATTCTCAACTGGTGATATCCAGATCTCAGATCTATCTTAGAAAATACCCTAGCACCCTTCAACCGATCAAACAAGTCATCTATTCGTGGGAGTGGGTACTGTTCTTCACCGTCACTTTATTCAATTGACGATAATCAATGCACAAACGAAGGGTGCCATCCTTCTTCTTTACAAACAATACCGGAGCTCCCCGGGGTGAGTTACTAGGCCGGATGAAGCCTTTATCTAACAATTCCTGAAGCTGGACCTTCGGTTCCGCCAATTCCATAGGTGCCATCCTATAAGGAGACTGGGCTATAGGAGAAACTCCCGGAATAGTTTCTATGGAAACTTCAATTTCTCTAACTGGAGGTAATCCAGGCAACTCTTCCGGGAATACATCTTAAAACTCCCTCACAACAGGAATACTAGCCAAATCTATGCTACCCTTCTCCAGGCTCTCTTACATGGGCTAACCAAGCGAGAACAACCTTTCCTCGGTAATTTTCTAGCCACCAAGAGCGAGATTACACAACTTGGAATTACTTTTCTTTCCCCTTTAAACACTACTATTTTATCACCTATTCCTTGGATTGTCACCGTCTTGGTGAAACAATCCACTTGTGCCTTATGTTTACTTAACCAATCCATGCCCGAGAATCACATCAAAATCATATAACTCCAACGGCATAAGATCTCGCCCTCAACTCTAATCCTCCAATATATAGTTTTACCCCTCTATAAATATCATCAATATGTATATTCTCTCCCAAAGGTGTACTAACCGTCACCCCTACACCCAAGTTACTAGATAACACATGCAAGTTATTCACAATTCTATAAGATACAAAGGAATGACTAGCTCCAGGATCAATTAAAGCATAAACTTGCATTGTATCTAACTATAAAGTACCGCCACCACATCGGTACGGCTCCCACATCCTCGTAGGTCATGTGATATACCCGACCCCGAGTCCTCCCCTCCTGATTTCTGGGCCTCCCATGAGTAGCACTCATCCCTGACTGGGTAGGCCTGATAGGACGATTGACTGTCACCGATTGTTGCTGGCTCTGAACCTTAATCCTTTGACCAAGGGCTCCCTCGGTAGTTCTACGAGGACAATCCTTCTTCCGGTGACTCGTGTCCCCACAATAGTAACAACCTCTTCCTACATGCGGGCACTCTTTCCATCGATGCCCCTCACTTCTACAAATATAACATCTCCCCGCATCATCGCAGAGCAATCTCCGGTGTGTCGCGTCACACCTCGATAAAATGGATATACTTGGTCCCTTTTGCTCTATAGACCCTCCAGCAGTTTTGACTCCCTGTCTAGACTGTCCTCCCCAAGCTCCTCTTCCACTAACTTGTCTAGATCCTCCTAAGCTCCCTCCTGGGGTGAAACTCCCACCCCTTCTCTGGAACCGTCCCGATGATGGCCCGCTCTTCCCCTTCTTTGGGAGAGGAGGTCTCCCGGTTATAAACTCAAAATCTCTCCTCTTAGCTCCCATTGCCCGACTCGCTCGACCACCGGCTCGGGGTATCCTTTATTACCCTCTCCATACCCCGAGCAAGACGTACCAATTCCCCGTACCGACTGAAACTGCATGGCTATCAATATCATCCTCAATTCCCGCCTCAGTCCATCACGGTAACCTCTCCACCCCGTGGCGCTCCGTGGGAAGGTAAGTGGAGGCAAAAAGCTAAATCATGAAATCTCCTATCATACTCCAAAGCCCTGTCAAATCTCCCGCTTTAATTCCAAAAACTCTCTGTTCTTTCTCCCTCTTATGCTCCCAAGAATACTACCTCTCCTCAAACTCTTCACGAAAATCCCTCCATCTCAATACCTCCCCCGATCTCCTTTCTCTAATGGTCTTCCACCAAGAGTGGGCACTTTCAACCAATAGCCGAGTCACACATTCCACCCGTAGCTCCTCCGGCACCTGCATCGATTTATAACTCTTTCCACTTTCCTCGGCCAATGCCCAACAACCTCAAGCATCCTCTTCGCCCCAGGTAAGTCATACAACCCATCTCTCTCATACCCTTCACCCATTGCACTATGGTGACTATTCCCCCGATCTAGGAGTCGTATTGGAGGCCCCCGCTACTATTCCCGCTACCACGGCTCTCACTATATGTTCCATAAAAGCGGGATCCGAAAATAGGTTTGATTCAACCTACGGTGCCACCGGTGGAGGTATATTATCTCCCCCGTCTGCTTCGATCCCTCGGGCATGGATACATCGCCGAAGAAATGATGAATCATCTCGAAGTCTCATTGACTCGCCCCCTTCTAAGTACACCGATGTTGCGGGTATATAAGAGGAGGTGTACGCAAGGGATCCGGCACTGGATCACTTTCATTACGAATACTCGGCCACTTCCCCGAACCGGGATGGATCGATCCCGGCTCCTTGCCTTGTTCTCACCATCCCGAAACACATTCCAAAACCATATAATCATTCCTATCCTCGGAATAGCAACCAAGCTCGATACCAAATGGTATCGAGGAGAGGTCGAACGAACAGTTCAAAAACAAGACAGTAACAGTTCGATGTCTAGACAGTAACAGTTGGACAAGAACAGTTCAATATCTAGACAAGAACGGTTCAAAAACAAGACAAGAACAGTTCAATGTCTAGGCAATGACAGTTCAATGTCTAGATAGTAACGGTTCAAAAACAAGACAAGAATGCAGTTCAAAAACGGACGATGAACGGTTGGACAAGAATGTGACTCAAGTGTTTTCGATGAGTGATTTTGACTATCTTAGAGGCGGAACTAGGTTCTACTCAAAACATAGAACTTGTAGCCTCATGTCTTACCTTTCCAACACCATAAATTTCGCTTGAATCGGAGTTCTATAACTCCAGATATAGTTAAAAATATGAGGAGAGGTCAGAAGTAATAGTTCAAAAAAATGGACAAGAACAGTTGGACAAGAATGATCCAAATGTTTGTTAATGAGCGATTTTGACTATCTTAGAGCGAGAACCGGGTTCTTCTCAAAATATAGAACTTGTAGCCTTATGTCTTACCTTTCCAACGCCATAACTTTTGCTTGAATCGGAGTTCTATAACTCCAGATATAGTTAAAAATATGAGTAGAGGTCATACAGTAAGGTTCAAAAATGGACGAAGAAGCCGGTTGGACAAGAATCAAGTGTTTGTTAATGAGCAATTTTGACTATCTTAGAGGCACAACCTGGGTTCTTCACAAAACATAGAACTTGTAGCCTCATGTCTTACCTTTCCAACACCATAAATTTTGCTTGAATCGAGTTCTATAACTCCGGATATAGTTACAAATCCGAGGAGAGGTCGACAAGAATTCAAAAATGGACAATAACAGTTGGACAAGAATGATCCAAGTGTTTGTTAATGAGCGATTTTGACTATCTTAGAGCGTAGAACCGGGTTATTCGCAAAACTTAGAACTTGTAGCCTCATGTCTTACCTTTCCAACGCCATAAATTTCGCTTGAATCGAGTTCTATAACTCCAAATATAGTTAAAAATCTGAGGAGAGGTCGAGGCAATAACAGTTCAAAAATGGACAGTAACGGTTGGACAATAACGGTCAAGTGTTTGTTAATGAGCGATTTTGACTATCTTAGAGGCAGAACTGGGTTATTCGCAAAACATAGAACTTGTAGCCTCATGTCTTACCTTTCCAACGCCATAAATTGTGCTTGAATCAGAGTTCTATAACTCCAGATATAGTTAAAAATCTGAGGAGAGGTCGGACGAAGAATAGTTCAAAAATGGACAGTAACAGTTGGACAAGAATGAGTCTAAATGTTTGTTAATGAGCGATTTTGACTATCTTAGAGGCAGAACTGGGTTCTTCTCAAAACATAGAACTTGTAGCCTCATGTCTTACCTTTCCAACGCCACAAATTTCGCTTGAATCGGAGTTCTATAACTCCAGATATAGTTAAAAATCTGAGGAGAGGTCGACAGTAAGAGTTCAAAAACGAGGCAAGAATGTTGGACAGTGATAGTACAAATATAAAGAAAGGAATGATAACTAGGATTGGACAAAGAACGACAGTAATAATGAGTGAAATGAGAAAAACATAAAGTACTAAGAAATGACTGAAAGAAAGACTTATTGGTTGTTGATATGGTTATTATAAAACATATCCTTGAGTGAGGAAAATTTATGAGATAAACCCGTGATTTGCGGGAGGGACAACAGACGTGGTGCAACAACAAGCGGGGAGCACGAGTAGAGCTTCTATTGCAGGTAGGTGATTCACACCTATGCTTTCTAGTTAAATTCCATGATTTAATATATTTTTGATGTGAAATGTGAATTACTGAATGTATGTGTATTCAAGGTGAAAAGTTGTTATGTGAATTGCCAAGTGATGAAATTATCACTGACAAAGGAAATATGAGAAGTGTGATTTGAGGCATAAACTAGCATACATTGAGTGTATGTTAGGATCCCGGGTAAGGGGATCACCATGTATTGTCTAGCATACATTGAGTGTATGTTAGGATCCTTGGTAAGGGGATTACCCTGTATTGGCTAGCATACATTTAGTATATGTTAGGATCCGGGTAAGGGGATCGTCACGAATGGACTAGCATACATTTAGTGTATGTTAGGATCCCGGTAAGGGGATTGTCACGAATGGACTAGCATACATTCGGTGTATGTTAGGATCCGGGTAAGGGGATCACCATGTATTGGCCAACATACATTTAGTGTATGTTAGGATCCGGGTAAAGGGATCGCCTTATATCGACTCCTATGGGGTGGTGATGACGATACCAGTGAAATTAGTATCGGTAATGTGATAAGCAAAAGTAATCACGTTGATCTTATAAGGTCCCGGAATGAAGGTTGATAGTGGTAGAGGGAACGGTTATTAATAGTTTGAATAAGGAAGAGATTTTAAATAAATAAAAAACTAGAAGGGAGAAGTAAATGAAATATGAATGCATGTTACCCTGTTGAAATTATTAGATATTCATATTGTTATAGTTATTGTGATATTCACCTTGCAATAATATGTATTTTGTTTCGGGATCATCGCATGCACGACGGGAGTAGATCCTAGCTTATGTTCCCTTTTTGAAATCTAGGTTCTAGGGAGTATACCCTTGTATTTTGTAAACATGAAAATGTTTGTATAACTTAATTTGTATAATAAATGTTTAAACTTGATTGGATGAATTTAACGCTGTAGTTTATATAACCATATTTCATGTCTATGTATCTATATTTATTTAAATTATCCATCCATAATGATATTTTTGTTATATAATGCATATCATAAATATTATGGTTGATAGGTGTGAGTATAATTGTGGAATTGAAACCCAGGATGATTGGGTCGGGAATTAAGTTATGAGATGCGAACTGTTAGAAGTGTAAACAGGTTACATGTCGGTAACTTGGGACCTTCCGGTATAGGGGGGACTCCGTCGAAATTCCGATAGATGTTAATACGAAGACCATGAATATGTATATACAAAAAAAAAATTTAACTACTCTGTTTTTCTATTGACATGAGATTGTTATTTTATCCCAGAAATGGGGGATGTTACAATATGAGTCCTTGTGCAGTTCACGTGCTTCTTGTTCCAAAAAAGGACAAAACTTGGCGAATGTGTATGGATTGTCAAGCTATCAATAACATCACTGTAAAGTATCGACATCCCATTCCTAGATTATATGATATGTTGGATGAATTACATGGTTCTAAATTGTTTTCGAAAATTGATTTGAAAAGTGGTTATCATCAAATTAGGATGAAAGAAAGGGATGAATGGAAAACTGCTTTTAAAACTAAATATGGTTTGTGTGAGTGGTTGGTTATGCCTTTTGGACTTACTAATGCACCTAGTACTTTTATAAGATTGATGAATCATGTGTTGCGTGCTTTTATTAGTAAGTTTGTAGTCGTTTACTTTGATGATATCTTGATTTATATAGTAAGGAGATTGATGAGCATATAGGTCATTTGAGACAAGTTCTTGATGTGCTCAAAAAAGAGTCCTTATATACTAATTTGAAAAAGTGACTTTTGCATGGATATGTTGTTTTTCTTGGATATGTGGTAGTGCAAAGGGTATAGAGATGGATGAGGCTAAGGTCAAAGCTATTCAAGAATGGTCTACACCAAAATCCATAACAAATGTTAGGAGTTTTCATGGTTTGGCTAGTTTTTATAAGAGATTTTTAAAAAACTTTAGTACGATAGCCTCTCCATTAATTGAATTGTTAAGAAAACCGTGGGTTTCAAGTGGGGAGAAGAACAAGAAAATGCTTTTAGCTTGTTAAAATCAAAGTTGATTTCGGCACCTTAACTATCTTTACCTGATTTTAATAAAGCTTTTGAGATTGAATGTGATGCTTCAGGAATAGGTATTGGAGTTGTTCTAATGCAAGAAAAATGACATATTGCTCATTTTAGTGGGAATCTCAATGGTGCAACTCTTAACTATCCCACTTATGACAAAGATTTGTATGCAATAGTGAGGGCTTTGGAGACTTGGCAATATTATCCGTGGCCCCGGGATTTTTTCATACATACTGATCACCGATCATTGAAACATTTAAAGGGTCAAGGTAAGTTAAGTAGGAGACATGCTAATTGGGTTGAGTTTATTGAAACTTTTTCATATCTGATTAAATACAAGCAAGGTCAGGAAAATGTGGTCGCTGATGCCTTGTCGCGAAGGTATGTTCTTCTCGATACTCTTAATACTAAATTACTAGGATTTAAGTATATTAAGGAGTTGTATCTTGATGATCATGATTTCAGTGCTATATATGACACATGCAAGGTTTCGCCCAAGGATAAATATTTTAGACATGATGGATTTTTGTTTAAGGAAAATAAATTATGTGTGCCTAATTGTTCTTTACGTGAATTGCTTGTAATGGAAGCACATGAGGGAGGTTTAATGGGGCATTTTGGAATTACTAAAACTTTGGAGGTTCTGCATGAGCACTTTTATTGGCCTAATATGAAAAGAGATGTGCAAAGAATATGTGATAGGTGCATAACATGTAGACAAGCTAAGTCTAGGGTAATGCCTCATGGACTATACACACCTTTGCATGTTCCTAAGGAACCTTAGGTTGATATTTCTATGGATTTCATTTTGGGTGTACCTAGGTCTAGGAAAGGGAGAGATTTTATATTTGTTGTTGTGGATAGATTTTCTAAGATGACACATTTCATTGCTTGCCATAAAGAATTAGAGATGGCTATGATTAGAGCTAATGTTAATGAAGATGAGGAAGTGACTATGTCTCTAGGTTTTTGAATGGCTTGAATAGAGACATAGCTAATGTTGTGGAGTTGCAATCATATATTGATTTGGAGGAGTTAATAAACTTAGCCATTAAGGTTGAAGGGCAATTGAAAAGGAAGGGTAATACATGATCTGGAGCTTATACGGGTCTTTTTCAGGTTGGAGAATGAATTATAGGAGAGAGGGTAGTGCACCAACAAAGCAATTGGTGACTTCCAAAAATGTCGAACCTACCTCCATGAAGAAGCAGGTTGCGGCCAATGATAAAAAACTTAAGGGAGAAGTCCAACCGAAGCGTAATCATGATATAAAGTGTTTCAAGTGTCAAGGATTGTGACATTATGCATCAAGTTGTGTCTACTAGTGAGGAGTCTGATTGTGATGGCATGCCACCACTTGCAGATGCTAGTGATTTAGAATATGTTGTTGGTGATAAAGTGTAAACCCCGAGGAAAAATAAAGGTTGCTTAGATTGCAAACTAACTACATGAGAAATAAAAGTGAAAAAATTCATGCATATGGTTAAATAAAAACAGGAATTCAGAAATTTTTGGATATAAGTTTCTGGATGAAATATTTCGAGACATTATAAATCAACCCGAAAATGTTGAGGGTTGGATTAAATTAATGAAAATAAACTAAACTAAAAGTTGTGGGGTGAAATTATAAGAAAAGAAAAGAAAAGAGGTATAACTTAATTATAAGAAGAAAACATGTGGGGGCATTAATGCAAATAAGAAAAATTATAGAGTATAAATACTCCTATTCTCACCAAAAATCTACAGCAATCGTAAGGAAAGAAAAGAGGGAGTTTTTGTATCCATTCTTGCAAAATCAAGAGAGAAACACCAAAATTTCAAGAACCCATCCAAGATTAAGGGTTTATAGATGGAATAAACATTTATAGGCAAGGGATTAACAAGAAAATTGAACAAGAAGAGAAGATGGAGGGCTGGCTGTCATTAGATAAGAAAGGAGGGAGTTGAAAATCTTCAAGCTGGATTGAAGATCAAAACCTTAATTAAATCTTGGGTAAGGTCTTCTAAACATGATCTTATAAGTCATTTCAAATTCGATAATGAATTGATGTCTTGATGTGAGTTATAGATTGGGGTTCTTAGACTTGAATTGGGGAAAAAGTATTTGTTGTTAAAATTAAGTTAATTCATGTGTGGTATGTGATTGGAGATGTGAAACCATGATAATTTACCTAGAAAATGTTTATTGATGAGCGATTTTGACTGTCTTAGAGGCAGAACTGAGTTCTCCTTTCTTCAGAGAACTTGTTGCCTCATGTCTTAGCTTTCCAACAAGACTATTCTCACTTGAATCAGAGTTCTATAACTCCAGATATGGTTAAAAATCTGAGGAGAGGTCAGACAGTAACAGTTCAAAAACGAGATAGTAACAGTTGGACAATAACAGTCCAAATGTTTGTTGATGAGCAATTTTAACTGTCTTAGAGGCAGAACTGGGTTCTCCTTTCTTCAGAGAACTTTTAGCCTCATGTCTTAGCTTTTCAACAAGACTAATCTCGCTTGAATCGAGTTCTGTAACTCCAGATATAGTTAAAAATTTGAGGAGAGGTTAGACAGTAACAGTTCAAAAACGAGACAGTAACAATCTAA
This sequence comes from Populus x sibirica, assembly GCA_019202695.1. NCBI lineage: Eukaryota > Viridiplantae > Streptophyta > Magnoliopsida > Malpighiales > Salicaceae > Populus > Populus x sibirica. Next base: position 121,196 of record JAGMVL010000302.1, read on the forward strand.
ATGTTTGTTGATGAGCGATTTTGACTATCTTAGAGGCAGAACTGGTTTCTCCTTTCTTCAGAGAACTTGTAGCCTCATGTCTTAGCTTTCTAACGAGACTAATCTCGCTTGAATCAGAGTTCTATAACTCCAGATATGGTTAAAAATATTAGAAGAGGTCGACGATGAGTTCAAAAACCGAGATAGTAACAGTTTGATGCAGTCCAAATGTTTGTTGATGAGCAATTTTGACTGTCTTGGAGGCTGAATTGGGTTCTCCTTCCTTCAGAGAACTTGTAGCCTCATGTCTTAGCTTTCCAACGAGACCGATCTTGCTTGAAACAGAGTTCTATAACTCTAGATATAGTTAAAAATCTGAGGAGCGGTCAGACAGTAACAATTCAATATCTAGACAGTGACAGTTCGAGATTTAAACAGAAATAATTCAAATATAAAGAAAGGAATGATAATTGTGGTTGGACAAAGAACGACAATATTAATGGGTGAAATGAGAAATACATAAATATTAAGAAATGACTGAAAGAAAGACTTATTAGTTATTGATATGGTTATTATAAAACATATCCTTGAGTGAGGAAAATTTATGAGATAAACCTGTGATTTGCAGAAGGGACCATAGGCATGGTGCAGCAGCAGCAACAGGGGATCATGAGTAGAGCTTCTATTGCAGGTAGGTGATCCGCACCTATACTTTCTAGTTAAATTCTATGATTTAATATGTTATTGATGTCGAGATGTGAATTACCGAACGTTGGATATTAGAAGAAAGGAGGAAAGTTTGCGTAATGATGCCGATATTTTGGATAGTATTCGAATGTATGTGTACTCAAGGTGAACGATTGTTGTGTGAATTGCCAAGTGATGAAATTATCGTTGACAAAGGAATTATGAGAAGTGTGATTTGGGGCATGAACTAGCATACATTTAGTGTTTGTTAGGATCCCGGGTAAGGGGATCACCTTGTTTGGACTAGCATCATTTAGTGTATGTTAGGATCCTAGGTAAGGGGATCAATCATGTATTGGCTAGCATACATTTAGTGTATGTTAGGATCCCGGGTAAGGGGATCAAGATGTATTGACTAGCATACATTTAGTGTATGTTAGGATCCCGGTAAGGGGATCACCGTGCATCGACTCTTATGTGGTGATGATGATAATAGTGAAATTGGTATCGGTAATGTGTTAAGCGGAAATAATCATGGGTGGTCTTATGAGATCTTAAATGGAGGTTGATAATGGAAGAGGAAAAGGCTTTTAGTAGTTGAAGGAGAAAGAGTTTCCAATGAAAACAAAAGGAGAGAAGTGAATAAAATATGAATGCATGTTTACCTTTTTAAATTCTTTGGATATTTGTATTGCTATATTATTGTGATATGCATATTTCAATAATATGTATTTTGTTTTCGGGGCCATTGCATGCACAATAGGAGTAGATTCTAGCTTGGGTTCACTTTTTGTAATTTAGGTTCTAGGGAGTATACCCTTGTATTTGGTAATATTAAAACTTTTATATAACTTAATTTGTATAATTGATGTTTAAACTTGAATAGATGAATTTAATTCTGTAGTTGTATAACCATGTTCCATTTATGCATGTTATAACTTTATCCATCAATAATCATAATCGTTGTACAATGTATATTATAAACATCGTGGTTGATATGAATGATGATGTTTGTGGGATTGAGACCCATGATGATTGGGTTGAATTGAGTTAGAAGATACGGTATATTAGAAGTGTAAACAGGTCGTATGTCGATAACTTGGGACCTCCCGGTATAGGGGAGACTCCGTCGAAATTTCGGTAGACTTTAATACAAACACCATGAATAGATATAAAAAAAATCACTCCATTTATCAATTAACATGAGATCGTTGCTTTATCTCGGATATGGGGATGTTACATAAAGTTTTGGTGATTAGAAGGTCACTTAGTGTTCAGACCAAAGAGGATGATGTGGAGCAACAAAAGGAGAACATCTTCCATACTAGATGCCTAATCAACGATAAGGTATGTAGTATGATAATTGATAGTGGTAGTTGTACTAATGTTGCTAGTGTTACTTTGGTTAAAAAGTTGGGATTGAATATCATAAAGCATGAAAGGCCTTATCAGCTTCAATGGTTAAATGAATGTGGTGTTGTTAGGGTGAATAGACAGGTGATGATTTCTTTTTCAAGAGGCAGATATAAGGATGAAGTGTTATGTGATGTTGTGCCTAAGCATGCTACTCATGTATTACTAGGGAGGCCTTGGCAATTTGATAGAAAAATCAAGCACGATGAGTTTAACAACAGGTAATCATTGGAGAAGGATGAAAGGATTTATACAATTGCCCCACTCTCACCAAAGCAAGTATATGAAGATCAAATTCAATTGAAGAAGGGCTATGAGGAAGAGCAACATGTTTCGGCCAAAGTAGAGGAACAAGAAGATTCGGCTAAAATGGAAAAACAAGTTGAGCAACATGGTGAGGATGTGAGGTAGAGAGAAAAAAAAGTGAGCCATGAGTTGAAATCAAAAGGGAACAAAGTTTCAGCCCATAGGACATTAGGGGAGGGTCACGACCAAGAACAAAAAATCAAAGGAAGGCCGAAAGTGGAGAGAAAATGAGTGGAGAGAAGAAAGAAAGGGTAAAAAAAGAAGAGTGTGTTGAAAAAGTGGGGAAACACCTTAATGTTTTTGCAAAATCTAATGATCTTAACATGCATATCTTTCTGAATTGCCTATGATTTTACTTATGTATAAGTAGGCATTCTTTAACTTAGATGATTTAGATTCTTGTGTTCCTAGTGTTGTTAAAGTTCTTTTCCAAGAATTTGAGGATGTCTTTTTGAATGATATTCCTAGTGGTTTGCCGCCAACTAGAGGTATTGAGCATCAAATTGACTTTGTTCCAAGAGCATCTATACCAAATAGGCCGGCTTATAGGAGCAATCCTGAAGAGACTAAGGAGCTTCAAACACAAGTGGGGGAGTTGATGTTGAAAGGATACATTCAAGAGAGCATGAGTCCTTGTGCAGTTCACATGCTTCTTGTTCCAAAAAAGGACAAAACTTGGCGAATGTGTATGGATTGTCACGCTATCAATAACATCACTGTAAAGTATCGACATCCCATTCCTAGATTATATGATATGTTGGATGAATTACATGGTTCTAAATTGTTTTCGAAAATTGATTTGAAAAGTGGTTATCATCAAATTAGGATGAAAGAAAGGGATGAATGGAAAACTGCTTTTAAAACTAAATATGGTTTGTGTGAGTGGTTGGTTATGCCTTTTGAACTTATTAATGCACCTAGTACTTTTATGAGATTGATGAATCATGTGTTGCGTGCTTTTATTGGTAAGTTTGTAGTCGTTTACTTTGATGATATCTTGATTTATAGTAAGAAGATTGATGAGCATGTAGACAAGCTAAGTCTAGGGTAATGCCTCATGGACTATACACACCTTTGCATGTTCCTAAGGAACCTTGGGTTGATATTTCTATGGATTTCATTTTGGGTCTACCTAGGTCTAGGAAAGGGAGAGATTCTATATTTGTTGTTGTGGATAGATTTTCTAAGATGGCACATTTCATTGCTTGCCATAAAACCAATGATGCAACAAATATAGCTGACCTATTCTTTAAAGAGGTCACTCGGCTACATGGTCTTCCTAGGAGCATTATATCCGATCGAGACATTAAGTTTTTGAGTTACTTTTGGAACGTTTTGTGGGGGTAAGTTAGGAACTAAACTTTTATATTCTGATACTTGTCATCCATAAACAGATAGCCAAACTAAAGTTGTTAACCGGACTTTGATAAAAAAAATTAAGGGCTATCATTCAAAAGAATCTTAAAAATTAGGAAGATTGTTTGCCATCATTGAATTTGCATATAATCGTAGTGTGTATTCTACTACTGATTATTCACCATTTGAGATTGTGTATGATTTTAACCCTTTGACACCATTAGATTTGATTCCTTTACTTGTTGATGAAAGGGTCAGTCTTGATGGTAATCAAAAAGCACAGGTGGTGAAAGATCTCCATGCAAAGATTCGACAACAAATAGAAAAAAAGAATGAACAATATGCAAACAAAGCCAATAAGGGATGGAAATTGGTGAGATTTGAACCAGGTGATTAGGTTTGGGTGCATATGAGGGAGGAAAGGTTTCCAGAACAAAGAAGATCAAAGTTGATGCCTCGAGGAGATGGTCCTTATCAGATCATAGAAAGGATTAATGATAATGTTTACAAAGTGGATCTACCAGGTGAGTATGGTGTTAGCGTTACATTTAATGTTTCTGATCTTTTTTTGTTTGATATAGGTGATGATTTGAGGTCGAATCCTTTTAAGGAGAGAGGGGATGATGCGATCCAACCATCAAAGGATCCATTGGAGGTTCCAGTTGGTCCAGTTACTAGGCTTAGGGCTAAGAAGTTCAAAGAAGCTTTTAATGGACTTCTTCAAGAGACATTGGCTAAGGTGGACTTCAAGAGGATTTGTAACAATAAAGAGCAAGCCTTGATTAATCTGATTCATGTTCAAGAGGGGCTTGTTGGTGGAACCAAGACCATTACACAAGGATTTGGAGAAGAAGACTAGATTCAGGCAGTTTGAACTTTTGTTACTCTTTTGGTCATAATTGAAGCTACAGATCGAATTTTGATGTGATTCTAGTTGATCTGGAAACTAGACTTTCATACCTTTCCAAAGGTATATGGCACGCCTTCTAATTCATTAATACGAGAGAGACTCATCCATTTTAAGTTGGGTTATTGTTGCTGCCAGATAGAATGCGGAAACAACGAACTTGTCTTATTTAATTAGTTGGGCTATCAAACTTTATTTATTTTGAGAGGAGACATTTTTTTTAGGTCTTAGACTTGTTTATTTTGTTTATTTTAATTAGTTTGGGCTAGTTTTTTTCTTGGGTTGATTATTATTTAAATTGGGCTTATGTGAGACCCATTAGGGAAACTAGGGTTTTGGCTTGGAGTTTAAATACTCTTTAGGAATAATTTTAAGGCACAATGTTTTATGATATTTTCAGCATTGTAGCCGACTTTTTGGTTGCTCAATTTTGGTTCTTGATTGAACTTTCAACTCTTCAAAGAATTGAACATTCTTTGTTGTGAATTTATATTTCCTTTACTCGTCTTCAGGTGTAGGCGTTGTGATTGAGTTGGTTTATAGTCTTTTTGCCTTGGAGCAAGTCTTCCATTGTGATAAGCTCATTCAAATCTCAACAAACTTGGATTAGATTGATCTTGGGGTCGCGAATTCAATTAAATTCCGCTAGGGTTCGCATCAGACTCAGTTTTCATCAATGATTTCAGCGGTAGCTCTCAAATGCTGGTGCACTTACGATCACTAAGTGGGCAGAGACTCAATTTTCGTCAACAATTTATGAGTTAGCTGTGGACCATGTACGCTGATGATTTCAACGTTAGTTGTGAAATTGTGTTGCGTTGACGATCTCTGATTCGATAGGGAATTAGTTTTCATCAATGATTTTTGAGTTAGTTGTGGACCATATACGCTGAGGATTTCAATGTCAGTTGTCAAATTGTATTGCGTTGAGGATCTCTAAGTCAGTAGTGACTCAGTTTTCATCAATGATTTTTGAGTGAGTTGTGCACTATGAACGCTGACGATGTCAGCGTCAGCTCTCAAATGGTGACGCGCTGATGATCTCTGAGTGGGCAGCGACTCAGTTTTCATCACCGATTTCTGAGTTAGTTGTGGACGATGGACGCTGGCAATTTTAGCGTCAACTGTGAAATTGTGTTTCGGTGACGATCTGTAAGCGGGCAGCTACTTAGTTTTTATCAACGATTTTAGAGTTAGTTGTGAACCATGGACTCTGATGATTTCAGCGTCAGCTCCAAAATGGTGTTGCGGTGACGATCTCTGAGTAGGTAGGGATACAGTTTTCATCAATGATTTCTGAGTTAGTTGTGGACCATGTACGCTGATGATTTCAGAGTCAGCAGTGAAATTGTGTTACGTTGAGGATCTTTGAGTCGACACCGATGTAGTTTTCATCAACAATTTCTAAGTGAGTTGTGGACCATGTACACTGATGATTTCAACGTCAGCTGTGAAATTGTGTTGTGTTGAGGATCTTTGAGTCAGCAACGACTTAATTTTCGTCAATGATTTCTGAGTTAGATGTGAACCATGTATGCTTATGATTTTTGTGTCAATTCTGAGATAATGTTGCGCTGACGATCTCTGAGTGGGCAGCAACTCAGTTTTCATCATTGATTGCTATGTTAGTTGTGGACCATGTACGATGATGATTTCAGCGTTAACTCAGTTTTCGTTAATGATTTCTACGTTAGTTGTGGACCATACACGCTGACAATTTAAGCGTCAGTTGTGAAATTGTGTTTCGTTGACGATCTTTGAGTCGGTAACGACTTAGTTTTCATCAATGATTTCTAAGTTATCTGGGGACCATGTACGTTGATGATTTCAGCGTCAGCTGTGAAATTGTGGTGCTTTGAGGATCTCTGAGTCGGCAGGGACTTAGTTTTCATCAATGATGTCTTAGTTAGCTACGGACGATGTACGCTGATGATTTCAGCATCACCTATGAAATGGTGTTGCGGTGACGATCTTTGAGTCCCCAACGACTTAGTTTTCATCAAGGATTTCTGAGTTTGCTATAGACCATGAAGGCTGACGATTTCAATGTCAGCTCTCAAATGGTGTTGCACTGACGACCTTTGAGTAGGCAGCGACTTGGTTTTCATCAATGATTTCTGAGTGAACTGTGGACCATGCACGTTGACGATTTCAACGTCAGCTGTGATATTGTGTTCCAGTGAGGATCTCTGAGTTGGTAGCGACTCAGTTTTCCTCAACGATTTATGAGTTAGCTGTGCATCATGAACGCTGACGATTCCAACGTCATCTCTAAAATGTTGGTGCGTTGATGATCTCTGAGTGGGCAATGACTAAGTTTTTGTCCACAATTTCTGAGTTAGCTATGGACCATGTACGTTGATGATTTCAGCATCAGCTATGAAATTGTATTGCGTTGAGGATCTTTGTATTGGCACCAACTCAATTTTCATCAACGATTTCTGAGGTAGTTGTGGACCATGTACGCTGACGATTTTAGAGTCAGATGTGAAATTATGTTGTGTTGAGGATCTCTGAGTCCTCAATGAGTTAGTTTTCGTCAACAATTTCTGAGTCAGCTGTGCACCATGTAAGTTGATGATTTCAGCGTCAGATGTGAAATTGTATTGCGTTGAGGATCTCTAAGTTGGCAACGACTCAGTTTTCATCAATGATTTCTGAGTGAGCTGTGCAACATGAACGCTGACGATTTCAGCGTCAGCTCTCAAATGATGGTGTGCTGACAATCTCTGAGTGGGCAGTGACTCAGTTTTGCTCAACGATTTCTGAGTTTTATGTGGACCATGTACACTGATGATTTCAGTGTGAGGTGTGAAATTATGATGCGTTGAGGATCTCTGTGTCAGCACTGACTCACTTTTCATCAATGATTTCTGAGTTAGTTGTGGACCATGTACGCTGAGGATTTCAACGTCAGCTGTGCAAATGTGTTGCGTTCATGATCTTTAAGTTGGCAGTGACTCAGTTTTCATCAATGATTTCTGAGTTAGATGTGAAGCATGTATCCTGATGATTTCAGCGTCACCTCTCAAATGGTGTTGGGTGACGATCTCTGAGTAGGCAATGACTCAGTTTTCATCAACGATTTATGAGTTAGCTGTGGACCATGTACGCTGACGATTTCAACGTCAACTGTGAAATTGTCTTTGCGTTGAGAATCTTTGTGTCAACAACGACTTAGTTTTCGTCAACGATTTCAGAGTTAGCTAAGGACCTTGGACGCTGACGATTTTAGCATCAGTTTTGAAATTGTATTGCATTGAGGATCTCTGACCAACTTAGTTTTCTGAGTTAGTTGTGGACCATGTACGCTGACGATTTCAGCGTCAGTTGTGAAATTGTGTTTGGGTGATGATCTCTGAGTTGGTAGGGACTCAGTGATGCAACCATATTATTTGATAGTTTCACCCACATTTAACTAGTTTTTTGCCTATGTTTTATATATAAAATTTCTTGATCTTCTTTATTTTATGTTTTAAAGGCACTTTTGGATGAAAGATGCAAAAAGGAGTAAATTAGACGTAATTGGCAGATTAGACCTTCAGTCGATGTTTTGTGCAGAACGTGAGCTCTAGAGGTCGAAATGAAGTGATTCTAGTGGCATTAAAAAGCTAACATCCATACCTTTCTGGAAATCTAAGGCAAGAAAATAAAATAAGGAAGAGCATGGAAATTGACACGACCAAAAGATTGATGTCTTTTCTCAAGTGTAGGAGTGTCGAAGTAATAAATAACCCAGCAAGACCGGGGTCGAACCACAGGGAGGTTAATTATATAAATTATAAATAACAGCAACACAATAACAATAACAATAATAGTAATAATAATACTAATAATACTACTAATAATAATAATAATAATAATAATAATAATAATAATAATAAAGAAGAAGAAGAAGAAGAAGAAGAAGAAAAAGAAGAAGAAGAAGAAGAAGAAGTTGATGAGAACTTTGAGATGGAAGATCAATACGAGAATTAAACAATGATAAAAAAAAATGTCAAGGTTAGAGGATCCACTAATGGTATTTCAAACAAGTATAGTATAAACTCTTAGTATTCAATTGGAAACCACACACAAAGGAGGTTCCAATCGGATTATAAATTGTTAACATGATTACATTAGTTATCTTATTCAAATAATGCTAATACTTGTAAATGTTGCCAAGCATTCATGATTATAACTTATGTTAACAACAAATCAAGTTCCTTTTATAGCTCAGGTGTCGGTTATACCATACGGTATGGGCTATGAAAGTGCCAAGTATTTGTTGTACCAAGTGTTATACAACATAAATCTAGATTAACCATTTAACAAGCAAAGTATTAAAAGTAAACAAGATAACAAATATAAAGCATGTTAGTATCCAACATTAAGGTCCATGTTAAGTTTATATTATACTTATTCTTACACCATTAGTGTACCCTTTTCACCTTGACATAATTAACTTAGTTAAACATAATGAAAGAAAGAAACATAAATAAACAAGATAAGAACATAAATGAGAAAGAAGTTAACTAAGTAAAGAAAAGGAAATGAAAGGCATAAACTAGATATTAATGAAAGCAAAACTTAAACATTACAAAAATACAAAGAGAGAAAGCAAGAGCATGATCTTGATCTGAACACCAAGATGCCTAAATACATGGCAAATGCCTAAATTTTTCACATGCAAATACTATTGCAAGTAATTCTTTTTCAGTGGTGGTGTAATTCATTTGAGCATTATTTAAAGTTTTACTTGCATAGTAAATCACATAAGGTTTCTTATCTTTTCTTTGTCCCAAGACAGCACCCACGACATAATCACTAGCGTCACACATTATTTCAAAAGGTAATGACCAATCAGGAGGTTGAATGACAGGAGCAGAAGTAAGCAAGTTTTTAAGTTTAACAAAGGCTTCTTCACAATGTTCAATCCATTCAAAAATATTATCCTTTGTTAGAAGGTTACTCAAGGGCTTAGATATTCCACTAAAATCTTTGATGAACCTTCTATAAAACCCAGCATGTCCTAAGAATGATCTAACATCTTTAACAGATTTTGGTGTTGGCAAGTTAGCAATTAACTCGATTTTAGATTTGTCAACCTTAATTCCTTTTGATGAAACAATGTGACCAAGTACAATGCCGTTTGTTACCATAAAGTGACATTTTTCCCAATTCAGAGACAAGATTCTTCTCTTCACACCTTGCTCGAAACCTTTTCTAAGTTAGTCAAACAATCATCAAATGAATCGCCAAAAACAAAAAAATCATCCATAAAAATTTCAAGAAAACGTTCAACCATATCACTAAATATACCGAGCATGCATCTTTGAAACGTGGGGGTGCATTACATAATCCAAAAGGCATCCTTTGATATGCAAAAGTACCAAATAGACATGTGAAAGTAGTCTTCTCTTGATCTTCCAATGCAATTTCAATTTGGTTGTAACTCCGAATAGCCATCTAGGAAACAATAAAATTCATGACCTGCAACTCTTTCTAGGATTTGATCCATGAAAGGTAAAGGAAAATGATCTTTTCTAGTCATTGAATTAAGTTTCCTATAGTCAATGCACATGCACCAACCAGTAATAGTCCTAGTTGGAATTAACTCATTTTTCTCATTTGTTATCATAGTGACTCTAGACTTCTTGGGTACAACTTGGGTAGGACTTACCCATTTCTTTGTCAGAAATAGGATAAATGATTACATTATCTAGAAGCTTAATGACTTTATTTTTCACTACTTCTTTCATATTAGGATTAAGCCTTCGTTGCATTTCTCTAGAGGGTTTAGCATTTTCCTCCAAATAAATCCGGTGTGTGCAAATCAAAGGACTAATTCCTTTTATGTCGCCTATGGTCCATCCTAATGCATTTTTGTGCATTTTCGAGTTTGTAATAACTTACCTTCTTGATATGCATTAAGTTTGGAAGAGATTATTACCGGAAAAGTTTCATTTTCTCCCAAAAATGAGTATTTGAGATTGAATGGTAACGGTTTCAAATCTGGTTTTGGTGGTTGAACACTTGAAGGTATGGACTCAATTGATCGTGGTGGCAATTCCTTAATTTTCGGTCTCCAACTATTTGCCTTTGATTCTTCCTGAAAATAAACCATTTGCAAATCGTCGATTCATCAATCTCAATTTCAATGGAAGTGGTTTGAAATTGGTCATGAACTAATTTTTCAATAAAGTCCACTTCCGTAAATCATTATCATCTCCAGGTTGCTTGCAAATGTTGAAAATATTCATCTCCAATGTCATGTTTCCAAATGATAGCTTCATCAGTCCATTCCTACAATTAATCAATGCATTAGAAGTTGCAAGAAATGGACGTCCTAAAATAACAGAAATGAATTACATGCTTCAACAGAGTTGTGTATCCAAGACAATAAAATCCACAGGATAAATGAATTTATCGACTTGTACTAACACATCTTCAACTATTCCTCTAGGCACTTTTACGGATCTATCGGCAAGTAAAAGAGTCACGAAGTTGGTTTTAACTCACCTAGATTGAGACTTTGAAAAACTGAATATGGAAGTAAATTCACACTAGCTCCAAGATCAAGTAAAGCTCTTTCAATTTTATGTTCTCCAATAAAGCATGAAATTGTAGGACAACCAGGGTCTTTATATTTCAAAGCATTATTGTTTTGAAGAATAGCACTTACTTGTTCGGCTAAAAAGGCTTTCTTTTTCACATTCGGTTTTCTCTTCCACGTGCATGAGATCTTTAAAAAATTTAGCATAAGAAGGAACCTTTTTAATAGCATCCAACAAAGGTATATTGATCCTTACCTGTTTGAAAGTTTCAAAGATTTCAGAGTTGTGATTGATTTTCCCTTGTTTGGTCATGGCATGAGGAAATGGATGTGCTGGCGGGAAATCAGTCTTTTCTTTGCAATGTTCAGATTCAACCCCTTCCTTACCCTCAGACATTAACTCATCATCTTTCTCACAAGGTTCAAGAATGGGTTTTTCAATAACCTTACCACTACGAAGAGTGATGACTGATTTGGCTTGATCCATGTGTTACGATGTCGCGGTCGCACAAATTAATTACCCTAGCTTCAAACACAACACACAAGATAGTATAAAGCAAGCAAGGGGTCGATCCCACGAGGAAGATTTAGTTCAGATTTTTATGCTATACGTTATGCAATTGGGGGGTTTTGATTTGTGATGATCTAAACTATGGAAGAAATTAAACTAGCAAACAAAATCAATTAAAACCGAAATTAATCAAGAAAACAAACCTTGGTCGCAAGCACACATCCACCAACGGAAATTAGAACCGATCCTTGAAATGAAAATTGCAGTTTATGTTCTGAATTTTTTTTTTTTAACGTTGATTAATTAACGGATTCTCCGTATAACTAATCGTAACCAACAAACAATCAAAGTGTCCGCACTAATGATTCAATTTAATGGCAGCTTTAAGAACTAGATAATTTCATCAAGATTAACATACAAGTTGTCCGCGGCTTGTGTCACTTTGTTCTAATGTTCTCCCTAAGTTCAATAACGTAGTTCCACCACAATTATCAAGCTTAGTTGCTTCACAAGTTCATATATCACAACTCCGGTTTTGATATTAAACTTAGCAATAGATTGCTCACAACAATAACTTAGAGTCCGCTCTAGTAATCATCAACAACAATCATAGGAAATATGCATAGGAAAACAATCATACTCATTCATAACATAAACTGAAAATTAAAGGAAGAATAAATCTCACGGTTCTTGAAATCCGAAGGTTTTTGCGTCCTTGCAACCAAGAAAAGAGCTTAGCCTTGCATAACTATTGAACAACTACGTCTAAAGATTGAAGAGAGCATGATTTTAGGGTTTGTAGAGGAGAGAATTTGTGTTTATTCTCTGCTGGCTGCTGCCTCCTTCTGCTCTCCCTCTTTTCTGCTTCTTTTTATATGCTAAGAAACCCTAGTTCCTATTTTACAAAATAGTCCTCCCTTAAGTTGACAGTTTACATTTAAGTACTTCAATAACTATTTTCCTAAAAAGGAGAAATAGCCTTGCATTAAATCTTCAAGCTTTGACTTAGAGTAGCTAAATTGCTGAAATAAAAACTTGGACGCCGGTTTAGATGCTTCGAAATGTAATTTGGACATGTTCCTTCACGAAACCCTGTTTTGGAGTAATTCAAATTTGTCATCTTTGGAAAATCATATCTCCCTCATATGACATCGTTTTTGGCTGAAATTATGAGCGTTTATAGTACTGTTAGTCAGGAATCTAAAAATTACGTTTGCATCAATTGGACTTCTGTAGCTCCAGATATTCAAGTTGGAATAACCAAAGGTCAACACTGCCAGATTGCGAGATTTGACTTTGAAAGCTGAGATTTCCATGCTCTTCCTTATTTTATTTTCTTGCCTTAGATTTCCAGAAAGGTATGGATGTTAGCTTTTTAATGTCACTGGAATCACTTCATTTCGACCTCTAGAGCTCACGCTCTGCACAAAACATCGACTGAAGGTCAAATCTGTCAATTACCTCCAATTTACTCCTTTTTGCATCTTTCATCCAAAAGTGCCTTCAAAACATAAAACAAAGAATATCAAGGTATTTTATATATAAAACATAGGCAAAACACAAGTTATATATCGGTGAAACTATCGAATAATATGGTTGCATCACCATGTGTTGGCTTCCAGAACTACTTGCATTCACATTGTATTGCCCCTTGGGATTTTGTTGTGGTTGTGATGGAAACTTACCTTTCTCTTGGAAACTGAGAGCAGATGTCAATTTTGCAAGAGTATCTTTAAAATCTGCCATGTTTTGAGCAAGTTGAGTGTTGATTGTCTCTTGCTTTTCAATGAATGCATGCAATGTTTCCTCAAGATTTCTTCTAGGAGGTGGAGCATAAGGAGGTGCATATCTATGAGAACTTTGGAAATTATGGTGTGCTTGAAACGGTGGCTGTGAAGTTTGTGCATTATTGTTATCACTCTTCTAATTGAAATTTGGGTGATTTCTCCAACCAGGGTTGTATGTTTGCGAGTATGGGTTATGATTGGGCCTTTGGAAACTGTTTAAAGCATGGGCTTGTTCATGGAGACATTCCTTAAAAGAAGGCAAAGTTGGATAGTCATTGGTTTCACAGATTTGACACACAATGTCTTGAACAGATTTTAGTTGACCACTCTTTTTTAATTCTAGTGCCTCAACTTTTCTAGCTAAAGATGCAAACTTGGCTTGGAGGTCATGATCTTCCCTAAGGTTGTACATACCTCCACTAGATGTATGAGGTTGGGTTTTACTTGGTGCCTCATAAGTTCCTGTAGTGTCCCAATTTTGCGCATTTTCAGCTAGCAAGTCTAGGTACTCCATTGCTTCATTAGGGTCTTTATCCTCAAAAGTTTCATTGCACATCAATTCAACCATTTGCCTATCTCTAGGAGTTAACCCTTCACAAAAATGTGAAACCAATCTCCATGTTTCAAAACCATGATGAGGGCAAGTATTACGCAAATCTCGATACCTATCCCAACATTGGTAAAATGTTTCTCCTGGTTTTTGAGTGAAAGTGATTATTTGTCTTTTGAAAGAGTTTGTTCCGTGAGATGGAAAAAACTTCTTTAAAATTGTTGTTGCATTTCATCCCAAGCACAAATGGATCCAGATCTCAAATTTTGTAGCCATGTTTTAGCTTTATCTTTTAATGAAAAAGAAAAAAGCTTTAATCTAATGGTGTTCATGCTACAATTTGAGTCATTATAGGTGTTACAGACCTCCTCAAATTCCCTTAAATGCAAGTATGGATTTTCTAAATCTAAGCCATGAAAAGAAGGTAAAAGTTGAATAATGTCTCGGCTTAAAATTAAAATGAGATGCATCGGGGGGAAAACTATGCATGAGGGTGCACTTGTTCTTGTGGGATTCATGTGGTCTCTAAGTGTTCTAACCCGAATATTCTTATTATTCTTATTATGAAGCGATTGGTTATCTTCTTCGGCCATATTTTCTGAAAATGATGAGGATACCCTACAAAGTCTACCACTTAATGTACATGACCAGACTCTCATGCACGTGTAGAAAGAGAATAAAAAGAAGAAGAAAACAAAACAAAAAGAAACAAAACAAAAAATAAACAAAGTTAGATACAAGAAAAGTGAAAAGAGAAAATAAAATAAATACTATAATTTGTGCAAGAATTTACCTCCCCGGCAACGGCGCCAAAAACTTGACATGACCAAAAGATTGATGTCTTTTCCCAAGTGTAGGAGTGTCGAAGTAATAAATAACCCGGCAAGACCGGGGTCGAACCACAGGGAGGTTAATTGTATAAATTATAAATAACAGCAACACAATAACTCCTTAACTAAAGGATGTTTTATAATAACATATCTAATAATATAAGATGCCTTTAATTTATGGTAAATGTTCATCTTAAATGCAGACCTATCACATAAATGAAAGAATTGATTGATGAGTTGAAGTACTGAAATTGAAAGGACAAAGAGATGGCCAAACTTAGAAAAGAGATGTTGGTGCAGTCCAAACTGGAACACTTGTTTGGTAATCGGGTCATATCTGGGATGTAGATCTCGGATTTAGGTCTGCCTTATATGGATGGAAAGCTAAGACATAGGTCTACAACTTTCATGGGAGTCCAAGATTTAACAAGGCCGTTTTCAAGTCCAAATTGTAGCAACAATGAAGAAGTCTGAATCTGTCCTGCAGCCCAGATACTGTTCAGTGTTCAGCCCATATCTCGAGTTCTAGAAGTCTAAATGATCTCAAATTTTTACCCTGGAAAGCTAAGACAATTTCCTAGAACTTTCATGATTTAAGTCTGTTCAAATTATGACGTTATCAATGACATTTTTGGCGGACAAGAAGATAAGAATTGTCACCAAGTCAAGATGTGGCCACTCACTCATCAATTAGTCAACAAATCAATAGTTCTGAATTTTGGCCTATAAAAGGAGGCATTTGCCATGTATTTAGGCATCTTGGTGTTCAGATCAAGATCATCTTGCTCTCTCTTTATATTTTGTAATGCTTAAGTTTTGCTTTTATTAATCTCTTGCTTATGCTTTTCATTATGTTGCTCTCTTTCATTATGTTTAGCTAAGTTAATTATGTCAAGGTGAAAAGGGTACACTAATGGTGTAAGAATAAGTATAATATAAACTTAACATGGACCTTAATGTTGGATACTAACATGCTTTATATTTGTTATCTTGTTCACTTTTAATACTTTGCTTGTTAAATGGTTAATCTAGATTTATGTTGTATAACACTTAGTACAACAAATACTTGGCACTTTCATAGCCCATACCGTATGGTATAACCGACACACGAGCTATGAAAGGAACTTGATTTGTTGTTAACATAAGTTATAATCATGAATGCCGACAACATTTACAAGTATTAGCATTATTTAAATAAGATAACTAATGTAATCATGTTAACAATTTATAATCTGATTGGAACCTTCTTTGTGTGTGATTTCCAATTGAATAAAAAGAGTTTATACTATACTTGTTTGATATACCATTAGTGGATCCTCTAACCTTGACATTTGTTGTTATCATTGTTTAATCCTTACGTTAATCTTCCATCTCAAAGTTCTCATCAACTTCTTCTTCTTCTTCATCTTTATTATTATCATTATTAATAATATTATTGGTATTACTACTACTACTACTACTACTACTACTACTACTACTACTACTACTACTACTACTACTACTACTATTATTATTGTTATTGTTATTGTTATTGTTATTGTTATTGTAATTATTGTTACTATTGTTGTTGTATTATTGTTGTTTATAATTTATACAATTAACCTCCCTGTGGTTCGACCCCGGTCTTGCTAGGTTATTTATTACTTCGACACTTCTACACTTGGGAGAAGACATCAATCTTTTGGTCGTGTCAAAGCATCAGTTTGTAAAATTATGTTTGGTTGACGATCTCTTACTCGACAAGGAATTAGTTTTCCTCAATGATTTCTGAGTTTGCTACAGACTATGTAGGCTGACGATTTCAGCGTCAGCTCTCAAATGGTGTTCGGTGACGATCTCTGAGTAAGCAGGGGCTCAGTTTTCCTCAACGATTTCTGAGTTTCATGTGTACCATGTACACTGATGATTTCAGGGTGAGCTGTGAAATTATGATATGTCAAGGATCTCTATGTCGGCACCGACTCACTTCTCATCAACGATTTCTGAGTTAGCTGTGGACTATGCACGCTGAGGATTTCAGCGTCAGCCGTGAAATTGTGTTTTGTTAATGATCTTTGAGTCAGCAGCGACTCAGTTTTCGTCAATGATTTCTGAGTTTGCTATGAACCATGTACGCTAATGATTTCAGCGTCAGCTGTGAAATTGTGTTGCGTTGAGGATCTCTAAGTCGGTAGCGACTCAGTTTTCACCAACAATTTCTATGTTTCTTTGTGGACCATATACGCTGATGATTTCAGCGTCAGCTGTGAAATTATGTTGCAGTGAGGATCTCTAAGTCGGCACAGACTCAGTTTTCATCAATGATTTCTAAGCTAGTTGTGGACCATGCACACTGACGATTTTAAGCATCAGTTGTAAAATTGTCTTTTGTTGATGATCTCTGACTCGACAAGGAATTAGTTTTCCTCAACAATTTCTGAGTTAGTTGTGCACCATGGACACTGACGATTTCAGCGTCAGCTCTGAAATGGTGGTGCACTAACGATCTCTGTGTGGGCAAGACTAAGTTTTCATCAATGATTTCTGAGTTAGATGTGGACCATGTATGCGTTTACTATCTCTGAGTGGGCAGCTACTCATTTTTCATCCACGATTTCTCAGTTAGTTGTGGAACATGGACACTGATGATTTCAGTGTTAGATGTAAAATTGTGTTGCGTTAAGGATCTCTGAGTCGGTAGCGACTCATTTTCATCAAAGATTTATTACTTAGTTGTGGACCATATACGCTCATGATTTCAGCGTCACCTGTGAAATTGTGTAGTGGTGACGATCTATGAGTCAGTAGCGACTCAAATTTCATAAACAATTTCTGAGTTAGATGTGAATCATGTATGCTGATGATTTCAGCGTTAGTTGTCAAAAGGTGGTGCGATGATGATGTCTAAGTAGGTAGCGATTCTATTTTCATCAATGATTTCTGAGTTTGCTGTGAACCATGTACGCCGATGATTTCAACGTCAGCTGTGAAATTGTATTGTGTTGAGGATCTCTGAGTCGGCAGCGACTTAGTTTTCATCAACGGTTTCTGGGTTAGTTGGGGACCATATACGCTGATGATTTCAGCGTCATATGTGAAATTGTATTGCGGTGACGATCTCTTAGTAGGCAGCGATTCAGTTTTCTTCAATAATTTATGAGTTAGCTGGGGACCATGTACGCTAAAGATTTCAGTGTGCGCTGTGATATTGTGTTGCGTTGAGGATCTTTGTGTGGGCACCGAATCAGTTTTCATCAAAGATTTTTGAGTTTGCTGTGGAACATGCACGCTGACGATTTAAAGCGCCATATGTGAAATTGTGTTTGGTTGACAATCTATGACTCGACAGGGAATTAGTTTTCATCAACAATTTCTAAGTTAGCTGGTGACCATGCACGCTAACGATTTCAGTTTCAATTATGAAATTATGTTTCGTGAAGATCTTTAAGTCGGTAGCGACTCAGTTTTCACCACTGATTTACGAGTTTCTTTGTGGACCATATACGCTGATGATTTCAGCGTCAGTTGTGAAATTGTGTTGCGTTAAGGATCTCTGAGTCGGCAGCGACTCAGTTTTCGTCATCAATTTCTGAGGTAGGTGTGGATCATGTACGTTGATGATTTCAGCGTCAGTTGTGAAATTGTGGTGCGTTGAGGATCTCTGAGTCGGCACCGACT
This sequence comes from Populus x sibirica, assembly GCA_019202695.1. Classification (NCBI taxonomy): domain Eukaryota; kingdom Viridiplantae; phylum Streptophyta; class Magnoliopsida; order Malpighiales; family Salicaceae; genus Populus; species Populus x sibirica. Next base: position 139,714 of record JAGMVL010000302.1, read on the forward strand.
CAATTTTCATCATTGATTTCTAAGTTAGCTGTGGACCATGCACGCTGACAATTTTAAGCGTCAGCTATGAAATTGTGTTTTGTTGACAATCTCTGATTCGATAGGGAATTAGTTTTCATCAACAATTTCTGAGTTTGCTGTAGACCATGTACGCCAAGGATTTCAGCGTCAGCTGTCAAATTCTATTGCTTTGAGGATCTCTGAGTCGGCAACTACTCAGTTTTCATCAATGATTTTTGAGTGAGTTGTGCACCATGAACGCTGACGATGTCAGCGTCAGCTCTCAAATGGTGACGCGCTGACGATCTCTGAGTGGGCAGCGACTCAGTTTTCATCACCTATTTCTAAGTTAGTTGTGGACCATGGACGCTGACGATTTCAGTGTCAGCTGTGAAATTGTGTTTCGGTGACGATCTGTAAGCCGGCAGCTACTTAGTTTTCATCAACGATTTTAGAGTTAGTTGTGAACCATGGACTCTGATGATTTCAGCGTCAGCTCTAAAATGGTGTTGCGGTGACGATCTCTGAGTAGGTAGGGGATTTGGTTTTCATCAATGATTTCTGAGTTAGTTGTGGACCATGTACGCTGATGATTTCAGAGTCAGGAGTGAAATTGTGTTGCGTTGAGCATTTTTGAGTTGACACCGACGTAGTTTTCATCAACAATTTCTAAGTGAGCTGTGGACCATGTACGCTGATGATTTCAGCGTCAGCTGTGAAATTGTGGTGCGTTGAGGATCTCTAAGTCGGCACCGACTCAATTTTCATCATTGATTTCTAAGTTAGCTATGGACCATACACGCTGATGATTTTAAGCGTCGGCTGTTAAATTTTGTTTTGTTGACAATCTCTAATTCGATAAGGAATTAGTTTTCATCAACGATTTCTGAGTTAGCTGTGGACCATCTACGCCAAGGATTTTAGCGTCAGCTGTCAAATTGTGTTGCATGGAGGATCTCTAAGTCGGCAGCGACTCAGTTTTCATCAACAATTTCTGAGGTAGGTGTGGATCACGTACAGTGATGATTTCATCGTCAGCTGTGAAATTGTGGTGCGTTGAGGATCTCTAATTCGGCACCGACTCAGTCTTCATCAATGATTTATGAGTTAGCTGGGGACCGTGAACGCTAACGATTTCAATGTTAGTTATAAAATTATGTTTCGTGAAGATCTTTAAGTCGGCAGCGACTCAATTTTCACCAATGATTGATGAGTTTGTTGGGGACCATGTACGCTGATGATTTGAGCCTCAGGTGTGAAATTGTGTTGCGTTGAGGATCTTTGAGTCGGCAATGACTCAATTTTCGTCAACAATTTCTGAGGTAGGTGTTGATCATGTACGCTGATGATTTCAGCGTTAGCTATGAAATTTTGGTGTGTTGAGGATCTCTAAGTCAGCACCGACTCAGTTTTCATCATCGATTTATAAGTTAGCTACGGACCATGCACGCTGACAATTTTAAGCGTCGGCTGTGAAATTGTGTTTTGTTGACGATCTCTGAGTCGACAGGGAATTAGTTTTCATCAATGATTTTGGAGTTAGCTGTGGACCATGTACACCGAGGATTTCAACGTCAGCTATTAAATTGTGTTGCCTTGAGGATCTCTAAGTCGGCACCGACTCAGTCTTAATCAATGATTTTTGAGTTAGCCGGGGACAATGCACGCTAACGATTTCAGTGTCAATTATAAAATTCTATTTTGTGAAGATCTTTATGTCGGCAGCAACTCAATTTTCACCAATGATTGATGAGTTTGGTGTGGACCATCTACGCTGATGATTTCAGCCTCAACCATGAAGTTGTGTTGCGTTGAGGATCTACGAGTCGCAGACGACTCGTTTTCGTCAACAATTTCTGAGGTAGGTGTTGATCATGTACGCTGATGATTTTAGCGTCAGTTCTGAAATTGTGGTGTGTTGAGGATCTCTTAATCGACATCGACTCAATTTTCATCATCGATTTCTATGTTAGCTATGGACCATGCACGCTGACAATTTTAAGCGTCGGGTGAGAAATTGTATTTTGTTGACGATCTCTGAGTCGACAGGGAATTAGTTTTCATCAATGATTTCTGAGTTTCTTTGTGGACCTTGTATGCCGACAATTTCAGCGTCAGCCGTGAAATTGTATTACGTTGAGGATCTCTGAATCGGCAGCGACTTAGTTTTCATCAACAGTTTCTGGGTTAGGTGGGGACCATGTACGCCGAGGATTTCAGCGTCAGCTATCAAATTGTGTTGCGTTGAGGATCTCTGAGTCGGCAGCGACTTAGTTTTCGTCAACAATTTCTAAGCTAGGTGTGGATCATGTACGGTGATGATTTCAACGTGAGCTATGAAATTGTGGTGCGTTGAGGATCTTTGAGTCGGTTGATTCAATTTTCATCATTGATTTCTAAGTTAGCTGTGAACCATGCACGCTGACAATTTTAAGCGTCGGCTGTGAAATAGTGTTTTGTTGACGATCTCTAATTCGATAGGGAATTAGTTTTCATCAACGATTTCTGAGTTTGCTGTGGACCATGTACGCCGAGGATTTCAGCGTCAGCTATCAAAATATGGTGCGTTGAGGATCTCTGAGTCGGTTGATTCAATTTTCATCATCGATTTCTAAGTTAGTTGTGGACCATGCACGCTGACAATTTTAAGTGTCGCGGGGCGTGACGTCTTCTAGCGACGGCGGAGGCTCTTGTCGCGCCTCCTGTATGAGGTATTGGTATGTTGGGAAGGTTTACGGATTTAATCATAAAATTATGATTAATTTTTAGAAGTCGCCACCTAGTATTATGGTCACTAGGAACCTATGGTCTGCGAGAGTCTGGGTAAGGGACTGGTTGTGCAAGGGGAAGACGCATCACCCCCAGTGCACCCTACCTAAGGTAAGTTGCATTGTTTGATTGTTTTTTCTAAGTCGGGTTTCTTTTTGTTGGACTTTTCTAAGGCTCAAGGCAAATCTCTCTTCATGAGAGAGTCTCTACTTTATCGAGTTAAATCCTAACCGTTCTAAAGTCTGAATTTTAGCATCGCATTTATTTGCATCTTGTATCTTTAATACTCGAGAGTGTACATTATCATGTAATTTTACACCCCACAAATATTAAAGTCTACTTCTAGACCCTAAAAAAAGAAATTTGACATGTTGGCCAAATCTTAATGGATAATCATAAACCGATTATGATATCTATTTTTGGATTTTTTTTAACATGAAAAAGATGCAATTTTTGTTTTTTTTTTTTGAATAATATGCTTGGAAAAATTTTAGGATTTGGCCATATGCAACAAAATATTTTTTTCTTTTTGAAAATGTTTTGAAATTTTATTTTTTTGAAATATTTCGAGAGAAAACCGGGTATTTTAATACCGGATTTATATTTTACAATGTAAATATATAACCCGATATTATGCAAAATGGATAGAAAAATATTTGAGAAAATCACAAATTTTTTAAAATGATTTTTGAATTTTTTTTGGATTTTTTCTTTTTTTTTAAAGGAAGTATATAATATAATATTATATATTAATTGCGGAACATGAACAAGTAAGTTCACGTTCCGCATGCAACTTCATAGTTGCGGATGGCGGAGCAAAGCGGGAGGCAACCTTGCGGAGGAGAAGAAGTCTTGTCACCGGCTCGGCGTGAGGTTGGAGGTGGTCCGGGTAGTCTCCCGGCCGGTGGCGGCGTCCGTGGAGGAGTCGGTCTGCCGCCGCCGATACTAGAGAAGGAAGAAAACGAAAATGGGGGTGTTGATTGGCTGTTGCTGCCGTGGAGGAAAAAGGAGGAGCTTTCGGTGGAGAGGGTGGAAGACGAGCTGGTGGCAGCGTGGCTTGGAGTCGCTGAGAGCACGGTGGAGAGAGAGTGTAGAGAGAGAGACTTGCCGAAAAAACCGGGGAGGAGGCTGGTTTGTTTCGATTTTTGGACCCAATTTTCTCCTCCCTCAGGTCACCAATGGAGCCCCTATTTATATGCGGTTGAAGAGGGTAATCTCGTATATATCGGGGTAAAATTTCAGCCCTTGATTCTGTTGGGAAGGATCCCATCCGTTGGCTTAAAATAGGCATGGTGCATTGTCAAATCTGCAGAAAAAGCTGCCTGAGTTGGCATGTTTAGGCCGATGCCGACGCCGATTAATTGTCCTTCACACTTAACTATTGACATGGAGCTGTAGATGAACTACAGAGGATCATTTTCATGCATGTTTGGTTAAATTTGGTGGATGTTAAGTGCATTAAATGCACCCGCAAAGGAGGTGACTGGACCAGTTTTTTTGGAAAAATAAAGAAGATAATGAATAGTGACCAGACGACGCGTCGTCTGGTCCCTCTTTTTTTTTTAACTCAAAACGGCGCCGTTTTAGGTTTTAAATAGGGATTTCTCTGAAGTTCAAAGCAGTCCTCCAACTTTCACTTTTATGCAATTGTACCCCTAATTGACCTAAACTTTTGATTTAATGCAATTACACCCTTGCCGAATTTCAATTGGAACCCTGGATTTACGCGCCTTTTGCACATTAGTCCCTGGTCTCGGATTTTTGCAATTTAACCCCTAATTGACCATTAAACTTTAAAGTTCTTCAATTTAGTCCCCGGTTTTTGTCAATTAGGCCCCTATAGTCCGGCGCCTTTTGCAAATTGGTCCCTAGTCTCGGATTTCTTCAATTTAACCCCTAATTGACCCCAAAACTTTAATTTTCTTGCAATTTGGCCCCTAATTTCAATCAAATAACTTGGTAAAAATTAAATTTGGTCTCTTAAAATTTCAATCTCCTCAATTAAGCCTAAATTAGGCTCCCAAACTTAATTTTTCACCAATTAAGTCCCAAATAAAATTAATTTGACCCATTTAAAGTATAATTAAGTCCTTGCACTTAATTAAATCCTTCAATTGGACCCAAATTAATTCTTAAACATAATTAAAATTCAATTTGGCCCATGATTAAATCAAATTGGCCTATTAAAAATTTAATTATGTCATTGGACTTAATTTTTATGCAAATTCGTCCAATAATCATTTAATTTAACATTGAATTTGCATTGTTTTCTCCTTTTTTGGGCACAATGGGGTATAATTAGGCCTTGAATTTCCTCCAAAAATTGCAGCTTGATTTCCCGGCTTGCTTTCTCCACGTTGCTAGCCTTTTATTTTTTTTATTTTTATTTTGAAAAAAATGAATTTTTAGGGAATAACCCAGAATTGGGTTATGACAGTTGCCCCCCTCTTTACAATACTTACGATAGAAAGTCTCGTAAGAGACTTTAAGTAGTAAGCGTTGTAAAGAAAAAGAAGAATGAAATATGATGGACTCATCATATTGAGAAATGATGAATCCTTTTGAGGGCTAGAAAGCGCACTCAGAGTAAACTAGAAGATTTTTCTTTTACAAATTCAGAGATTTTGAAGTGGTCGAATTGTCATGGGTGACTTACCCAGAGAAAATTAAAATTTTTTTTTGAGATGGTCTTATTATAATGGGCGACCTACCCGGGTGAAAAATGCAAAGATTTTTCAGAGATTTTTTCAAAATGATGAAAAATACAGAGATTTTTCAAAGTGGTCTTGTTGTAATGGATGACCTGCCCAGGTTTTTCAAAGTGATGAAAAATACAAAGATTTTTCAAAGTGGTCTTGTTATAATGGGCGACCTGCCCAGGTGAAAAACACAGATTTTTCAAAGAGGTGAAAAATACGAAGATTTTTCAAAGTGGTGAGAAATGCGAAGATTTCTCAAAATGGTTTTATTGTAATGGGCAACCGGCCCAAATGGAAGATGAAAAGAGTTTTCAAAGAGGTCTGATTGTGATGGGTGACCTACGCATGTGAAAAAAAATGAAATGTCTTGAAGGAACGACATGATAGGACTCAAAGGCACGTTATTCAAGAGACGGGAGCTCATATGAGCGTTTGAAAAGAGATAGGACTTGAAGGGGAGCAAGGGTTGAAAAGCGCATTCGGAAGGAGATAGGGTTAGAAAACACACTACCGAAGGTGGTTGAGGGCTCTAAAGCGCACTCGAAAGGAGGCAGGGTTAGAAAACACACTACCCAAGGGATGAGGGCTCAAAGGCGCACTCAAAATGAGGCAGGGTTAGAAAATGCACTACCCATGAGGTGAGGGCTCGAAGGCGCACTCAAAAGGAGGTAGGGTTAGAAAACATACTACCCATGAGGTGATGGCCCAAAGGCGCACTCGGAAAGAGATAGGGTTAGAAAACACACTACCCAAGAGGTGAGGGCTCGAAGGCACACTTAAAAAGAGGCAGGGTTGGAAAACACACTACCTAAAGTGGTTAAGGGCTCTAAGGCACACTCAAAAAGAGGTATGGTTAGAAAACACAATACCCAAGGTGGTCGAGGGCTCTAAGGTGCACTCAAAAGGAGGCAGGGTTAGAAAATGCACTACCCAAGAAGTGAGGGCTCGAAGGCACACTCAAAGGAGGCAAGGTTAGATAACATATTACCCAAGAGGTGAGGGCTCGAAGGCGCACTTAAAAAGAGGCAGGGTTGGAAAACGCATTAGTTGAGATGGTTGAGGGCTCAACAGCCCGCTCAAAAAGAGATGACGGTGAGACACCGATTTGAAAGTAATGCATCATGATCAATATGCGTGTGTACTTACCTGAGAAATATAGGCCCCCTTTTCTTCATGGAGTTTTCCTTTTGTCAAAAGTTTGAGTCTCTGATAGTAAGCTTCGATGGCTCTTTTTGCTCTTGCTTACTCGAGTCATATCTTATGATCTTGACCTCTGAGAGGGATCAGCATACTTGTTTTCCCACAAACCTTAATCTGATGGGTTGTCAGCTCCGCCCAACATTTTCTATTTTCTTAGAAGGGGAATCATGGAGTCAGCCTTATGTGTTTTGGTGGATTGCCCCCCAATTTGATCATGTCTTCAAGTGTTCAATTTGGGTTTTCCTTGGGGATAAGGCTATGTGGAAGAAGATTTGGTTATTTACAAGGAGTTGTTTTCATGAAGAATTTTTGGAATTTCAAAGCTATTCCGAAAAATCATTTTGATGTTTGTTCAAAACAAACTTGTTCTGAAAAATTCAAGCGATTCTCATGGATAGGTTTGCATGAGTGTTGAAAAATTTTGTTTTGCTTTTGGTGAAGTGAAGTGATGTTTTGATTGGTCAAAAGGGTTCAAGTTTCAATTTGAGGGTTTCAAAGAACCAGTTTTCAAAGCATTCATTTTGCTTGCATGAATAATGACTTGTTTCACATGGGAAATCAAAGTCTACCGATCCAGATTGCCTGCCTTTTGATCAGAAAGGGCTTGATGGGGCACGTAACGTAGGCTTTGGCTCTTGGCTATGAAGAAAAAGGATATTTAGACTCAAAAGGTGTTTAAAGGACTTTAAGATTAAAGATCACTAGTGCTTAAATCCCAAACTCTTTTTTGGTCTATGAATTTCTAGACCATGGAATTGATTTTGAAAATGGTCCACGGTGCCCCCCAGTGTTGGGTTTTTTCTTCTTTTGGGCATCATTATATTATTGATTTTTGTGGCACACTCAAATATTTTTGGAACTCCTTCATGCCCCCCCAGCTTTGTTTGGCCACTTTTGATTATTGGGGATTTTCTTTTATGCCCCCCAATGTTGTTTGGACACTTATATCATTGAGGACTTTTTCATGCCCCCTAGAGTTGTTTGGGCACTTTTAGTCATTAAGGATTTTTTTTTGCACTTGCCCCCTAGTGTAGGATGTGATCCTAGCCAATGTTATTTTTCAAGAAAAAGTTATTAGGCTCAAAAGGGTACTACAAGGGATTTTTTTAGAATTTGTGAAAGGATGATCAAAGATGGCCTTTCTTCATTTCAAATGCATGCATTCAGAATCGGCAAGCTTTGCTTTCTCATATGCAAAATGGTTTCTCATTATTCATGCAGTCAAAACTCAGCTTTGAAGTTATCTCATGGTGTTCGGGATGTCTTTCAGGTTTTATAGGTGTTAGGATATCACTTGAATTTCCAGAACTTGTTTGTTAGAACAAACACCAATTTGATTTTTATTTTGTATTAAAACATTGATTTCCCAAAAATCCTTGTGAAAACATGGGGTCATGCTTTTTTTTTGGGAAAAAAGAGAAAAACACCAAAGAATTCTTGGTGTAGTGGTTTTGTGAGTAAAAGGTGTGTTCAGTATGTTATTTGTATGAAAGCACATCATGAACACATGATTTTATTAACAAGAAAGGCTCATTTGATAGAGAAAGTCTTGTGGTATTATGAGCTAAATTGCCAACAAGACTAAAACAGGTTAAAACAGACGTGATTAAACAAAAGGAAATAATTGGGTAGGCTCCATCTTCCCATTTTATTGAAGAACTTTGTCCTCTATCCTCGAGAGTGCACATTGCCTTCTTCACACTTTGCTCTTTCCATCGGTGCTTTGAGGTTTCCAAAGCATTCCGCCTCCAGTGCATTCACCGATCTAGTACCTAAAGCATGATTGGGTAGAGGGTTCAAACTCACATTTGGAGTTCCTTCGAAGGTTATCCATCCAGCTTTAATCAAATGCATGAGCCTCTTCTTGAAGGCACTGCAAGTATGAATGTTGTGTCCCGCGGCGCCAGCATGGTACTCGCAAGTGAGATCTGGCCTGTACCAATTAGGGTAAGGTGGTTGCAGAGGTGTCAGGGGTTCTGGAGCTATGTGCCCGATGCTCAGTAGCTTTTGGTACATCTCATTTAAGGGCAACGGTAATGAAGGTAGCTGTTCTTGGATTCTTTGGTGTTTGGTTTGAGGCTCGGGTTTTCCGGTAGGAAAATAAGAGTTGAGATTGAGGTTGGCGATTTGGGGTGAAAAGGATGGAGTGTGGTAATTTTGGAATGGGTTCTTCCTACCCCTATAGTTACCCTCAACATGGTCAACCTCTTTCCTTTTACCTTCGAAGCCCTTTTTTTCAACAGTTGGCACAAGAATTCTACCACTCTTGACTTCTTGCTCTATACGCTCAGCTACTGCAACAACATCAGTGAATTGGGTTGAACTACCCATTACATGCTCGTAATAGGGTGCCTTGAGCGTGTTAGCAAACAAAGTGACCATCTCTTTATCCATGAGTGGAGGATATACATGAGCAGCTAGGTCTCTCCACCTTTGAGCATATTCCCTTATGCTTTCCTTGTCCCTTTTCTCTAGATTGGACAAAGCTGGTTCTATCGGGAGCAATGTCCATATTGGACTTGTATTGCTTGACAAAAGCATCCACCAAGTCTTTCCATTTTCGGATCTTTGTATTGTCCAATCTCATATACCAGCTTAACGCCACCCCACTTAAGCTATCTTGGAAAAAGTGCATCAGTAGTTTTTCATTGTGTACTACTTCTGCCATTTTATTACAGTAAGATTTGAGATGAATTATAGGGCATTGTGTTCCAATATATTTGATGAATTCAGGAACATGAAATTTTTTCGGGACAACCACATTTGGGACCAGACACATTTCTGCTGCCCGTACTGGATCGTACAAGTCCACCCCTTCAATGACTCTAATCCAAGCTTCCAACGCCGCCATTTTATCTTGATCAATGCCATTGAATGACTTGGTCTTGTGGGACTCATTGGCAAATGGATCTATGACTGCGGGGGCTGGTACCGGTGGCATTGAGTGCACAAATGCTGGATTGTATGGAGGTTCTTGACCATGTTCAGTCACTGTTTCTTCAGGTTGAGTTGTTGCCAGAGGCTGAACAAAAATAGCTGGCCGATTAGAAGAACCTTCACCAGAGGCATTTCTAAGTGATTGCTCGAGTAAGCTAGTGAGGCGAGCCACGCTTGCTTTCAGAGACTCTAACTCTTCTTGGAAATGGGCGCCACGGTGAGCACGCTCTTCATCTTCCATGTTTCTTGCTCGGAGTTGGGTGTTGTAGGCTTTTTTTTTTACCTATATTTCAGCCTGTTGCATATATGTATGTTATTCACAATGGATTGATGTATGTGAATGGATGCAAATGCATGTACATGCACATTGGGTATGAATGGCAAAAACCCATGCACAATGAATATTAAGGGAGTTCATGCTCTAAAGGAAGGTTCTAGGTCATTACATGATGGGAAAGCTTTCTACCTGGTCTTAAAAGGGTCTATGAACTGCCCACGACCACCTCGTGTGAAGGCAGTATAGGGGTTTACAAGGAATGGTTGGGGCACATTGTGACCGCCATTACCGAGTAAACACTCAGCTCATAGCTGGATGTTTCACGAATCTGAACCCGACTAAAAGTCATGAGGCAGACTGCTACTCCCCACCTAACCTAAAATTAAGTTTATTCGCAAAATTAAAATGCATGCTAAAGCAATAAAAATGCGAGCTAAAATTAAAGACCAACAAAAAGACAAACAATCAAACAAGCAAAGCTTAGTCTGACCAGACAAGGCTGTCCCCAGCGGAGTCGCCATCCTGTCGCGGGGCGCGACGTCGTCTAGCAACAGCGGAGGCTCTTGTCGCGCCTCTTGTATGAGGTATTGGTATGTTGAGAAGGTTTTCAGATTTAATCATAAAATTATGATTAATTTTTAAGCGTCGCCACCTAGTATTATGGTCACTAGGAACCTATGGTCTGCGAGAGTCTGGGTAAGGGACTGGTTGTGCAAGGGAAAGACGCATCACCCCCAGTCCACCCTATCTAAGGTAAGCTGCATTGTTGTTTGATTGTTTTTTCTAAGTCGGGTTTCTATTCATTGGTCTTTTCTAAGGCTCAAGGCAAATCTCTCTTCATGAGAGAGTCTCTACCTTATCGGGTTAAATCCTAACCGTTCTAAAGTCTGAATTTTAGCATCGCATTTATTTACATCTGTATCTTTAATACTCGAGAGTGTACATTATCGTGTAATTTTACACCCCACAAATATTAAAGTCTACTTCTAGACCCTAAAAAAAAAATTGACATGTTGGCCAAATCTTAATGGATAATCATAAACCGGTTATGATATCTATTTTTGGATTTTTTTTAACATGAAAAAGATGCAATTTTTGTTTTTTTTTTATGAAAAATATGCTTGGAAAAATTTTAGGATTTGGCCGTATGCAACAAAATATTTTTTATTTTTGAAAATGTTTTGAAATTTTATTTTTTTTGAAATATTTCGGAGAAAAACCGGGTATTTTAATACCGGATTTATATTTTACAATGTAAATATATAACCCGATATTATGCAAAATGGATAGAAAAATATTTGAGAAAAATCACAAATTTTTTAAAATGATTTTTGAATTTTTTTTGGATTTTTTCTTTTTTTTAAAAGGAAGTATATAATATAATATTATATATTAATTGCAGAACGTGAACAGTAAGTTCACGTTCTACATGCAACTTCATAGTTGCAGATGGCGGAGCAAAGCGGGAGGCAACCTTGCGGAGGAGAAGAAGCTGCTGTCACTGGCCTGGCATGAGGTTGGAGGTGGTCTGGGTAGTCTCCCTGAAGCTGGTGGCGGCGTTTGTGGAGGAGTCGGTGCTGCTGCTGCCGATACTGGAGAAGGAAGAAAACGAAAATGGGGGTGTTGATTGGCTGCTGCCGCCGTGGAGGAAAAAGGAGGAGCTTTCGGTGGAGAGTGATAAGTGTGGTGGAGAGGGTGGAAGACGAGCTGGTGGCAGCGTGGCTTGGAGTCGCTGAGAGCACGGTGGAGAGAGAGTGTAGAGAGAGAGACTTGCTGCAGAAAAAACTGGGGAGGAGGCTGGTTTTTTTCGATTTTTGGACCCGATTTTCTCCTCCCTCAGGTCACCAATGGAGCCTCTATTTATATGCGGTTGAAGAGGGTAATCTCGTATATACCAGAGTAAAATTTCAGCCCTTGATTCTGTTGGGAAGGATCCCATCCATTGGCTCAAAGTAGGCATGGTGCATTGTCAAATCTGCAGAAAAAGCTGCCTGAGTTGGCATGTTTAGGCCGACGCCGACGCCGATTAATTGTCATTCACACTGAACTATTGACATGGAGCTGTAGATAAACTGAAGAGGATCATTTTCGTGCATGTTTGGTTAAATTTGGTGGACGTTAAGTGCATTAAATGCACCTGCAAAAGAAGTGACTGGACCAGTTTTTTCGGAAAAATAAAGAAGATAATGAATAGTGACCAGACGACGCGTCGTCTGGTCCCTCTTTTTTTTGTTAACCTAACACGGCGTCGTTTTAGGTTTTAAATAGGGATTTCTCCGAAGTTCAAAGCAGTCCTCCAACTTTCACTTTTATGCAACTGTGCCCCTAATTGACCTAAACTTTTGATTTAATGCAATTACACCCTTGCCGAATTTCAATTGGAACCCTGGATTTACACGCCTTTTGCACATTAGTCCTTGGTCTCGGATTTTTGCAATTTAACCCCTAATTGACCATTAAACTTTCAATTTCTTCAATTTAGTCCCCGGTTTTTGTCAATTAGGCCCCTATAATCCGGCGCCTTTTGCAAATTGGTCCCTAGTCTCGGATTTCTTCAATTTAACCCCTAATTGACCCCAAAACTTCAATTTTCTTGTAATTTAGCCCCTAATTTCAATCAAATAACTAGGTAAAAATTAAATTTGGTCTCTTAAAATTCCAATCTCCTCAATTAAGCCTAAATTAGGCTCCCAAACTTAATTTTTCACCAATTAAGTCCCAAATAAAATTAATTTGACCCATTTAAAGTATAATTAATTCCTTGCACTTAATTAAATCCTTCAATTGGACCCAAATTAATTCTTAAACATAATTAAAATTCAATTTGGCCCATGATTAAATTAAATTGGCCTATTAAAAATTTAATTATGTCATTGGACTTAATTTTTATGCAAATTCGTCCAATAATCATTTAATTTAACCTTGAATTTGCATTTTTTTTCTCCTTTTTTGGGCACAATGGGGTACAATTAGGCCTTGAATTTCCTTCAAAAATTGCAGCTTGATTTCCCGGCTTGCTTTCTCCACGTTGCCAGCCTTTATTTTAAAATTGTGTTGCGTTGAGGATCTCTGAGTCGACACCGACTTAGTTTTCATCAACGCTTACTAAGTTAGCTTGGGACCATGCACGCTAACGATTTCAGTGTCAGTTATGAAATTGTGTTTCGTGAAGATATTTAAGTCTGCAGCGACTCAGTTTTAACCAACGATATCTGAGTTTGCTGTGGACCATGTACGATGATGATTTCAGCGTCAGCTGTGAAATTGTGGTGCGTTGAGGATCTCTGAGTCGGCACCGACTCAGTTTTCATCATCGTTTTCTAAGTTAGCTGTGGACCTTGCATGCTGACAATTTTAAGCATCGGATGAGAAATTGTGTTTTGTTGACGATCTCTGACTCGATATGGAATTAGTTTTCATCAACAATTTTTGTGTTTGTTGTGGACCATGTACGCCGACAATTTCAGCGTCGTCACTGTGAAATTGTATTACGTTGAGGATCTCTGTGTCGGCAGCGACTCAGTTTTCATCAACGATTTATGGGTTAGTTGGGGACCATGTACGCTGATGATTTCAGCGTCATATGTGAAATTGTATTGCAGTGACGATCTTTGAGTAGGCAGAGTCAGTTTTCGTCAACAATTTTTGAGTTAGTTGGGGACCATGTACTGACACAACCAAAAGATTGATGTCTTCTCCCAAGTGCAAGAGTGTCGAAGTAATAAATAACCCGGTAAGACCGGGGTCGAACCACAGGGAGGTTACTTGTATAAATTTTAAGCAACAATAATACTACAATAATAGTAACAATAATAATAATAATAATAATAATAGTGATAATAACAATAGTGAAGAAGAAGAGGAAGAAGAGGAAGAAGTTGATGAGAACTTTGAGATGAAAGATTAACGTAAAGATTAAACAATGATAACAACAAATGTCAAGGTTAGAGGATCCACTAATGGTATTTCAAACAAGTATAGTATAAACTCTTATTATTCAATTGGAAACCACACACAAGGAGGTTCCAATCAGATTATAAATTGTTAACATGATTACATTAGTTATCTTATTCGAATAATGCTAATACTTGTAAATGTTGTCGGGCATTCATGATTATAACTTATGTTAACAACAAATCAAGTTCCTTTCATAGCTCGTGTGTCGGTTATACCATACGGTATGGGCTATGAAAGTGACAAGTATTTGTTGTACCAAGTGTTATACAACATAAATCTAGATTAACCATTTAACAAGCAAAGTATTAAAAGTGAACAAGATAACAAATATAAAGCATGTTAGTATCCAACATTAAGGTCCATGTTAAGTTTATATTATACTTATTCTTACACCATTAGTGTACCCTTTTCACCTTGACATAATTAACTTAGTTAAACATAATGAAAGAAAGAAACATAAATAAACAAGGAAAGGAAATGAAAAACATAAGCAAAAGATTAATATAAGCAAAACTTAAGCATTACAAAATATAAAGAGAGAGCAAGAGCATGATCTTGATCTGAAAACCAAGATGCCTAAATACATGGCAAATGCCTCCTTTTATAGGCCAAAATTCGGAACTATTGATTTGTTGACTAATTGATGAATGGGTGGCCACATCTTGACTTGATGACAATTCTTATCTTCTTGTCTGCTAAAAACGTCATTGATGACGTCATAATTTGAACAAACTTCAATCATGAAAGTTCTAGGCAATTGTCTCATCTTTCCAGGGTAAAAATTTGAGATCATTTGGACTTCTAGAACTCGAGATATGGGCTGAACACTGAACAGTGTCTAGGCTGCAGGACAGATTCGGACTTCTTCGTTGTTGCTACAATTTGGACTTGAAAACGGCCTTCTTAAATCTTGGACTCCTCATGAAAGTTGTAGGCCTATGTCTTAGCTTTCCATCCATATAAGGTAGACCTAAATCCGAGATCTACAGCTCAGATATGACCCGATTACCAAACAGTGTTCCAATTTGGACTGCTCCAGCATCTCTTTTCTAAGTTTGGCCATCTCTTTGTCCTTTCAATTTCGGTACTTCAACTCATCAATCAATTCTTTCATTTATGTGATAGGCCTGCATTTAAGATGAACATTTACCATAAATTAAAGGTATCTTATATTATTAGATATGTTATTATAAAACATGCTTTAGTTAAGGAGTTATTGATACTTCAAGTGCAAAATGATGATATAAAACCTTGATAAAAATACACTTTTAAGTACTAATCACACCCCCCAACCAGCTTATTACTAGTCCCTAGTAATCAAAGCGTTAAAATAGAAAAACAATTTGCAACTTTCACAAAGCAAGGCATTCATCATTCAACTTCCATTAATCTATCCAGATAAACAAACTCTCATTAAATTTATATATCTCGCTCAATACCTCTTAAACAAGATATTAATAAACCTTCCTTGTTATGTGCTCAATGTACAAAAACATAGATGATGGGGCTTTTATTGGAAGAAAAAAATATTTGGTTCTAATGTTTAAGGTTAACTTCCTTGGGTTGGGATTATTATCTCTCTTTTTTTTTTTTTTTTTTTTTCTCTTTTTTTTTTAATATATATACATATAACTTAAAACACAATGCATCTTTAACCCATGTAACGAGCTTTCGGCTAATGACTCCCGGGACCAGTTGATCTTAGGGCATTAGGTGTTGAGACACCCCTACGAGCTTAGTAACTCGGGTTGCGAGATCTGATACGTAGATAGTGCAATGTTTGATTCCCTTAAGCTTTTCTCCTTAACCCATGTAACAAGCTTTGGGCCAATAGCTCCCAAGTCAGTTGACTTTAGGGTATTAGGTGTTAAAACACCCCTTCGGGCTTAATTGCTTAGGTTAGGGAGGCTATGAAATCAAACTTATCTACGTTTTTATTATTATAATTTTTTTTTTGTGTTTTTTTTTTTTGCAAATTATAGACTATCCCTATCCCTTAGTTGTTACCTTTAACAAAAGAACACAAATAATGTAATAATCCAATGTGCAACCCACAATCATATGTTAAAGTGTGTGTGTGAAAATGAAGGTTTAAGAATACTTGTTAAATAAGTATATGAGCGAGAATCAAGTGATAACAATGCGAGAGTTTGTAAACCTGAATATTTCAAGAAGTATTCTAATAGGCCTTGTTATGAATATTGCAAATAACCATTGGAAAATGTTTACTAAGATGCGTCTCAAGAGTCACTAAAATTCCTCCTTACTCGCCATCCTAGTAATAACAGTTTTGTCAAATGGCTTTAATAATAGCAAAAACAGTTAGTAAGTTAGGTTTTTTTTTTTTTAATGTCAACTACTACCCTCTCCCCCCAACCAAAACGAGACATTGTCCTCAATGTCATAAGATAAAAAGATAGAGTATAGAAGACATCACCCGAAACAACGAACACCGACAATCCCGAAACACACTTGAACAAATATAAGAGATAACAAAACAGAAAAAATATTATGCTATTAATAAAACTGAAAGACATAAATTTTTACAGACTCAAATCGTAGTTGTGATTGTGGCTCACATCTTCCCTTGGTTTTACGTCCAAGAACGGCTTAAACGCCCTCTCGGGTCGGGGATAGGCTTCCCATCCAGTTTTCTTAAAAACCGGCAAACATGGTCTTTTACAGTCGATTCCCAAGACTAAGTCGATCACGTTCTTTATGGAAATGGGGTCATAAGTCTTGAAATGCACAATGCACATCTCCACCAGGATATGTCTCCAAAGTCAATAGAAGATTATCTAAAGATTCCTTATGTTTTGAAATAAATCCGACTTTTGACAATTTTCACAAGCTTTGCAGAATGCATGGGTGTCCTTGAACATGGTGGCCCAATAAAATCCATTTTGAAAGATTTTCGCAATGGTCTTTTTTTACGAGAAATGACTCCCACATGCTTCAGAATGATAAAATTTAATGACATTACTTACCTCATTGTCGGGAATGCATCTTCGAAATATTTGATCGGGACAATATTCGAATAAATAAGGGCCATCCCAATAAAATTTCTTCACTTCGTTCGGAAACTCACCTTTGTCTTCGGTACTCCAATGAGTTGGCAAATCTCCGAGGCAAGGAAATTGATATTTTTAGCAAACCAAGGCTTTGAACTAAGAGAAAGTAAGGATTCATCGGGAAAGTAATCATCGATTGGTGTGATATCGGATGTCGAATCTGTTGTCACTTTTGACAAAAGATCTCGCATCAACATTTTCGGTGTCTTTTTCATCCGTGATTTCTTCCCGAGAATAAATCATTTGCAAATCTTCGATTCATCCAATTCGGTGTTACTCAAAGTAGATTCAAATTGATCATAAACCAATTCTTCAATAAAATCTACTTCTTGTAAATCATTATCATCTCCAGGTTGCTTGCAAATGTTGAAAATATTCATCTCCAATGTCATGTTTCCAAAAGATAGCTTCATCAGTCCATTCCTACAATTAATTAATGCATTAGAAGTTGCAAGAAATGGACGTCCTAAAATAATAGGAAATGAATTACATGCTTCAACAGGTTGTGTGTCCAAGACAATAAAATCCACAGGATAAATGAACTTATCGACTTGTACTAACACATCTTCAACTATTCCTCTAGGCACTTTTACGGATCTATCGGCAAGTAAAAGAGTTACGGAAGTTGGTTTTAACTCACCTAGATTGAGACTTTAAAAACTGAATATGGAAGTAAATTCACACTAGCTCCAAGATCAAGTAAAGCTCTTTCAATTTTATGTTCTCCAATAAAGCATGAAATTGTAGGACAACCAGGGTCTTTATATTTCAAAGCATTATTGTTTTGAAGAATAGCACTTACTTGTTCGGCTAAGAAGGCTTTCTTTTTCACATTCAGTTTTCTCTTCACAGGTCACAGATCTTTCAAAAATTTAGCATAAGAAGGAACCTGTTTAATAGCATCCAACAAAGGTATATTGATCCTTACCTGTTTGAAAGTTTCAAAGATTTCGAGTTGTTATTGACTTTCCTTTGTTTGGCCATGGCATGAGGAAATGGAAGTCGGGCGGGGAATCGGTCTTTTCTTTGTAATGATCAGATTCAACCCCTTCCTTACCCTCGAGATTGACTCATCATCATTCTCACAAGGTTCAAGAATGGGTTTTTCAATAACCTTACCACTGCGAAGAGTGATGACCGATTTCACTTGATCCATGTGTTGGCTTCCCGAACTACTTGCATTCGCATTGTATTGCCCCTTGGGATTTTGTTGTGGTTGAGATGGAAACTTACCTTTCTCTTTGGAAACCGAGAGCGAGATGTCAATTTTGCAAGAGTATCTTTAAAATCTGTCATGCTTTGAGCAAGTTGAGTGTTAATTGCCTCTTGCTTTTCCATAAATGCATGCAATGTTTCCTCAAGATTTCTTCTAGGAGGTGGAGCATAAGGAGGTGCATATCCATGAGAATTTTGGAAATTATGGTGTGCTTGAAACGGTGGTTGTGAAGTTTGAGCATTATTGTTCTCACTCTTCCAACCGAAATTTGGATGATTTCTCCAACCAGGGTTATATGTTTGTGAATATGGGTTATGGTTGGGCCTTTGAAAACTGTTTAATGCATTGGCTTGTTCATGGAGACATTCTTTAAAAGAAGGCAAGGTTGGACAGTCATTGGTTGAATGTTCGTTGGTTTCATGATTTGACACGCAATGTCTTGAACAGATTTTAATTGACCACTCTTTTTCAATTCTAGTGCCTCAACTTTTCTAGCTAAAGATGCAAACTTGGCTTGGAGGTCATGATCTTCCCTAAGGTTGTACATACCTCCACTAGATGTATGAGGTTGGGTTTTACTTGGTGCCTCATAAGTACCTGTGGTGTCCCAATTTTGTGCATTTTCAGCTAGCAAGTCTAGGTATTCCATAGCTTCATTAGGGTCTTTATCCTCAAAAGTTCCATTGCATATCAATTCAACCATTTGCCTATCTCTAGGAGTTAACCCTTCATAAAAATGTGAAACTAATCTCCATGTTTCAAAACCATGATGGGGGCAAGTATTAAGCAATTCTCGATACCTATCCCAACATTGATAAAATGTTTCTCCTGGTTTTTGAGAGAAAGTAATGATTTGTCTTTTGAAAGAGTTCGTTACGTGGGATGGAAAAAACTTCTTTAAAAATTGTTGTTGCATATCATCCCAAGCACAAATGGATCCAGGTCTCAAATTTTGTAGCCATGTTTTAGCTTTATCTTTTAATGAAAAAGGAAAAAGCTTTAACCTAATGGTGTTCATGCTACAATTTGAGTCATTATAGGTGTTGCAAACCTCCTCAAATTCCCTTAAATGCAAGTATGGATTTTCTAAATCTAAGCCATGAAAAGATGGTAAAAGTTGAATAATGCCTGTCTTAAAATTAAAATGAGATGCATCGGGAGGAAAAACTATGCATGAGGGTGCACTTGTTCTTGTGGGATTCATGTGGTCTCTAAGAGTTCTAACCCGAATATTCTCATTATTCTCATTATGAAGTGATTGGTTATCTTCTTCACCATATTTTACGAAAATGATGAGGATACCCTACAAAGTCTACCACTTAATGTACGTGACCACACTCTCATGCACGTGTAAGAAGAGAATAAAAAGAAGAAGAAAACAAAAGAAAAAGAAACAACACAAAAGAAACAAAGTTAAATACAATAAAAGTAAAAAGAGAAAACAAAATAAATACTATAATTTGTACAAGAATTTACCTCCCCGGCAACGGCGCCAAAAACTTGACACAACCAAAAGATTGATGTCTTCTCCCAAGTGCGGGGAGTGTCGAAGTAATAAATAACCCGGTAAGACCGGGTCGAACCACGGGAGGTTACTTGTATAAATTTTAAGCAACAATAATACTACAATAATAGTAACAATAATAATAATAATAATAATAATAGTGATAATAACAATAGTGAAGAAGAAGAGGAAGAAGAGGAAGAAGTTGATGAGAACTTTGAGATGAAAGATTAACGTAAAGATTAAACAATGATAACAACAAATGTCAAGGTTAGAGGATCCACTAATGGTATTTCAAACACGTATAGTATAAACTCTTATTATTCAATTGGAAACCACACACAAGGAGGTTCCAATCGGATTATAAATTGTTAACATGATTACATTAGTTATCTTATTCGAATAATGCTAATATTTGTAAATGTTGTCGGGCATTCATGATTATAACTTATGTTAACAACAAATCAAGTTCCTTTCATAGCTCGGGTGTCGGTTATACCATACAGGTATGGGCTATGAAAGTGACAAGTATTTGTTGTACCAAGTGTTATACAACATAAATCTAGATTAACCATTTAACAAGCAAAGTATTAAAAGTGAACAAGATAACAAATATAAAGCATGTTAGTATCCAACATTAAGGTCCATGTTAAGTTTATATTATACTTATTCTTACACCATTAGTGTACCCTTTTCACCTTGACATAATTAACTTAGTTAAACATAATGAAAGAAAGAAACATAAATAAACAAGGAAAGGAAATGAAAAACATAAGCAAAAGATTAATATAAGCAAAACTTAAGCATTACAAAATATAAAGAGAGAGCAAGAGCATGATCTTGATCTGAAAACCAAGATGCCTAAATACATGGCAAATGCCTCCTTTTATAGGCCAAAATTCGGAACTATTGATTTGTTGACTAATTGATGAATGGGTGGCCACATCTTGACTTGATGACAATTCTTATCTTCTTGTCTGCTAATAAAGTCATTGATGACGTCATAATTTGAACAAACTTCAATCATGAAAGTTCTAGGCAATTGTCTCATCTTTCCAGGGTAAAAATTTGAGATCATTTGGACTTCTAGAACTCGAGATATGGGCTGAACACTGAACAGTGTCTAGGCTGCAGGACAGATTCGGACTTCTTTGTTGTTGCTACAATTTGGACTTGAAAACGGCCTTCTTAAATCTTGGACTCCTCATGAAAGTTGTAGGCCTATGTCTTAGCTTTCCATCCATATAAGGTAGACCTAAATCCGAGATCTACAGCTCCAGATATGACCCGATTACCAAACAGTGTTCCAATTTGGACTGCACCAGCATCTCTTTTCTAAGTTTGGCCATCTCTTTGTCCTTTCAATTTCAGTACTTCAACTCATCAATCAATTCTTTCATTTATGTGATAGGCCTGCATTTAAGATGAACATTTACCATAAATTAAAGGTATCTTATATTATTAGATATGTTATTATAAAACATGCTTTAGTTAAGGAGTTATTGATACTTCAAGTGCAAAATGATGATATAAAACCTTGATAAAAATACACTTTTAAGTACTAATCATGTACGCTGATGATTTTACTGTGAGCTTTGAAATTGTGTTGCGTTGAGGATCTTTGTGTTGGCACCTACTCAGTTTTCATCAACGATTTCTGAGTGAGCTGTGGACCATGCACGTTGACGATTGTAAGCATCAGCTGTGAAATTATGTTTCGTTAACGATCTCTGACTCAATAGGGAATTAATTTTTGTCATTGATTTCTGAGTTAGTTGTGGACCATGTACGTTGAGGATTTCAACGTCGGCTAATAAATTGTGTTGCGTTGAGGATCTCTGAGTCAGCACAGACTCCGTCTTCATCAACGATTTATGAGTTAGCTGGGGACCATGCACGCTAGTTAAAATATTTTAAAATTATAAAAATAAGTTATTAAAAAAAAATAAGTAGGATTTCTATTTAGGATATTTGAAGGACAGTTTAAATGTTTTAAAATTATAAAAATAATTCTTAAAAAAATATAAGTAGGATTGTTGTTTAGGATACTTGAACGATACTTTAAATGTTTTAAAATTATAAAAATAATTTATAAAACAAAAGTCAGTAGGATTTCTATTTAGGATACTTTAAATTTTAAAATTATTAAAATAATTTATAAAAAAAAGTCAGTAGGATTTCTATTCAGGATACTTGAAGGATAGTTTAAATATTTTAAAATTATAAAACAAATTGATAACAAACCTCAACAGGATATCTGTTTAGCATATTTGAAAGATAGTTTAAATGTTTTAAAATTTTAAAAATAATTTATAAAAAAAAAGTAAGTAGGATTTTTGTTTAGTATATTTGAAGGATAGTTTAAATGTTTTAAAATTATAAAAATAATTTATAAAAAAAAGTCAGGAGGATTTCTCTTTAGGATACTTGAAGGATAATTTAAATGTTTTAAAATTATAAAAATAATTTATAAAAAAAAGTCAGGAGGATTTCTATTTAGGATACTTGAAAGATATTTTAAATGTTTTAAAATTATAAAAATAATTAAAAAAAAAAAGTCACAAGGATTTCTATTTAGGATATTTGAAGGACAGTTTAAATGTTTTAAAATTATAAAAATAATTCATTAAAAAATATAAGTAGGATTTCTGTTTAGGATACTTGAATGATAGTTTAAATGTTTTAAAATTATAAAACTAATTGATAACAAACCTCGGCATGATATCTGTTTAGCATATTTGAAAGATAGTTTAAATGTTTTAAAATTTTAAAAATAATTTATAAAAAAAAAAGTAAGTAGGATTTTTGTTTAGTATATTTGAAGGATAGTTTAAATGTTTTAAAATTATAAAAATAATTTATAAAAAAAAAGTCAGGAGGATTTATCTTTAGGATACTTGAAGGATAATTTAAATGTTTTAAAATTATAAAAATAATTTATAAAAAAAAGTCGGGAGGATTTCTATTTTAGGATACTTGAAAGATATTTTAAATGTTTTAAAATTATAAAAATAATTAAAAAACAAAGTCACAAGGATTTCTATTTAGGATATTTGAAGGACAGGTTTAAATATTTTAAAATTATAAAAATAATTCATAAAAAAATATTAGGATTTCTGTTTAGGATACTTGAATGATAGTTTAAATGTTTTAAAATTATAAAACTAATTGATAACAAACCTCGGCATGATATTTGTTTAGCATATTTGAAAGATAGTTTAAATGTTTTAAAATTTTAAAAATAATTTATATAAAAAAAAGTAAGTAGGATTTTTGTTTAGTATATTTGAAGGATAGTTTAAATGTTTTAAAATTATAAAAATAATTTATAAAAAAAGTCAGGAGGATTTATCTTTAGGATACTTGAAGGATAATTTAAATGTTTTAAAATTATAAAAATAATTTATAAAAAAAAGTCGGGAGGATTTCTGTTTAGGATACTTGAAAGATATTTTAAATGTTTTAAAATTATAAAAATAATTAAAAAACAAAGTCACAAGGATTTCTATTTAGGATATTTGAAGGACAGTTTAAATGTTTTAAAATTATAAAAATAATTCATAAAAAAATATAAGTAGGATTTCTGTTTAGGATACTTGAAGGATATTTTAAATGTTTTAAAATTATAAAAATAATTTATAAAACAAAAGTCAGTAGGATTTCTATTTAGGATACTTGGAAGATAATTTAAATGTTCTAAAATTATAAAAATAATTTATTAAAAAATATAAGTAGTATTTCCGTTTAGGATACTTGAACGATAGTTTAAATGTTTTAAAATTAAAAAAATAATTTATATAAAAAAAAGTCAGTAGGATTTCTGATGAGGATACTTGAAAGATACTTTAAATGTTTTAAAATTATTAAAATAATTTAAAAAAAACATCAGTTGGATTTCTGTTCAGGATACTTGAAGGATAGTTTGAAGGTTTTAAAATTATAAAACTAATTGATAAAGAAACCCTAGCAGGATATCTGTTTTGCATACTTGAAGGATAGTTTAAATTTTTTAAAATTATAAAAATAATTTATAAAAAAAAAGTCGGTAGGATTTTGTTTAGAATACTTGAAGGATACTTTAAATGTTTTATAATTATAAAAATAATTTATTGAACAAAAAGTCATTAGTATTTCGTTTAGGATACTTGGACGATAGTTTAAGTGTTCTAATAAAACCTTGATAAAAATGCACTTTTAAGTACTAATCAAAGCATAGTTTGAATGATTTTAAAATATAAAACTAATTGATAAAAAAACCTCAGCAGGATATCGATTAGGATACTTGAAGCACAATTTAAATATTTTAAAATTATGAAAATAATTTATAAAAAAAAGTCAAGTAGGATTTCTATTCGGGATACTTGAAGGATAGTTTAAATGTTTTAAAATTATAAAACTAATTGATAAACAAACCTCAGCAGGATATCTGTTTAGCATAGTTGAAACATAGTTTAAATGTTTGAAAATTTTAAAAATAATTTATAAAAAAAAGTAAGTAGGATTTTTGTTTAGTATATTTGAAGGATAGTTTAAATGTTTTAAAATTATAAAAATAATTTATAAAAAAAAGTCGGGAGGATTTCTCCTTAGGATACTTGAAGGATAATTTAAATGTTTTAAAATTATAAAAATAATTTATAAAAAAAAAGTCGGGAGGATTTCCTTCTTTAGGATACTTGAAAGATATTTTAAATGTTTTAAAATTATAAAAATAATTAAAAAACAAAGTCACAAGGATTTCTATTTAGGATATTTGAAGGACAATTTAAATGTTTTAAAATTATAAAAATAATTCATAAAACAATATTAGGATTTCTGCTTAGGATACTTGAATGATAGTTTAAATGTTTTAAAATTATAAAACTAATTGATAACAAACCTCAGCATGATATTTGTTTAGCATATTTGAAAGATAGTTTAAATGTTTTAAAATTTTAAAAATAATTTATAAAACAAAAGTCAGTAGGATTTCTATTTAGGATACTTGGAAGATAATTTAAATGTTCTAAAATTATAAAAATAATTTATTAAAAAATATAAGTAGTATTTCCGTTTAGGATACTTGAACGATAGTTTCAATGTTTTAAATTAAAAAAATAATTTATATAAAAAAAAGTCAGTAGGATTTCTGATGAGGATACTTGAAAGATACTTTAAATGTTTTAAAATTATTAAAATAATTTATAAAAAAACATCGGTTGGATTTACATTCAGGATACTTGAAGGATAGTTTGAAGGTTTTAAAATTATAAAACTAATTGATAAAAAAACCTCAGCAGGATATCTGTTTTGCATACTTGAAGGATAGTTTAAATTTTTTAAAATTATAAAAATAATTTATAAAAAAAAAGTCAGTAGGATTTCCGTTTAGAATACTTGAAGGATACTTTAAATGTTTTATAATTATAAAAATAATTTATTGAACAAAAAGTCGATAGGATTTCTGTTTAGGATACTTGGACGATAGTTTAAGTGTTCTAATAAAACCTCGATAAAAATGCACTTTTAAGTACTAATCAAAGCATAGTTTGAATGATTTTAAAATATAAAACTAATTGATAAAAAAACCTCAGCAGGATATCTGATTAGGATACTTGAAGCACAATTTAAATATTTTAAAATTATGAAAATAATTTATAAAAAAAGTCAGATGGGATTTCTATTAGGATACTTGAAGGATAGTTTAAATGTTTTAAAATTATAAAACTAATTGATAAACAAACCTCAGCGGGATATCTGTTTAGCATAGTTGAAACATAGTTTAAATGTTTGAAAATTTTAAAAATAATTTATAAAAAAAAGTAAGTAGGATTTTTGTTTAGTATATTTGAAGGATAGTTTAAATGTTTTAAAATTATAAAAATAATTTATAAAAAAAAGTCGGGAGGATTTCTCCTTAGGATACTTGAAGGATAATTTAAATGTTTTAAAATTATAAAAATAATTTATAAAAAAAAGTCGGGAGGATTTCGGGATACTTGAAAGATATTTTAAATGTTTTAAAATTATAAAAATAATTAAAAAACAAAGTCACAAGGATTTCTATTTAGGATATTTGAAGGACAGTTTAAATGTTTTAAAATTATAAAAATAATTCATAAAACAATATAAGTAGGATTTCCGCTTAGGATACTTGAATGATAGTTTAAATGTTTTAAAATTATAAAACTAATTGATAAAAAACCTAGGCATGATATTTGTTTAGCATATTTGAAAGATAGTTTAAATGTTTTAAAATTTTAAAAATAATTTATAAAACAAAAGTCAGTAGGATTTCTATTTAGGATACTTGGAAGATAATTTAAATGTTCTAAAATTATAAAAATAATTTATTAAAAAATATAAGTAGTATTTCCGTTTAGGATACTTGAACGATAGTTTCAATGTTTTAAAATTAAAAAAATAATTTATATAAAAAAAAGTCGGTAGGATTTCGATGAGGATACTTGAAAGATACTTTAAATGTTTTAAAATTATTAAAATAATTTAAAAAAAAACATCAGTTGGATTTCTGTTCAGGATACTTGAAGGATAGTTTGAAGGTTTTAAAATTATAAAACTAATTGATAAAAAAACCTCAACAGGATATCTGTTTAGCATATTTGAAAGATAGTTTAAATGTTTTAAAATTATAAAAATAATTTATGAAAAAAAGTCAGTAGGGATTTTGTTTAGAATACTTGAAGGATACTTTAAATGTTTTAATAATTATAAAAATAATTTATTGAACAAAAGTCAGTAGGATTTTCATTTAGGATACTTGGACGATAGTTTAAGTGTTCTAATAAAACCTCGATAAAAATGCACTTTTAAGTACTAATCAAAGCATAGTTTGAATGATTTTAAAATATAAAACTAATTGATAAAAAAAAACCTCGGGGGATATCCGATTAGGATACTTGAAGCACAATTTAAATATTTTAAAATTATGAAAATAATTTATAAAAAAAAGTCGTAGGATTTCTATTTGGGATACTTGAAGGATAGTTTAAATGTTTTAAAATTATAAAACTAATTGATAAACAAACCTCACAGGATATATCGTTTAGCATAGTTGAAAGATAGTTTAAATGTTTGAAAATTTTAAAAATAATTTATAAAAAAAAGTAAGTAGGATTTTTGTTTAGTATATTTGAAGGATAGTTTAAATGTTTTAAAATTATAAAAATAATTTATAAAAAAAAGTCAGGAGGATTTCTCCTTAGGATACTTGAAGGATAATTTAAATGTTTTAAAATTATAAAAATAATTTATAAAAAAAAGTCGGGAGGATTTAGTTTTAGGATACTTGAAAGATATTTTAAATGTTTTAAAATTATAAAAATAATTAAAAAACAAAGTCACAAGGATTTCTATTTAGGATATTTGAAGGACAATTTAAATGTTTTAAAATTATAAAAATAATTCATAAAAAAATATTAGGATTTCCCTAGGATACTTGAATGATAGTTTAAATGTTTTAAAATTATAAAACTAATTGATAAAAACCTAAGTATGATATTTGTTTAGGATACTTGAAGGATAAGTTAAATTTTTTTAAAATTGTAAAAGTAATTTATAAAAAAAATGTAAGTAGGATTTCTATTTAGGATACTTGGAAGATAATTTAAATGTTCTAAAATTATAAAAATAATTTATTAAAAAATATAAGTAGTATTTCCGTTTAGGATACTTGAACGATAGTTTAAATGTTTTAAAATTAAAAAAATAATTTATAAAAAAAAAGTCAAGAGGATTTCACGATGAGGATACTTGAAAGATACTTTAAATGTTTTAAAATTATTAAAATAATTTATAAAAAAACATCAGTTGGATTTGCGTTCGGGATACTTGAAGGATAGTTTGAAGGTTTTAAAATTATAAAACTAATTGATAAAAAAACCTCAGCAGGATATCTGTTTTGCATATTTGAAAGATAGTTTAAATGTTTTAAAATTTTAAAAATAATTTATAAAAAAAAGTCAGTAGGATTTCTGTTTAGAATACTTGAAGGATACTTTAAATGTTTTAAAATTATAAAAATAATTTATTGAACAAAAGTCAGTAGGATTTCTGTTTAGGATACTTGGACGATAGTTTAAGTGTTCTAATAAAACCTTGATAAAAATGCACTTTTAAGTACTAATCAAAGCATAGTTTGAATGATTTTAAAATATAAAACTAATTGATAAAAAAACCTCAGGAGGATATCGATTAGGATACTTGAAGCACAATTTAAATATTTTAAAATTATGAAAATAATTTATAAAAAAAAGTCAGTAGGATTTCTATTAGGATACTTGAAGGATAGTTTAAATGTTTTAAAATTATAAAACTAATTGATAAACAAACCTCACAGGATATCTATTTAGCATAGTTGAAAGATAGTTTAAATGTTTTAAAATTTTAAAAATAATTTATAAAAAAAAGTAAGTAGGATTTTTGTTTAGTATATTTGAAGGATAGTTTAAATGTTTTAAAATTATAAAAATAATTTATAAAAAAAAGTCGGGAGGATTTCTCTTTAGGATACTTGAAGGATAATTTAAATGTTTTAAAATTATAAAAATAATTTATAAAAAAAAGTCGGGAGGATTTCTGTTTAGGATACTTGAACGATATTTTAAATGTTTTAAAATTATAAAAATAATTAAAAAAACAAAGTCACAAGGATTTCTATTTTGGATATTTGAAGGACAGTTTAAATGTTTTAAGATTATAAAAATAATTCATAAAAAAATATAAGTAGGATTTTACTGTTTAGGATACTTGAAGGATAGTTTAAATGTTTTAAAATTATAAAAATAATTTATAAAACAAAAGTCGGTAGGATTTCTATTTAGGATACTTGGAAGATAATTTAAATGTTCTAAAATTATAAAAATAATTTATTAAAAAATATAAGTAGTATTTCCGTTTAGGATACTTGAACGATAGTTTAAATGTTTTAAAATTAAAAAAATAATTTATATAAAAAAAGTCAGTAGGATTTCTGATGAGGATACTTGAAAGATACTTTAAATGTTTTAAAATTATTAAAATAATTTATAAAAAAACATCGGTTGGATTTCTGTTCAGGATACTTGAAGGATAGTTTGAAGGTTTTAAAATTATAAAACTAATTGATAAAAAAACCTCAGCGGGATATCCGTTTTGCATATTTGAAGGATAGTTTAAATTTTTTAAAATTTTAAAAATAATTTATAAAAAAAAGTCAGTAGGATTTCTGTTTAGAATACTTGAAGGATACTTTAAATGTTTTAAAATTATAAAAATAATTTATTGAACAAAAGTCAGTAGGATTTCTGTTTAGGATACTTGGACGATAGTTTAAGTGTTCTAATAAAACCTTGATAAAAATGCACTTTTAAGTACTAATCAAAGCATAGTTTGAATGATTTTAAAATATAAAACTAATTGATAAAAAAACCTCGACGGGATATCGATTAGGATACTTGAAGCACAATTTAAATATTTTAAAATTATGAAAATAATTTATAAAAAAAAGTCGTAGGATTTCTATTCGGGATACTTGAAGGATAGTTTAAATGTTTTAAAATTATAAAACTAATTGATAAACAAACCTCAAAGGGATATCTGGTTTAGCATAGTTGAAAGATAGTTTAAATGTTTTAAAATTTTAAAAATAATTTATAAAAAAAAAGTAAGTAGGATTTTTGTTTAGTATATTTGAAGGATAGTTTAAATGTTTTAAAATTATAAAAATAATTTATAAAAAAAAGTCAGGAGGATTTCTCTTTAGGATACTTGAAGGATAATTTAAATGTTTTAAAATTATAAAAATAATTTATAAAAAAAAGTCGGGAGGAATTCTTTAGGATACTTGAACGATATTTTAAATGTTTTAAAATTATAAAAATAATTAAAAAAACAAAGTCACAAGGATTTCTATTTTGGATATTTGAAGGACAGTTTAAATGTTTTAAGATTATAAAAATAATTCATAAAAAAATATAAGTAGGATTTCTGTTTAGGATACTTGAAGGATAGTTTAAATGTTTTAAAATTATAAAAATAATTTATAAAACAAAAGTCGAGTAGGATTTCTATTTAGGATACTTGGAAGATAATTTAAATGTTCTAAAATTATAAAAATAATTTATTAAAAAATATAAGTAGTATTTCCGTTTAGGATACTTGAACGATAGTTTAAATGTTTTAAAATTAAAAAAATAATTTATAAAAAAAAGTCAGTAGGATTTTAGATGAGGATACTTGAAAGATACTTTAAATGTTTTAAAATTATTAAAATAATTTAAAAAAAAACATCGGTTGGATTGCCGTTCGGGAGATACTTGAAGGATAGTTTGAAGGTTTTAAAATTATAAAACTAATTGATAAAAAAACCTCAGCAGGATATCTGTTTTGCATACTTGAAGGATAGTTTAAATTTTTTAAAATTATAAAAATAATTTATAAAAAAAAAGTCAGTAGGATTTCTGTTTAGAATACTTGAAGGATACTTTAAATGTTTTAAAATTATAAAAATAATTTATTGAACAAAAGTCAGTAGGATTTCTGTTTAGGATACTTGGACGATAGTTTAAGTGTTCTAATAAAACCTTGATAAAAATGCACTTTTAAGTACTAATCAAAGCATAGTTTGAATGATTTTAAAATATAAAACTAATTGATAAAAAAACCTCAGGGTAGGATATTGAGGATATCGATTAGGATACTTGAAGCACAATTTAAATATTTTAAAATTATGAAAATAATTTATAAAAAAAAGTCAGTAGGATTTCTATTTAGGATACTTGAAGGATAGTTTAAATGTTTTAAAATTATAAAACTAATTGATAAACAAACCTCGGCGAGGATACTGCTTTAGCATAGTTGAAAGATAGTTTAAATGTTTTAAAATTTTAAAAATAATTTATAAAAAAAAGTAAGTAGGATTTTTGTTTAGTATATTTGAAGGATAGTTTAAATGTTTTAAAATTATAAAAATAATTTATAAAAAAAAGTCGGGAGGATTTCTCTTTAGGATACTTGAAGGATAATTTAAATGTTTTAAAATTATAAAAATAATTTATAAAAAAAAGTCGGGAGGATTTCTGTTTAGGATACTTGAACGATATTTTAAATGTTTTAAAATTATAAAAATAATTAAAAAAACAAAGTCACAAGGATTTCTATTTTGGATATTTGAAGGAAGTTTAAATGTTTTAAGATTATAAAAATAATTCATAAAAAAATATAAGTAGGATTTCTTTTAGGATACTTGAAGGATAGTTTAAATGTTTTAAAATTATAAAAATAATTTATAAAACAAAAAGAGGATTTCTATTTAGGATACTTGGAAGATAATTTAAATGTTCTAAAATTATAAAAATAATTTATTAAAAAATATAAGTAGTATTTCCGTTTAGGATACTTGAAAGATACTTTAAATGTTTTAAAATTATTAAAATAATTTATATAAAAAAAAGTCGTAGGATTTCGATGAGGATACTTGAAAGATACTTTAAATGTTTTAAAATTATTAAAATAATTTAAAAAAAAAAACATCGAAGGGTTGGATTTCGGGATACTTGAAGGATAGTTTGAAGGTTTTAAAATTATAAAACTAATTGATAAAAAAACCTCAGCAGGATATCCGTTTTGCATACTTGAAGGATAGTTTAAATTTTTTAAAATTATAAAAATAATTTATAAAAAAAAGTCTAAGTAGGATTTTGTTTAGAATACTTGAAGGATACTTTAAATGTTTTAAAATTATAAAAATAATTTATTGAACAAAAGTCACGAGGATTTCCATTTAGGATACTTGGACGATAGTTTAAGTGTTCTAATAAAACCTTGATAAAAATGCACTTTTAAGTACTAATCAAAGCATAGTTTGAATGATTTTAAAATATAAAACTAATTGATAAAAAAACCTCGAGAGGATATCTGATTAGGATACTTGAAGCATAATTTAAATATTTTAAAATTATAAAAATAATTTATAAAAACAAGTCAGGAGGATTTCTGTTTAGGATACTTGAAGGATAGTTTAAATGTTTTAAAATTATAAAACTAATTGATAAACAAACCTCAGCAGGATATCTGTTTAGCATAGTTGAAAGATAGTTTAAATGTTTTAAAATTTTAAAAATAATTTATAAAAAAAAGTAAGTAGGATTTTTGTTTAGTATACTTGAAGGATAGTTTAAATGTTTTAAAATTATAAAAATAATTTATAAAAAAAAGGGAGGATTTCTCTTTAGGATACTTGAAGGATAATTTAAATGTTTTAAAATTATAAAAATAATTTATAAAAAAAAGTCGGGAGGATTTCGTTTAGGATACTTGAACGATATTTTAAATGTTTTAAAATTATAAAAATAATTAAAAAAACAAAGTCACAAGGATTTCTATTTTGAGGATATTTGAAGGACAGTTTAAATGTTTTAAGATTATAAAAATAATTCATAAAAAAATATAAGTAGGATTTACATTTAGGATACTTGAAGGATAGTTTAAATGTTTTAAAATTATAAAAATAATTTATAAAAAAAAAAGTCGATAGGATTTCTATTTAGGATACTTGGAAGATAATTTAAATGTTCTAAAATTATAAAAATAATTTATTAAAAAATATAAGTAGTATTTCCGTTTAGGATACTTGAACGATAGTTTAAATGTTTTAAAATTAAAAAAATAATTTATATAAAAAAAAGTCGGTAGGATTTACGATGAGGATACTTGAAAGATACTTTAAATGTTTTAAAATTATTAAAATAATTTAAAAAAAAAACATCGGTTGGATTTACTGTTGGGGATACTTGAAGGATAGTTTGAAGGTTTTAAAATTATAAAACTAATTGATAAAAAAACCTCAAGGGATATCGTTTAGCATACTTGAAGGATAGTTTAAATTGTTTTAAAATTATAAAAATAATTTATAAAAAAAAAGTCAGTAGGATTTCTGTTTAGAATACTTGAAGGATACTTTAAATGTTTTAAAATTATAAAAATAATTTATTGAACAAAAGTCAGTAGGATTTTGATTTAGGATACTTGGACGATAGTTTAAGTGTTCTAATAAAACCTTGATAAAAATGCACTTTTAAGTACTAATCAAAGCATAGTTTGAATGATTTTAAAATATAAAACTAATTGATAAAAAAACCTCAGCGAGGATATCGATTAGGATACTTGAAGCACAATTTAAATATTTTAAAATTATGAAAATAATTTATAAAAAAAAGTCGTAGGATTTCTATTAGGATACTTGAAGGATAGTTTAAATGTTTTAAAATTATAAAACTAATTGATAAACAAACCTCAGCAGGATATCTGTTTAGCATAGTTGAAAGATAGTTTAAATGTTTTAAAATTTTAAAAATAATTTATAAAAAAAAGTAAGTAGGATTTTTGTTTAGTATATTTGAAGGATAGTTTAAATGTTTTAAAATTATAAAAATAATTTATAAAAAAAAGTCAGGAGGATTTCTCTTTAGGATACTTGAAGGATAATTTAAATGTTTTAAAATTATAAAAATAATTTATAAAAAAAAAGTCAGGAGGATTTCTCTTTAGGATACTTGAAGGATATTTTAAATGTTTTAAAATTATAAAAATAATTTAAAAAAACAAAGTCACAAGGATTTCTATTTTGGATACTTGAAGGATATTTTAAATGTTTTAAGATTATAAAAATAATTCATAAAAAAATATAAGTAGGATTTCTGTTTAGGATACTTGAAGGATAGTTTAAATGTTTTAAAATTATAAAAATAATTTATAAAACAAAAGTCAGTAGGATTTCTATTTAGGATACTTGGAAGATAATTTAAATGTTCTAAAATTATAAAAATAATTTATTAAAAAATATAAGTAGTATTTCCGTTTAGGATACTTGAACGATAGTTTAAATGTTTTAAAATTAAAAAAATAATTTATATAAAAAAAAGTCAGTAGGATTTCTGATGAGGATACTTGAAAGATACTTTAAATGTTTTAAAATTATTAAAATAATTTAAAAAAAAACATCAGTTGGATTTCTGTTCAGGATACTTGAAGGATAGTTTGAAGGTTTTAAAATTATAAAACTAATTGATAAAAAAACCTCAGCAGGATATCATTTTGCATACTTGAAGGATAGTTTAAATGTTTTAAAATTATAAAAATAATTTATAAAAAAAAGTCGAGTAGGATTTTGTTTAGAATACTTGAAGGATACTTTAAATGTTTTAAAATTATAAAAATAATTTATTGAACAAAAGTAAGTAGGATTTTGTTTAGGATACTTGGACGATAGTTTAAGTGTTCTAATAAAACCTTGATAAAAATGCACTTTTAAGTACTAATCAAAGCATAGTTTGAATGATTTTAAAATATAAAACTAATTGATAAAAAAACCTCAATGAGGATATCTGATTAGGATACTTGAAGCACAATTTAAATATTTTAAAATTATGAAAATAATTTATAAAAAAAAGTCAGTAGGATTTCTATTCCGGATACTTGAAGGATAGTTTAAATGTTTTAAAATTATAAAACTAATTGATAAACAAACCTCGGCATAGGATATCTGTTTAGCATAGTTGAAAGATAGTTTAAATGTTTTAAAATTTTAAAAATAATTTATAAAAAAAAGTAAGTAGGATTTTTGTTTAGTATATTTGAAGGATAGTTTAAATGTTTTAAAATTATAAAAATAATTTATAAAAAAAAGTCAGGAGGATTTCTCTTTAGGATACTTGAAGGATAATTTAAATGTTTTAAAATTATAAAAATAATTTATAAAAAAAGTCAGGAGGATTTCTGTTTAGGATACTTGAACGATATTTTAAATGTTTTAAAATTATAAAAATAATTAAAAAAACAAAGTCACAAGGATTTCTATTTTGGATATTTGAAGGGACGGTTTAAATGTTTTAAGATTATAAAAATAATTCATAAAAAAATATAAGTAGGATTTGTTTAGGATACTTGAAGGATAGTTTAAATGTTTTAAAATTATAAAAATAATTTATAAAACAAAAGTCGAGTAGGATTTCTATTTAGGATACTTGGAAGATAATTTAAATGTTTTAAAATTATAAAAATAATTTATTAAAAAATATAAGTTATATTTCTATTTAGGATACTTGAAGGATAGTTTAAATGTTTTAAAATTAAAAAAATAATTTATATAAAAAAAAGTAGGATTTCGATGAGGATACTTGAAAGATACTTTAAATGTTTTAAAATTATTAAAATAATTTATAAAAAAACATCAGTTGGATTTACTTCGGGATACTTGAAGGATAGTTTGAAGGTTTTAAAATTATAAAACTAATTGATAAAAAAACCTCAGCAGGATATCTGTTTTGCATACTTGAAGGATAGTTTAAATTTTTTAAAATTATAAAAATAATTTATAAAAAAAGTCAGGAGGATTTCTGTTTAGGATACTTGAAGGATATTTTAAATGTTTTAAAATTATAAAAATAATTTATTTAAAAAAAAGTCGCAGGGATTTCTATTTAGGATACTTGAAGGATAGTTTAAGTGTTCTAATAAAACCTTGATAAAAAAAATATGCACTTTTAGAGTACTAATCAAAGCATAGTTTGAATGATGTTTTAAAATATAAAACTAATTGATAAAAAAACCTCGTCAGGATATCGATTAGGATACTTGAAGGACAATTTAAATATTTTAAAATTATGAAAATAATTTATAAAAAAAAGTCGAGAGGATTTCTATTTGGGATACTTGAAGGATAGTTTAAATGTTTTAAAATTATAAAACTAATTGATAAAACAAACCCCCACAAGGATTTTGTTTAGGATAGTTGAAAGATAGTTTAAATGTTTTAAAATTATAAAAATAATTTATAAAAAAAGTAAGTACGATTTATGTTTAGGATATTTGAAGGATAGTTTAAATGTTTTAAAATTATAAAAATAATTTATAAAAAAAAGTCAGGAGGATTTCTCTTTAGGATACTTGAAGGATAATTTAAATGTTTTAAAATTATAAAAATAATTTATAAAAAAAAGTCGGGAGGATTTCTCTTTAGGATACTTGAAGGATATTTTAAATGTTTTAAAATTATAAAAATAATTAAAAAAAACAAAGTCAGGAGGATTTCTATTTAGGATACTTGAAGGATAGTTTAAATGTTTTAAAATTATAAAAATAATTCATAAAAAAATATAAGTAGGATTTCTGTTTAGGATACTTGAAGGATATTTTAAATGTTTTAAAATTATAAAAATAATTTATAAAAAAAAAGTCAGTAGGATTTCTATTTAGGATACTTGAAGGATAATTTAAATGTTTTAAAATTATAAAAATAATTTATAAAAAAATATAAGTAGGATTTCTAATTAGGATACTTGAAGGATACTTTAAATGTTTTAAAATTATAAAAATAATTTATAAAACAAAAGTCAGTAGGATTTCTATTTAGGATACTTGGAAGATAATTTAAATGTTTTAAAATTATAAAAATAATTTATTAAAAAATATAAGTAGTATTTCCGTTTAGGATACTTGAAAGATACTTTAAATGTTTTAAAATTATTAAAATAATTTAAAAAAAACATCAGTTGGATTTCTGATGAGGATACTTGAAGGATACTTTAAATGTTTTAAAATTATTAAAATAATTTATAAAAAAAAGTCGGAGGATTTATTTTTAGGATACTTGAAGGATAATTTAAATGTTTTAAAATTATAAAAATAATTATATAAAAAATAAGTCGGGAGGATTTTTGGTTTAGGATACTTGAAGGATATTTTAAATGTTTTAAAATTATAAAAATAATTTAAAAAAAAAAGTCACAAGGATTTCTATTTGGGATATTTGAAGGGCAGTTTAAATGTTTTAAAATTATAAAAATAATTCATAAAAAAATATAAGTAGGATTTCTGTTTAGGATACTTGAAGGATAGTTTAAATGTTTTAAAATTATAAAAATAATTTATAAAAAAAAGAACTTGAAAGATAAAGGATTTCTCTTTAGGATACTTGAAGGATAATTTAAATGTTTTAAAATTATAAAAATAATTTATAAAAACAAGTCAGGAGGATTTCTGTTTAGGATACTTGAAAGATATTTTAAATGTTTTAAAATTATAAAAATAATTAAAAAACAAAGTCACAAGGATTTCTATTTAGGATATTTGAAGGACGGTTTAAATGTTTTAAAATTATAAAAATAATTCATAAAAAAATATAAGTAGGATTTCTGTTTAGGATACTTGAAGGATAGTTTAAATGTTTTAAAATTATAAAAATAATTTATAAAAAAAAGTCAGGAGGATTTCTCTTTAGGATACTTGAAGGATAATTTAAATGTTTTAAAATTATAAAAATAATTTATAAAAAAAAGTCAGGAGGATTTCTGTTTAGGATACTTGAACGATATTTTAAATGTTTTAAAATTATAAAAATAATTAAAAAAAACAAAGTCACAAGGATTTGTATTTTGGATATTTGAAGGACAGTTTAAATGTTTTAAGATTATAAAAATAATTCATAAAAAAATATAAGTAGGATTTACATTTAGGATACTTGAAGGATAGTTTAAATGTTTTAAAATTATAAAAATAATTTATAAAAAAAAGTCAAGAGGATTTCTCTTTAGGATACTTGGAAGGATAATTTAAATGTTTTA
>JAGMVL010001215.1:0-38770 GCA_019202695.1 Populus x sibirica
AAAAATATAAGTAGTATTTTAGTTTAGGATACTTGAACGATAGTTTAAATGTTTTAAAATTAAAAAAATAATTTATATAAAAAAAAGTCAGTAGGATTTCTGATGAGGATACTTGAAAGATACTTTAAATGTTTTAAAATTATTAAAATAATTTATAAAAAAACATCGGTTAGTTTAATTTCTGGGGATGCTTGAAGGATAGTTTGAAGGTTTTAAAATTATAAAACTAATTGATAAAAATCAACCTCGACGGGATATATGTTTTTGCATACTTGAAGGATAGTTTAGATTTTTTAAAATTATAAAAATAATTTATAAAAAAAAGTCGAGTGGGATTTACGATTTTAGAATACTTGAAGGATACTTTAAATGTTTTAAAATTATAAAAATAATTTATTGAACAAAAGTCAGTAGGATTTCTGTTTAGGATACTTGAATGATAGTTTAAGTGTTCTAATAAAACCTTGATAAAAATGCACTTTTAAGTACTAATCAAAGCATAGTTTGAATGATTTTAAAATATAAAATTAATTGATAAAAAAACCTCGAGGGATATCGATTAGGATACTTGAAGCACAATTTAAATATTTTAAAATTATGAAAATAATTTATAAAAAAAAGTCAGTAGGATTTCTATTCAGGATACTTGAAGGATAGTTTAAATGTTTTAAAATTATAAAACTAATTGATAAACAAACCTCGATGGGATATACGTTTTAGCATAGTTGAAAGATAGTTTAAATGTTTTAAAATTTTAAAAATAATTTATAAAAAAAAGTAAGTAGGATTTTTGTTTGGTATATTTGAAGGATAGTTTAAATGTTTTAAAATTATAAAAATAATTCATAAAAAAATATTAGGATTTTCTGTTTAGGATACTTGAATGATAGTTTAAATGTTTTAAAATTATAAAACTAATTGATAACAAACCTCGGCATGATATTTGTTTAGCATATTTGAAAGAATAGTTTAAATGTTTTAAAATTTTAAAAATAATTTATAAAAAAAAAGTAAGTAGGATTTTTGTTTAGTATATTTGAAGGATGGTTTAAATGTTTTAAAATTATAAAAATAATTTATAAAAAAAAGTCAGGAGGATTTATCTTTAGGATACTTGAAGGATAATATAAATGTTTTAAAATTATAAAAATAATTTATAAAAAACATTCAGGAGGATTTCTCTTTAGGATACTTGAAGGATAATTTAAATTTTTTAAAATTATAAAAATAATTTATAAAAAAAAGTCGGGTAGGATTTCTATTCGGGATACTTGAAGGATAGTTTAAATGTTTTAAAATTATAAAACTAATTGATAAACAAACCTCGGCGGGATATCTGTTTAGCATAGTTGAAAGATAGTTTAAATGTTTTAAAATTTTAAAAATAATTTATAAAAAAAAAGTAAGTAGGATTTTTGTTTAGTATATTTGAAGGATAGTTTAAATGTTTTAAAATTATAAAAATAATTTATAAAAAAAAGTCGGAGGATTTATCTTTAGGATACTTGAAGGATAATTTAAATGTTTTAAAATTATAAAAATAATTTATAAAAAAAAAGTCGGGAGGGATTTCTGTTTAGGATACTTGAAAGATATTTTAAATGTTTTAAAATTATAAAAATAATTAAAAAACAAAGTCACAAGGATTTCTATTTAGGATATTTGAAGGACGGTTTAAATGTTTTAAAATTATAAAAATAATTCATAAAAAATATTAGGATTTCCGTTTAGGATACTTGAAGGATAGTTTAAATGTTTTAAAATTATAAAACTAATTGATAACAAACAATGACATGATATTTGTTTTAGCATATTTGAAAGATAGTTTAAATGTTTTAAAATTTTAACAATAATTTATAAAAAAAAAGTAAGTAGGATTTTTGTTTAGTATATTTGAAGGATAGTTTAAATGTTTTAAAATTAATAAATAATTTATAAAAAAAAGTCAGGAAGATTTATCTTTAGGATACTTGAAGGATAATATAAATGTTTTAAAATTATAAAAATAATTTATAAAAAAAAAGTCGGGAGGATTCTGTTTAGGATACTTGAAGGATAATTTAAATTTTTTAAAATTATAAAAATAATTTATAAAAAAAAGTCGGGAGGATTTCTGTTTAGAATACTTGAACGATATTTAAAATGTTTTAAAATTATAAAAATAATTAAAAAAACAAAGTCACAAGGATTTCTATTTTGGATATTTGAAGGACGGTTTAAATGTTTCAAAATTATAAAAATAATTCATAAAAAAATATTAGGATTTTGTTTAGGATACTTGAATGATAGTTTAAATGTTTTAAAATTATAAAACTAATTGATAACAAACCTCGGCATGATATTTGTTTAGCATATTTGAAAGATAGTTTAAATGTTTTAAAATTTTAAAAATAATTTATAAAAAAAAAAGTAAGTAGGATTTTTGTTTAGTATATTTGAAGGATAGTTTAAATGTTTTAAAATTATAAAAATAATTTATAAAAAAAAGTCAGGAGGATTTATCTTTAGGATACTTGAAGGATAATATAAATGTTTTAAAATTATAAAAATAATTTATAAAAAAAAAGTCAGGAGGATTTCTCTTTAGGATACTTGAAGGATAATTTAAATGTTTTAAAATTATAAAAATAATTTATAAAAACAAGTCAGGAGGATTTCTGTTTAGGATACTTGAAAGATATTTTAAATGTTTTAAAATTATAAAAATAATTCATAAAAAAATATAAGTAGGATTTCTGTTTAGGATACTTGAAGGATATTTTAAATGTTTTAAAATTATAAAAATAATTTATAAAACAAAAGTCAGTAGGATTTCTATTTAGGATACTTGGAAGATAATTTAAATGTTCTAAAATTATAAAAATAATTTATTAAAAAATATAAGTAGTATTTCCGTTTAGGATACTTGAGCGATAGTTTAAATGTTTTAAAATTAAAAAAATAATTTATATAAAAAAAAGTCAGTAGGATTTCTGATGAGGATACTTGAAAGATACTTTAAATGTTTTAAAATTATTAAAATAATTTAAAAAAAAACATCAGTTGGATTTCTGTCGGGATACTTGAAGGATAGTTTGAAGGTTTTAAAATTATAAAACTAATTGATAAAAAAACCTAATGCGGGATATCTATTTTGCATACTTGAAGGATAGTTTAAATTTTTTAAAATTATAAAAATAATTTATAAAAAAAAAAGTCGGTGGGATTTTGTTTAGAATACTTGAAGGATACTTTAAATGTTTTAAAATTATAAAAATAATTTATTGAACAAAAGTCAGTAGGATTTACTGTTTAGGATACTTGGACGATAGTTTAAGTGTTCTAATAAAACCTTGATAAAAATGCACTTTTAAGTACTAATCAAAGCATAGTTTGAATGATTTTAAAATATAAAACTAATTGATAAAAAAAACCTCAGCAGGATATTTGATTAGGATACTTGAAGCACAATTTAAATATTTTAAAATTATGAAAATAATTTATAAAAAAAAGTCAGTAAAATTTCTATTCAGGATACTTGAAGGATAGTTTAAATGTTTTAAAATTTTAAAAATAATTTATAAAAAAAAAGTAAGTAGGATTTTTGTTTAGTATATTTGAAGGATAGTTTAAATGTTTTAAAATTATAAAAATAATTTATAAAAAAAAAAGTCAGGGAGGATTTCTCTTTAGGATACTTGAAGGATAATTTAAATGTTTTAAAATTATAAAAATAATTTATAAAAAAAGTCGGGAGGATTTCTGTTTAGGATACTTGAAGGATAATTTAAATGTTTTAAAATTATAAAAATAATTTATAAAAAAAAGTCAGGGAGGATTTATGTTTAGGATACTTGAGCGATATTTTAAATGTTTTAAAATTATAAAAATAATTAAAAAAACAAAGTCACAAGGATTTCTATTTTGGATATTTGAAGGACAGTTTAAATGTTTTAAGATTATAAAAATAATTCATAAAAAAATATAAGTAGGATTTATGTTTAGGATACTTGAAGGATAGTTTAAATGTTTTAAAATTATAAAAATAATTTATAAAACAAAAGTCGATAGGATTTCTATTTAGGATACTTGGAAGATAATTTAAATGTTCTAAAATTATAAAAATAATTTATTAAAAAATATAAGTAGTATTTCCGTTTAGGATACTTGAAGCGATAGTTTAAATGTTTTAAAATTAAAAAAATAATTTATATAAAAAAAAGTTAGTAGGATTTCTGATGAGGATACTTGAAAGATACTTTAAATGTTTTAAAATTATTAAAATAATTTATAAAAAAACATCAGTTGGATTTCTGTTCAGGATACTTGAAGGATAGTTTGAAGGTTTTAAAATTATAAAACTAATTGATAAAAAAACCTCAGCAGGATATCTATTTTGCATACTTGAAGGATAGTTTAAATTTTTTAAAATTATAAAAATAATTTATAAAAAAAAAAGTCAGTAGGATTTCTGTTTAGAATACTTGAAGGATACTTTAAATGTTTTAAAATTATAAAAATAATTTATTGAACAAAAGTAAGTAGGATATCTGTTTAGGATACTTGGACGATAGTTTAAGTGTTCTAATAAAACCTTGATAAAAATGCACTTTTAAGTACTAATCAAAGCATAGTTTGAATGATTTTAAAATATAAAACTAATTGATAAAAAAACCTCAGCGGGATATCTGTTTAGGATACTTGAAGCACAATTTAAATATTTTAAAATTATGAAAATAATTTATAAAAAAAAGTCAGTAGGATTTCTATTCAGGGATACTTGAAGGATAGTTTGAAGGTTTTAAAATTATAAAACTAATTGATAAACAAACCTCAGCAGGATATCTGTTTAGCATAGTTGAAAGATAGTTTAAATGTTTTAAAATTTTAAAAATAATTTATAAAAAAAAGTAAGTAGGATTTTTGTTTAGTATATTTGAAGGATAGTTTAAATGTTTTAAAATTATAAAAATAATTTATAAAAAAAAAGTCGAGGAGGATTTCTCTTTAGGATACTTGAAGGATAATTTAAA
The DNA here is from genome assembly GCA_019202695.1 of Populus x sibirica. Classification (NCBI taxonomy): domain Eukaryota; kingdom Viridiplantae; phylum Streptophyta; class Magnoliopsida; order Malpighiales; family Salicaceae; genus Populus; species Populus x sibirica. Next base: position 5,013 of record JAGMVL010001215.1, read on the forward strand.
TGTTTTAAAATTATAAAAATAATTTATAAAAAAAAGTCAGGAGGATTTCTGTTTAGGATACTTGAAAGATATTTTAAATGTTTTAAAATTATAAAAATAATTAAAAAACAAAGTCACAAGGATTTCTATTTAGGATATTTGAAGAGAGGTTTAAATGTTTTAAAATTATAAAAATAATTCATAAAAAAATATTAGGATTTTGTTTAGGATACTTGAATGATAGTTTAAATGTTTTAAAATTATAAAACTAATTGATAACAAACCTCGGCATGATATTTGTTTAGCATATTTGAAAGATAGTTTAAATGTTTTAAAATTTTAAAAATAATTTATAAAAAAAAGTAAGTAGGATTTTTGTTTAGTATATTTGAAGGATAGTTTAAATGTTTTAAAATTATAAAAATAATTTATAAAAAAAGTCGGAGGATTTCTCTTTAGGATACTTGAAGGATAATTTAAATGTTTTAAAATTATAAAAATAATTTATAAAAAAAAGTCGGGAGGATTTCTGTTTAGGATACTTGAAAGATATTTTAAATGTTTTAAAATTATAAAAATAATTAAAAAACAAAGTCACAAGGATTTCTATTTAGGATATTTGAAGGACAGTTTAAATGTTTTAAAATTATAAAAATAATTCATAAAAAAATATTAGGATTTCTGTTTAGGATACTTGAATGATAGTTTAAATGTTTTAAAATTATAAAACTAATTGATAACAAACCTCGGCATGATATTTGTTTAGCATATTTGAAAGATAGTTTAAATGTTTTAAAATTTTAAAAATAATTTATAAAAAAAAAAGTAAGTAGGATTTTTGTTTAGTATATTTGAAGGATAGTTTAAATGTTTTAAAATTATAAAAATAATTTATAAAAAAAAGTCAGGAGGATTTCTCTTTAGGATACTTGAAGGATAATTTAAATGTTTTAAAATTATAAAAATAATTTATAAAAAAAAGTCAGGAGGATTTCTGTTTAGGATACTTGAAGGATAATTTAAATGTTTTAAAATTATAAAAATAATTTATAAAAAAAAGTCAGGAGGATTTCTGTTTAGGATACTTGAACGATATTTTAAATGTTTTAAAATTATAAAAATAATTAAAAAAACAAAGTCACAAGGATTTCTATTTTGGATATTTGAAGGACAGTTTAAATGTTTTAAGATTATAAAAATAATTCATAAAAAAATATAAGTAGGATTTCTGTTTAGGATACTTGAAGGATAGTTTAAATGTTTTAAAATTATAAAAATAATTTATAAAACAAAAGTCAGTAGGATTTCTATTTAGGATACTTGGAAGATAATTTAAATGTTCTAAAATTATAAAAATAATTTATTAAAAAATATAAGTAGTATTTCCGTTTAGGATACTTGAACGATAGTTTAAATGTTTTAAAATTAAAAAAATAATTTATATAAAAAAAAGTTAGTAGGATTTCTGATGAGGATACTTGAAAGATACTTTAAATGTTTTAAAATTATTAAAATAATTTATAAAAAAACATCAGTTGGATTTCTGTTCAGGATACTTGAAGGATAGTTTGAAGGTTTTAAAATTATAAAACTAATTGATAAAAAAACCTCAGCAGGATATCTGTTTTGCATACTTGAAGGATAGTTTAAATTTTTTAAAATTATAAAAATAATTTATAAAAAAAAAGTCAGTAGGATTTCTGTTTAGAATACTTGAAGGATACTTTAAATGTTTTAAAATTATAAAAATAATTTATTGAACAAAAGTAAGTAGGATATCTGTTTAGGATACTTGGACGATAGTTTAAGTGTTCTAATAAAACCTTGATAAAAATGCACTTTTAAGTACTAATCAAAGCATAGTTTGAATGATTTTAAAATATAAAACTAATTGATAAAAAAACCTCAGCAGGATATCTGATTAGGATACTTGAAGCACAATTTAAATATTTTAAAATTATGAAAATAATTTATAAAAAAAAGTCAGTAGGATTTCTATTCAGGATACTTGAAGGATAGTTTAAATGTTTTAAAATTATAAAACTAATTGATAAACAAACCTCAGCAGGATATCTGTTTAGCATAGTTGAAAGATAGTTTAAATGTTTTAAAATTTTAAAAATAATTTATAAAAAAAAAGTAAGTAGGATTTTTGTTTAGTATATTTGAAGGATAGTTTAAATGTTTTAAAATTATAAAAATAATTTATAAAAAAAAGTCAGGAGGATTTCTCTTTAGGATACTTGAAGGATAATTTAAATGTTTTAAAATTATAAAAATAATTTATAAAAAAAAAGTCAGGAGGATTTCTGTTTAGGATACTTGAAAGATATTTTAAATGTTTTAAAATTATAAAAATAATTAAAAAACAAAGGCACAAGGATTTCTATTTAGGATATTTGAAGGACAGTTTAAATGTTTTAAAATTATAAAAATAATTCATAAAAAAATATTAGGATTTCTGTTTAGGATACTTGAATGATAGTTTAAATGTTTTAAAATTATAAAACTAATTGATAACAAACCTCAGCATGATATTTGTTTAGCATATTTGAAAGATAGTTTAAATGTTTTAAAATTTTAAAAATAATTTATAAAAAAAAAGTAAGTAGGATTTTTGTTTAGTATATTTGAAGGATAGTTTAAATGTTTTAAAATTATAAAAATAATTTATAAAAAAAAGTCAGGAGGATTTCTCTTTAGGATACTTGAAGGATAATTTAAATGTTTTAAAATTATAAAAATAATTTATAAAAAAAAGTCAGGAGGATTTCTGTTTAGGATACTTGAAAGATATTTTAAATGTTTTAAAATTATAAAAATAATTAAAAAACAAAGTCACAAGGATTTCTATTTAGGATATTTGAAGGACAGTTTAAATGTTCTAAAATTATAAAAATAATTCATAAAAAAATATTAGGATTTCTGTTTAGGATACTTGAATGATAGTTTAAATGTTTTAAAATTATAAAACTAATTGATAACAAACCTCAGCATGATATTTGTTTAGCATATTTGAAAGATAGTTTAAATGTTTTAAAATTTTAAAAATAATTTATAAAAAAAAAAGTAAGTAGGATTTTTGTTTAGTATATTTGAAGGATAGTTTAAATGTTTTAAAATTATAAAAATAATTTATAAAAAAAAGTCAGGAGGATTTATCTTTAGGATACTTGAAGGATAATTTAAATGTTTTAAAATTATAAAAATAATTTATAAAAAAAAGTCAGGAGGATTTCTGTTTAGGATACTTGAACGATATTTTAAATGTTTTAAAATTATAAAAATAATTAAAAAAACAAAGTCACAAGGATTTCTATTTAGGATATTTGAAGGACAGTTTAAATGTTTTAAAATTATAAAAATAATGCATAAAAAAATATTAGGATTTCTGTTTAGGATACTTGAATGATAGTTTAAATGTTTTAAAATTATAAAACTAATTGATAACAAACCTCAGCATGATATTTGTTTAGCATATTTGAAAGATAGTTTAAATGTTTTAAAATTTTAAAAATAATTTATAAAAAAAAAAGTAAGTAGGATTTTTGTTTAGTATATTTGAAGGATAGTTTAAATGTTTTAAAATTATAAAAATAATTTATATAAAAAAAAGTTAGTAGGATTTCTGATGAGGATACTTGAAGGATACTTTAAATGTTTTAAAATTATAAAAATAATTTATAAAAAAAGTCAGGAGGATTTCTGTTTAGGATACTTGAAAGATATTTTAAATGTTTTTTAATTATTTAAAATGGCTTCTTTTTTCGGGGTTCTTTGTATCCATTTTAAACTCTGATTTTGGGTATATTTTTTGATGGTCTATGATGAGGTGACCTTCGTGAATTTCAAGAAACAAAAGACTCAAGTCAAAACTTGAGGATTCATCAAGAAAGATTGTTTTTTTTAGCACCAATTTTATTAGCATGCATAATAACAAGTAGCTTAATTCATGAAGCCACGACTCTTATGTCAAGGCTCTTCAAGTTTTGAGAGCGCCATTTATCGGTTCAAATTGCTTACTTGATCGAAAAGGGCTTTTAAAAGCACGTAATGCAGGCTATGGTTCATGGCTATGAAAGAAAGGGATTTCACAAGCTCAAAAAGTGTTTGAGGGTTTCAAAGACCTAGGATCAACATCAAACTATTCATCAACTCTTTTTCTATTGTTGTCTTTGTAGAGGAAATGACATATAACCTTATTAACCTCAAATATCAGAATTCTCTTAACCTAGGTTATATGCAAATCTAACTTTTTCGTTGATGAATAACCAATCTCAATCATCTGATAACTTCAGGGCTTTATCGTGGATGCCAAAGGTCATGGCTTTCACACATCATTTCTCGTAGTTTTCTAACACGCCCTCAGTCTAGGTCTTCTTTCTTTTAACTCTCTCTCAAACGTTGGACTTTTGTTCTAAGCCTTCTCTTTCACTTTTGTCTTCTCTTATTTGCCCCCAGTGTGGGGTGTGATCCTAGTCAGGGTTTTCTTGAAAAAATATTCTATCGGGCTCAAATGGGGACCGCAAGGGGTAATATTTCAAGAAATGTGAAAGGATAACAAAGATGGCCTTTTCTCATTTTAAGTAAGGTCGGTTAGAATCGATAAATTTTGACCTCATCCAATGTAATGATTTGGACCTGTAAGAATCATGATTCACGAGTCCATGACTACCTGAATCCACTGCATGTCATTATGCATACTTAAAATTTAGCTACATGATGTGTGGCTCGGTTTCAAGAGGTATGAGTTCAAAATTGTTTGGTCACCTCATGTCATTTTCAAGCATCAAGTCATTTCCGCAATCAAAACACTTTTAATCTTCAGGATTGACTAGCTTTAATTTTGTATGTTGGAGTTTGATCAAAAAAATATTTTTGTCAAAATACCCTTTGAAAGAAGCATCTCTTGATTTCAAAACAACAAAAAGACAAAGAAAAGACATGTTTCGTTCAAGGATGAGATGTGACCCCAAAACAAAATGCGGAATGACAACTCCACAATAAAATGATAGACAATTCAGCACCATTCTTGGATCAGCTTTTCTGGCCATATTTGTGTTTTGCCGAGCAACTTCGATCACTTGTTATTCTGATGATGTTCTGGTGACAAAATGATTGATGACATCATCTTTCACAAACTCAGCTTGATTCTTGAAACTCGTGTCTGTTCAACTGAAATGGTCCAGGAACCCTCCATGATATTCACATCGGTTTGAATTATACCACGGTGGTTGCATGCAAATTTATCGAAGTGGGTGCAACAAGTCTGGAATCTAACAAGAGAAAATTATAGATGATCAGAAACTACTGCATCCCTTATTGGATTCTCCACTTGCAGATCTACAAACAGATTTCTGCAGAGAGAGCTCTGCCACGGTGAAGTTCTATATTTGCTCCTGTTTTCTAGCTCAAGTCTGGCATTTCTGCCTACTACAGTGTTTTGATGCTGAAACTGGTGGGGTAACTTTTCATATCGTTTGAAACTACTACATCCCCTCTTGCATTCCCCACTTGCAGAGCCACAAACAGGTTTTTATAGAGAGAGCTCTGCCACATCAAAGTTTGATGATCTGCTCCTTTTTTCGGACTAGGTCGACTCTTTGGCCTACTCTAGTGTTTCAACGCTGAACCGATGAGGCAATTTTTTATGGCGTATGAAAGTACTGCATCCTCTCTTGCATGCCCCACTAGCGGATCTCCAAACAAATCTCTACGAGAGAGAGCTACGCAACATAGAAGTTTGATGTACCGTTCATGTTTTTTTCGGACCGGGTTTGGCTCTTCAACCTACCACGGTGTCTTTGTGCTGAAACTGATGAGAGATTTTTATAGCATATGCAACTAATAAATCCCCTCTTGCATTCCCAACTTGCGAGCCATAAATGGATTTTTGTAGAGAGAGCTCGCCACATTGAAGTTTGATGACTTGCTAACATTTTCGGACCAGTGTCGACTCTTCCGCCTACTACAATGTTTCTTTGGTGCCACTGGTGAGAGAAAGTTTTAGAGCATATGAGACTACTACACCCCCTCTTGCGTTCCCCACCTTGGAAGATCCACAAATAAATCTCTATAGAGAGAGCTACGCAACGTAAAAGTTCAGTGTCTAATCATGGGTTTTTTTTCGGGGTTTTTTTTTTTGCTTTTTTTTTTTTTTTTTACATCTTATGCCGCTGAACTGGAATTGAGCTAACGGTTGGGGTAACGTCAAAGAAGGCTAACACACCATGCACAGAAGGCTAGCGGTTATTTGGTGCCATTGAAAGATGTGGAGGCGATGAACAATTAACGGGCGGTGACCAAGAACAAAAGTTGTCATTAGTTATGATTTGAAGGCATTGTTGTCGTTGTTCATGACTGAAAAGGAGAGGTGCAGCTTCAATGGGACGTGGAAAAGCAGTGTTTCTACAGAAGACTGTGCAGACATTCCCTTTCCATTTGAAGCTCAACACTTGTTCAAGCAGATCCCGAGCCTAGCTACTTCCCCTTTGATGCTCTCGGCTTTCTTTTGACTCCGTGCCTCTCTCGACCCCTTTCTTTATTATCCATCCTTTTCTATCCAGTGTAGTAAACCTCGGACGGGGGAACCTATTTTTCCTCATGGTACATGCATGATAAATGTATGAACACGTAATCTATATGAAGAACTCGCCCTTCGAGGGGTGACATATGGTCGTAACTCTTGTATGATGAAACAAGAATCTTGATTCTTGCCCAAACTCTACAATGAAAATTTTCGAGTGACGGCCATTGGTTCACCCACAAGTCCTGAATTCAAGATGCTTCAAGAAGGGTTTGCCACGATGCAAAACAACTATTTACGAAGCATACATCCTAGCGGCAGGTTCTAATCTTTTTAAGTGAGACAAAAGGTAGGTTTACTACTTGGTCTCTAAAAAGGGTCTCTTGTTGTCCCAGTGATCACCCTCTTGAAGGCAATATGGGGGCTCAGCAGATAGTGGTATGGCACATGTACCAATCACTAGCGAGTCTAAGCACTCAACGAAGAGTTGGGGTTTACACAAACTTAAACCTTGACTCAAGTCATAAGGCAAGTTGCTAGTCCCCCACCTAACCTGAAGCTTGTGTGTGCTTTCAAAAATTAAAGTGATGCATGAAACAATTCTAAAAATGCATGGATAAAACAAAAATAAAACAAGACAAAAAAGCTAAAAAACTTAAACACATCAAATACACAAAGCTTAGTCCAATAAAGTCAGAAACAATACCTTCCCCAGTGGAGTCGCCATTCTGTCGCACGTCAAAAAATCCGCGCGGCGTCGGCTGGCGATTTTTCGTTTGTCGTTTTGGTTTGATTGGTTCGTTGGGAGTCGCCACCTAGTAATTTATTAAAGGCTACTAGGAAACCCGGTCTTGGTCTTATCAGAGATTTGCGGGTAAGGGACTGGTTGTGGTTAGGGAAGGTATTAGCACCCCTAACACACCCTACCGAGGTAAGCGCCGTGGACTTGATGTGTTAAAGAAGTTTTAAAAATTCTATTCTTTCATCGAATTTTAGAAATACGACTTACATGTAAGTTCATAATTCTTTATCCGTGAAGAAATCAAAATATTAAATTCTTCTTTATTCTTGCAATTTTATCATAAAAAAAAAACATTCATTAATAAAATTCAAATCAACACATTCACTTTCACCGTATTTTTCTTTTCTTTTTCTTTAGTGTATCTTTTTTTTTTTTTTTTTTTCTTGCTTCCGTATTTACAAAATACAAAAACTCAAAACTAAACAAAAATTACATTAAACAATTTAAAAATTACAAAACGAGACCCAAAACAACCCGAACAGTGTCGGGAAGCCCTCCGGAACACGGCTGGAAGCAGTGGCGACGCGTCTTCCCACGCGCCACTGTCCACGGCGGGGCGTGGATTCACGCCGCCGCCGACCATGCCGGAAACGGGCGGATCTCGCCCTGCTTTCTCCTTCTCTTCCCTTCCTTTGCCGTGAGGAACACCACTACCCGCAAACAGAAAATGCACAACACGGTCGATTTCGGTCTGTTATTTTCTTCTGTTTTGCAGATCGCTTCTCCCTTAGCAAGCTCATCTTCTTTTCGTTTCCCCTTTGTTCTCTGTTTCAAACGGCCGATGCTATGACCAAGGGAGCTGCTGGAGACTGAATGGAAGGGAGTGCCGGTCCTTTGGCAGTTAGGTTCTTCTGGCCCTTGGAGAGTTCGGAGGCGACCGAGAAAGGAAAGGCGTGGGCGAGGGGAAGATCGGTCTTGTGGGTATAGGGCGACGGTGAAGAGCTGAAATGGCGGGGGTCCTTGGCTCTGTTCTGAAAACAACAACCAAGGACCCCGGAGACGGCGGCTTTTTCCGTTGGGTGGAAAAGGGAGCCCTGGTGAGGGGGGCGGCTAGTTTCGTGAGAGAGAGGTGCGGTGAGGTGAGGGGAGGTGAGGCGGATGGAGGCGGGTTCGGGGAGCCGCCGAGAGGGAGAAGAAACTGGAAATGAGGCTGTGTCCGTTTGGTAGAGGGCAAGGGAGGAGGAGACGGTGGAAAGGCTGGAGGTTTCGGTCAAAAGTCGGGGGAAAGGGGGGGTCGGGCTGCAGAGAAGATGAGAGCTTGGGTCTTTTCTTTTGGGCGGGTTTGGGGGAGCGAAGAGGGAGGACCGGTTTTGTGTGGCTGTTGGGTCTGCTGGTTGAAGAGTGAAGATCGGGGAAAGAGAGGAGGTGAGGAGCTGTCTTGTGTGGGCGGTGGGAGTCTGGACTCCGGCGGTCATCCTTGGTTGATGGAGAAGAAGTGGAAATCGGGCCTATGTCCGCGGCTCGGGGAAGAAGAAAAATGGAAAATCCCCTTCCCCTCCTTCGGGTGCGGGGGAGAAGAAGAAAATCCCAAAGGGGAATTTGGGGACTGTGGGGCTTCCGCCCCTGCTGTCGGGGGCCTCAAAAAAAATGGAAAAAATCCCCCGGCGATGTAGCTGGAGATGACAAGAAATAGCCGTTCCTCCCTCTGGGGCGGGGCCTGTTGTTGGCTAAAAAAAAAAAGGAAAAGAAGTGGGGGCTGAGTTCCCGATTTTCAGCCGAAAAAAAGGGATAGCCGAAAGAGAGGGATCAAAATCTTGGGCCGGGGGGCAGCGGGGGTTTTGGGTGAAGAAAGAAAATTTTTTAGGGTTCTCTTTTTTTCTGTGTTATCTCTCCCTCCAACATTCAAAATTCCCTATGCATAGGTAAAATATTGTTTGAGCCTCAAAATTGATTCCTTAACTTTTTTTTTTTGTAAATTTGATTTTTGTAAATTTTTTTGTATTTTTGAAAACGAGCAATGTCAACGTCGACTCAATGAGGAAAATCAATGATTTTAAAATTAACGCGTTAAAAGTTGAACGCGTTCGAAAGACCTTTGAAAATTTAAATTCTTTTTAGACGACGCTGAAAATGCTAAAAACGATGCAAATGTATTAAAAATGTATTTTTTGGGTTTTCAATGCTTTTCGCTATTTTTGGATTTTTCTGAAAATTTATTAAAACATGGGTCAAAAATTAGGTAGCAACAAAAATTATAAAACTAATTGATAACAAACCTCATCATGATATTTGTTTAGCATATTTGAAAGATAGTTTAAATGTTTTAAAATTTTAAAAATAATTTATAAAAAAAAAGTAAGTAGGATTTTTGTTTAGTATATTAGAAGGATAGTTTAAATGTTTTAAAATTATAAAAATAATTTATAAAAAAAAGTCAGGAGGATTTATCTTTAGGATACTTGAAGGATAATTTAAATGTTTTAAAATTATAAAAATAATTTATAAAAAAAGTCAGGAGGATTTCTGTTTAGGATACTTGAAAGATATTTTAAATGTTTTAAAATTATAAAAATAATTAAAAAACAAAGTCACAAGGATTTCTATTTAGGATATTTGAAGGACAGTTTAAATGTTTTAAAATTATAAAAATAATTCATAAAAAAATATGAGTAGGATTTCTGTTTAGGATATTTGAAGGATATTTTAAATGTTTTTAAATTATAAAAATAATTTATTAAAAAATATAAGTAGTATTTCCGTTTAGGATACTTGAACGATAGTTTAAATGTTTTAAAATTAAAAAATTAATTTATATAAAAAAAAGTCAATAGGATTTCTGATGAGGATACTTGAAAGATACTTTAAATGTTTTAAAATTATTAAAATAATTTTAAAAAAAACATCGGTTGGATTTTATTCGGGATACTTGAAGGATAGTTTGAAGGTTTTAAAATTATAAAACTAATTGATAAAAAAACCTCAGCAGGATATCTGTTTTGCATACTTGAAGGATAGTTTAAATTTTTTAAAATTATATTGAATGATAGTTTAAATGTTTTAAACTTATAAAAATAATTTATATAAAAAAAAATTAGTAAGATTTCTGTTTAGGTTACTTGAAGGATAGTTTAAATGATAAAATTATAAAACTAATTGATAAAAAAACATCAGCAGGATATTTGTTTAGGATACATGAAGGATAGTTTAAAAGTTTTAAAAATGTTAAAATAATTTATAAAACAAAAGTCAGTAGTATTTCTGTTTAAGATACTTGAAGGATAGTTTAAATGTTTTAAAGTTATAAAAATAATTTATAAAAAAAGTCAGTAGTATTTCTGTTTAAGATACTTGAAGGATAGTTTAAATGTTTTAAACTTATAAAAATAATTTATAAAAAAAAAATCAGTAGGACTTCTGTTGAGGACACTTGAAAGATAGTTTAAATGATAAAATTATAAAACTAATTGATAAAAAAACATCATTTGGATATTTGTTTAGGATACTTGAAGGATAGTTTAAATGTTTTAAAATTGATAAAATAATTTATAAAACAAAAGGCGGTAGGATTTTGTTTTGGATACTTGAAGGATACTTTAAATGTTTTAAATTTTTTAAAATAAATTATAAAAAAAAGTCAAGTAGTATTTCTGTTTAAGATACTTGAAGGATAGTTTAAATGTTTTAAACTTATAAAAATAATTTATAAAAAAAATTAGTAAGATTTTGTTTAGGTTACTTGAAGGATAGTTTAAATGATAAAATTGTAAAACTAATTGATAAAAAAACATCAAGTGGATATTTGTTTAGGATACTTGAAGGATAGTTTAAATGTTTTAAAATTGATAAAATAATTTATAAAACAAAAGGCGGTAGGATTTCTGTTTTGGATACTTGAAGGATACTTTAAATGTTTTAAAATTATAAAAATAATTTATAAAAAAAGTCAATAGGATTTCTGTTGATGACACTTGAAAGATAGTTTAAATGATAAAATTATAAAACTAATTGATAAAAAAACATCAGCAGGATATTTGTTTAGGATACATGAATAATAGTTTAAATGTTTTAAAAATGTTAAAATAATTTATAAAACAAAAGGCGGTAGGATTTCTGTTTTGGATACTTGAATGATACTTTAAATGTTTTAAAATTTTTAAAATCATTTATAAAAAAAAGTCAGTATTATTTCTCTTTAAGATACTTGAAAGATAGTTTAAATGTTTTAAACTTATAAAAATAATTTATATAAAAAAAATCAGTAGGATTTCTGTTGAGGACACTTGAAAGATAGTATAAATGATAAAATTATAAAACTAATTGATAAAAAAACATCAGCTGGAAATTTGTTTAGGATACTTGAAGGATAGTTTAAATGTTTTAAAATTGTTAAAATAATTTATAAAACAAAAGGCGGTAGGATTTCTGTTTTGGACACTTGAAGGATACTTTAAATGTTTTAAATTTTTTAAAATAAATTATAAAAAAAAGTCAGTAGTATTTCTGTTTAAGATACTTGAAGGATAGTTTAAATGTTTTAAACTTATAAAAATAATTTATAAAAAAAATTAGTAAGATTTCTGTTTAGGTTACTTGAAGGATAGTTTAAATGATAAAATTGTAAAACTAATTGATAAAAAAACATCAGCTGGATATTTGTTTAGGATACTTGAAGGATAGTTTAAATGTTTTAAAATTGATAAAATAATTTATAAAACAAAAGGCGGTAGGATTTCTGTTTTGGATACTTGAAGGATACTTTAAATGTTTTAAAATTATAAAAATAATTTATAAAAAAAGTCAATAGGATTTTTGGTGATGACACTTGAAAGATAGTTTAAATGATAAAATTATAAAACTAATTGATAAAAAAACAGCAGGATATTTGTTTAGGATACATGAATAATAGTTTAAATGTTTTAAAAATGTTAAAATAATTTATAAAACAAAAGGCGGTAGGATTTGTTTTGGATACTTGAATGATACTTTAAATGTTTTAAAATTTTTAAAATCATTTATAAAAAAAAGTCAGTATTATTTCTCTTTAAGATACTTGAAAGATAGTTTAAATGTTTTAAACTTATAAAAATAATTTATAAAAAAAGGTCAGTAGGATTTCTGTTGAGGACACTTGAAGGATAGTTTAAATGATAAAATTATAAAACTAATTGATAAAAAAACATCGCTTGGAAATTTGTTTAGGATACTTGAAGGATAGTTTAAATGTTTTAAAATTGATAAAATAATTTATAAAACAAAAGGCGGTAGGATTTCTGTTTTAGATACTTGAAGGATACTTTAAATGTTTTAAATTTTTTAAAATAATTTATAAAAAAAAGTCGAGTAGTATTTTCGTTTAAGATACTTGAAGGATAGTTTAAATGTTTTAAACTTATAAAAATAATTTATAAAAAAAATTAGTAAGATTTTGTTTAGGTTACTTGAAGGATAGTTTAAATGATAAAATTGTAAAACTAATTGATAAAAAAACATCAGTTGGATATTTGTTTAGGATACTTGAAGGATAGTTTAAATGTTTTAAAATTGATAAAATAATTTATAAAACAAAAGGCGGTAGGATTTCTGTTTTGGATACTTGAAGGATACTTTAAATGTTTTAAAATTATAAAAATAATTTATAAAAAAAGTCAATAGGATTTCTGTTGATGACACTTGAAAGATAGTTTAAATGATAAAATTATAAAACTAATTGATAAAAAAACATCAGCAGGATATTTGTTTAGGATACATGAAGGATAGTTTAAATGTTTTAAAATTATAAAAATAATTTATAAAACAAAAGGCGGTAGGATTTCTGTTTTGGATACTTGAAGGATACTTTAAATGTTTTAAAATAATTTATAAAAAAAAGTCAGTAGTATTTCTGTTTACGATACTTGAAGAATAGTTTAAATGTTTTAAACTTATAAAAATAATTTATATAAAAAAAAATCAGTAAGATTTTGTTTAGGTTACTTGAAGGATAGTTTACATGATAAAATTATAAAACTAATTGATAAAAAAAATCAGCAGGATATTTTTTTAGGATACATGAAGGATAGTTTAAATGTTTTAAAAATGTTAAAATAATTTATAAAACAAAAGGCGGTAGGATTTCGTTTTGGATACTTGAAGGATACTTTAAATGTTTTAAAATTTTTAAAATAATTTATAAAAAAAAGTCGATAGTATTTCTGTTTACGATACTTGAAGAATAGTTTAAATGTTTTAAACTTATAAAAATAATTTATATAAAAAACAATCAGTAAGATTTCTGTTTAGGTTACTTGAAGGATAGTTTACATGATAAAATTATAAAACTAATTGATAAAAAAATCAGCAGGATATTTTTTTAGGATACATGAAGGATAGTTTAAATGTTTTAAAAATGTTAAAATAATTTATAAAACAAAAGGCGGTAGGATTTCTGTTTTGGATACTTGAAGGATACTTTAAATGTTTTAAATTTTTTAAAATAATTTATAAAAAAAGTCAGTAGTACTTTGTTTAAGATACTTGAAGGATAGTTTAAACGTTTTAAAATTATAAAAATATTTGATAAAAAAAATCAGTAAGATTTCTGTTTAGGTTACTTGAAGGATAGTTTACATGATAAAATTATAAAACCAATTGATAAAAAAACATCATACGGGATATTTGTTTAGGATACATGAAGGATAGTTTAAATGTTTTAAAATTATAAAAATAATTTATAAAACAAAAGGCGGTAGGATTTCTGTTTTGGATACTTGAAGGATACTTTAAATGTTTTAAAATAATTTATAAAAAAAAGTCAGTAGTATTTCCATTTTACGATACTTGAAGAATAGTTTAAATGTTTTAAACTTATAAAAATAATTTATATAAAAAAAAATCAGTAAGATTTCTGTTTAGGTTACTTGAAGGATAGTTTACATGATAAAATTATAAAACTAATTGATAAAAAAAATCAGCAGGATATTTTTTTAGGATACATGAAGGATAGTTTAAATGTTTTAAAAATGTTAAAATAATTTATAAAACAAAAGGCGGTAGGATTTCTGTTTTGGATACTTGAAGGATACTTTAAATGTTTTAAATTTTTTAAAATAATTTATAAAAAAAAGTCAGTAGTACTTCGTTTAAGATACTTGAAGGATAGTTTAAACGTTTTAAAATTATAAAAATAATTTATAAAAAAAAGGTAGTAGGATTTCTGTTGAGGACACTTGAAGGATAGTTTAAATGATAAAATTATAAAACTAATTGATAAAAAAACATCATTTGGAAATTTGTTTAGGATACTTGAAGGATAGTTTAAATGTTTTAAAATTGATAAAATAATTTATAAAACAAAAGGCGGTAGGATTTTTGTTTTGGATACTTGAAGGATACTTTAAATGTTTTAAAATTTTTAAAATAATTTATAAAAAAAAGTCAGTAGTATTTCTGTTTAAGATACTTGAAGGATAGTTTAAATGTTTTAAACTTATAAAAATAATTTATAAAAAAAAATTAGTAAGATTTTTGTTTAGGTTACTTGAAGGATAGTTTAAATCATAAAATTATAAAACTAATTGATAAAAAAACATCAGTTGGATATTTGTTTAGGATACTTGAAGGATAGTTTAAATGTTTTAAAATTGATAAAATAATTTATAAAACAAAAGGCGGTAGGATTTTTGTTTTGGATACTTGAAGGATACTTTAAATGTTTTAAAATTTTTAAAATAATTTTTAAAAAAAAGTCGAGTAGTATTTTGTTTAAGATACTTGAAGGATAGTTTAAATGTTTTAAACTTATAAAAATAATTTATACAAAAAATTAGTAAGATTTCTGTTTAGGTTACTTGGAGGATAGTTTAAATGATAAAATTATAAAACTAATTGATAAAAAAAAATCATCGGCAGGATATTTGTTTAGGATACATGAAGGATAGTTTAAATGTTTTAAAATTGTAAAAATAATTTATAAAACAAAAGGCGGTAGGATTTTTGTTTTGGATACTTGAAGGATACTTTAAATGTTTTAAAATTTTTAAAATAATTTATAAAAAAAAGTCAGTAGTATTTCAATTTACGATACTTGAAGAATAGTTTAAATGTTTTAAACTTGTAAAAATAATTTATAAAAAAAAAAATCAGTAAGATTTCGTTTAGGTTACTTGAAGGATAGTTTACATGATAAAATTATAAAACTAATTGATAAAAAAAATCAGCAGGATATTTTTTTAGGATACATGAAGGATAGTTTAAATGTTTTAAAAATGTTAAAATAATTTATAAAACAAAAAGGCGGTAGGATTGTTTTGGATACTTAAAGGATACTTTAAATGTTTTAAATTTTTTAAAATAATTTATAAAAAAAAGTCAGAGTACTTTTGTTTAAGATACTTGAAGGATAGTTTAAACGTTTTAAAATTATAAAAATATTTGATAAAAAAAATAGGTAAGATTTCTGTTTAGGTTACTTGAAGGATAGTTTACATGATAAAATTATAAAACCAATTGATAAAAAAACATGCAGGATATTTGTTTAGGATACATGAAGGATAGTTTAAATGTTTTAAAATTATAAAAATAATTTATAAAACAAAAGAATGGCGGTATTTGGATTTTGGATACTTGAAGGATACTTTAAATGTTTTAAAATAATTTATAAAAAAAAAGTCAGTAGTATTTCTACATTTACGATACTTGAAGAATAGTTTAAATGTTTTAAACTTATAAAAATAATTTATATAAAAAAAAATCGGTAAGATTTGTTTAGGTTACTTGAAGGATAGTTTACATGATAAAATTATAAAACTAATTGATAAAAAAAATCAGCAGGATATTTTTTTAGGATACATGAAGGATAGTTTAAATGTTTTAAAAATGTTAAAATAATTTATAAAACAAAAGGCGGTAGGATTTTGTTTTGGATACTTGAAGGATACTTTAAATGTTTTAAATTTTTAAAATAATTTATAAAAAAAAGTCAGTAGTACTTCTGTTTAAGATACTTGAAGGATAGTTTAAACGTTTTAAAATTATAAAAATAATTTATAAAAAAAGGTCAAGTAGGATTTTCTGTTGAGGACACTTGAAGGATAGTTTAAATGATAAAATTATAAAACTAATTGATAAAAAAACATCAGCTGGAAATTTGTTTAGGATACTTGAAGGATAGTTTAAATGTTTTAAAATTGATAAAATAATTTATAAAACAAAAAGGAGGTAGGATTTTGTTTTGGATACTTGAAGGATACTTTAAATGTTTGTTTTAAAATAATTTATAAAAAAAGTCAGTAGTATTTTAGTTTACGATACTTGAAGAATAGTTTAAATGTTTTAAACTTATAAAAATAATTTATAAAAAAAAATCAGTAAGATTTTGTTTAGGTTACTTGAAGGATAGTTTACATGATAAAATTATAAAACTAATTGATAAAAAATAATCGAGGATATTTTTTTAGGATACATGAAGGATAGTTTAAATGTTTTAAAAATGTTAAAATAATTTATAAAACAAAAGGCGGTAGGATTTCTGTTTTGGATACTTGAAGGATACTTTAAATGTTTTAAATTTTTTAAAATAATTTATAAAAAAAAGTAGGATAGTACTTCTTTTTAAGATACTTGAAGGATAGTTTAAACGTTTTAAACTTATAAAAATAATTTATAAAAAAAGGTAGTAAGATTTTTCTTAGAGGACACTTGAAGGATAGTTTAAATGATAAAATTATAAAACTAATTGATAAAAAAACATCAGCTGGAAATTTGTTTAGGATACTTGAAGGATAGTTTAAATGTTTTAAAATTGATAAAATAATTTATAAAACAAAAAGGCGGTAGGATTTTGTTTTGGATACTTGAAGGATACTTTAAATGTTTTAAAATTTTTAAAATAATTTATAAAAAAAGTCAGTAGTACTTCTGTTTAAGATACTTGAAGGATAGTTTAAACGTTTTAAAATTATAAAAATAATTTATAAAAAAAGTTAGAAGAGGATTTACGGAGGACACTTGAAGGATAGTTTAAATGATAAAATTATAAAACTAATTGATAAAAAAACATCAGCTGGAAATTTGTTTAGGATACTTGAAGGATAGTTTAAATGTTTTAAAATTGATAAAATAATTTATAAAACAAAAGGCGGTAGGATTTTGTTTTGGATACTTGAAGGATACTTTAAATGTTTTAAAATTTTTAAAATAATTTATAAAAAAAGTCAGTAGTATTTCTGTTTTTAAGATACTTGAAGGATAGTTTAAATGTTTTAAACTTATAAAATTAATTTATAAAAAAAAAATTAGTAAGATTTTTGTTTAGGTTACTTGAAGGATAGTTTAAATCATAAAATTATAAAACTAATTGATAAAAAAACATCATTGGATATTTGTTTAGGATACTTGAAGGATAGTTTAAATGTTTTAAAATTGATAAAATAATTTATAAAACAAAAGGCGTAGGATTTTGTTTTGGATACTTGAAGGATACTTTAAATGTTTTAAAATTTTTAAAATAATTTATAAAAAAAAAGTCAGTAGTATTTCTGTTTAAGATACTTGAAGGATAGTTTAAATGTTTTAAACTTATAAAAATAATTTATAAAAAACAATTAGTAAGATTTTGTTTAGGTTACTTGAAGGATAGTTTAAATCATAAAATTATAAAACTAATTGATAAAAAAACATCACTTGGATATTTGTTTAGGATACTTGAAGGAGAGTTTAAATGTTTTAAAATTGATAAAATAATTTATAAAACAAAAGGCGGTAGGATTTTTGTTTTGGATACTTGAAGGATACTTTAAATGTTTTAAAAGTTTTAAAATAATTTATAAAAAAAAGTCAGTAGTATTTCTGTTTAAGATACTTGAAGGATAGTTTAAACGTTTTAAACTTATAAAAATAATTTATAAAAAAAAAATTAGTAAGATTTCTGTTTAGGTTACTTGAAGCATAGTTTACATGATAAAATTATAAAACCAATTGATAAAAAAACATCAGCAGGATATTTGTTTAGGATACATGAAGGATAGTTTAAACGTTTTAAAAATGTTAAAATAATTTATAAAACAAAAGGCGGTAGGATTTCTGTTTTGGATACTTGAAGGATACTTTAAATGTTTTAAAATTTTTAAAATAATTTATAAAAAAAAAGTCAGTAGTATTTCTGTTTAAGATACTTGAAGGATAGTTTAAATGTTTTAAAATTATAAAAATAATTTATAAAAAAAGGTCAGTAGGATTTCTGTTGAGGACACTTGAAGGATAGTTTAAATGATAAAATTATAAAACTAATTGATAAAAAAACATCAGCTGGAAATTTGTTTAGGATACTTGAAGGACAGTTTAAATGTTTTAAAATTGATAAAATAATTTATAAAACAAAAAGGCGGTAGGATTTCTGTTTTGGATACTTGAAGGATACTTTAAATGTTTTAAATTTTTTAAAATAATTTATAAAAAAAAGTCAGTAGTATTTCTGTTTAAGATACTTGAAGGATAGTTTAAACGTTTTAAACTTATAAAAATAATTTATAAAAAAAAAATTAGTAAGATTTCTGTTTAGGTTACTTGAAGCATAGTTTACATGATAAAATTATAAAACCAATTGATAAAAAAACATCAGCAGGATATTTGTTTAGGATACATGAAGGATAGTTTAAACGTTTTAAAAATGTTAAAATAATTTATAAAACAAAAGGCGGTAGGATTTCTGTTTTGGATACTTGAAGGATACTTTAAATGTTTTAAAAATTTTAAAATAATTTATAAAAAAAAGTCAGTAGTATTTCTGTTTAAGATACTTGAAGGATAGTTTAAATGTTTTAAAATT
Organism: Populus x sibirica; assembly: GCA_019202695.1. NCBI lineage: Eukaryota > Viridiplantae > Streptophyta > Magnoliopsida > Malpighiales > Salicaceae > Populus > Populus x sibirica. The sequence continues at coordinate 24,063 of JAGMVL010001215.1, forward strand.
GATAAAATAATTTATAAAACAAAAGGCGGTAGGATTTCTGGTTTGGGATCTTGAAGGATACTTTAAATGTTTTAAAATAATTTATAAAAAAAGGTAGATTTCTGTTTACGATACTTGAAGAATAGTTTAAATGTTTTAAACTTATAAAAATAATTTATATAAAAAAAAATCAGTAAGATTTCTGTTTAGGTTACTTGAAGGATAGTTTACATGATAAAATTATAAAACTAATTGATAAAAAAAATCAGCAGGATATTTTTTTAGGATACATGAAGGATAGTTTAAATGTTTTAAAAATGTTAAAATAATTTATAAAAAAAAAGGCGGCAGGATTTCTGTTTTGGATACTTGAAGGATACTTTAAATGTTTTAAATTTTTTAAAATAATTTATAAAAAAAAGTCGTAGTACTTCTGTTTAAAATACTTGAAGGATAGTTTAAACGTTTTAAAATTATAAAAATAATTTATAAAAAAAGGTCAGTAGGATTTCTGTTGAGGACACTTGAAGGATAGTTTAAATGATAAAATTATAAAACTAATTGATAAAAAAACATCAGCTGGAAATTTGTTTAGGATACTTGAAGGATAGTTTAAATGTTTTAAAATTGATAAAATAATTTATAAAACAAAAGGCGGTAGGATTTCTGTTTTGGATACTTGAAGGATACTTTAAATGTTTTAAAAATTTTAAAATAATTTATAAAAAAAAGTCAGTAGTATTTCTGTTTAAGATACTTGAAGGATAGTTTAAATGTTTTAAACTTATAAAAATAATTTATAAAAAAAAATTAGTAAGATTTTTGTTTAGGTTACTTGAAGGATAGTTTAAATCATAAAATTATAAAACTAATTGATAAAAAAACATCAGCTGGATATTTGTTTAGGATACTTGAAGGATAGTTTAAATGTTTTAAAATTGATAAAATAATTTATAAAACAAAAGGCAGTAGGATTTCTGTTTTGGATACTTGAAGGATACTTTAAATGTTTTAAAAATTTTAAAATAATTTATAAAAAAAAGTCAGTAGTATTTCTGTTTAAGATACTTGAAGGATAGTTTAAATGTTTTAAACTTATAAAAATAATTTATAAAAAAAATTAGTAAGATTTCTGTATAGGTTACTTGGAGGATAGTTTAAATGATAAAATTATAAAACTAATTGATAAAAAAAACATCAGCAGGATATTTGTTTAGGATACATGAAGGATAGTTTAAATGTTTTAAAATTATAAAAATAATTTATAAAACAAAAGGCGGTAGGATTTCTGTTTTGGATACTTGAAGGATACTTTAAATGTTTTAAAATTTTTAAAATAATTTATAAAAAAAAGTCAGTAGTATTTCTGTTTACGATACTTGAAGAATAGTTTAAATGTTTTAAACTTGTAAAAATAATTTATAAAAAAAAAATCAGTAAGATTTCTGTTTAGGTTACTTGAAGGATAGTTTACATGATAAAATTATAAAACTAATTGATAAAAAAAATCAGCAGGATATTTTTTTAGGATACATGAAGGATAGTTTAAATGTTTTAAAAATGTTAAAATAATTTATAAAACAAAAGGCGGTAGGATTTCTGTTTTGGATACTTGAAGGATACTTTAAATGTTTTAAAATTTTTAAAATAATTTATAAAAAAAAAGTCAGTAGTATTTCTGTTATAGATACTTGAAGGATAGTTTAAATGTTTTAAACTTATAAAAATAATTTATAAAAAACAATTATTAAGATTTCTGTTTAGGTTACTTGAAGGATAGTTTAAATCATAAAATTATAAAACTAATTGATAAAAAAACATCAGCTGGATATTTGTTTAGGATACTTGAAGGAGAGTTTAAATGTTTTAAAATTGATAAAATAATTTATAAAACAAAAGGCGGTAGGATTTTTGTTTTGGATACTTGAAGGATACTTTAAATGTTTTAAAAGTTTTAAAATAATTTATAAAAAAAAGTCAGTAGTATTTCTGTTTACGATACTTGAAGAATAGTATAAATGTTTTAAACTTATAAAAATAATTTATAAAAAAAATTAGTAAGATTTCTGTTTAGGTTACTTGAAGGATAGTTTACATGATAAAATTATAAAACTAATTGATAAAAAAACATCAGCAGGATATTTTTTTAGGATACATGAAGGATAGTTTAAATGTTTTAAAAATGTTAAAATAATTTATAAAACAAAAGGCGGTAGGATTTCTGTTTTGGATACTTGAAGGATACTTTAAATGTTTTAAATTTTTTAAAATAATTTATAAAAAAAAGTCAGTAGTACTTCTGTTTAAGATACTTGAAGGATAGTTTAAACGTTTTAAAATTATAAAAATATTTGATAAAAAAAAATCAGTAAGATTTCTGTTTAGGTTACTTGAAGGATAGTTTACATGATAAAATTATAAAACCAATTGATAAAAAAACATCAGCAGGATATTTGTTTAGGATACATGAAAGATAGTTTAAATGTTTTAAAAATGTTAAAATAATTTATAAAACAAAAGGCGGTAGGATTTCTGTTTTGGATACTTGAAGGATACTTTAAATGTTTTAAAATTTTTAAAATAATTTATAAAAAAAAGTCAGTAGTATTTCTGTTTAAGATACTTGAAGGATAGTTTAAATGTTTTAAACTTATAAAAATATTTGATAAAAAAAAAATCAGTAAGATTTCTGTTTAGGTTACTTGAAGTATAGTTTACATGATAAAATTATAAAACCAATTGATAAAAAAAATCAGCAGGATATTTTTTTAGGATACATGAAGGATAGTTTAAATGTTTTAAAAATGTTAAAATAATTTATAAAACAAAAGGCGGTAGGATTTCTGTTTTGGATACTTGAAGGATACTTTAAATGTTTTAAAATATTAAAAAAAGGACTTCTGTTTAAGATACTTGAAGGATAGTTTAAACGTTTTAAAATTATAAAAATAATTTATAAAAAAAGGTCAGTAGGATTTCTGTTGAGGACACTTGAAGGATAGTTTAAATGATAAAATTATAAAACTAATTGATAAAAAAACATCAGCTGGAAATTTGTTTAGGATACTTGAAGGATAGTTTAAATGTTTTAAAATTGATAAAATAATTTATAAAACAAAAGGCAGATTTCTGTTTTAGATACTTGAAGGATACTTTAAATGTTTTAAATTTTTTAAAATAATTTATAAAAAAAAGAGTAGTATCTGTTTAAGATACTTGAAGGATAGTTTAAATGTTTTAAACTTATAAAAAGAATTGATAAAAAAAAAATTAGTAAGATTTCTGTTTAGGTTACTTGAAGGATAGTTTAAATGATAAAATTATAAAACTAATTGATAAAAAAAACATCAGCAGGATATTTGTTTAGGATACATGAAGGATAGTTTAAATGTTTTAAAATTATAAAAATAATTTATAAAACAAAAGGCGGTAGGATTTCTGTTTTGGATACTTGAAGGATACTTTAAATGTTTTAAAATTTTTAAAATAATTTATAAAAAAAAGTCAGTAGTATTTCTGTTTACGATACTTGAAGAATAGTTTAAATGTTTTAAACTTATAAAAATAATTTATAAAAAAAAAAAGTAAGATTTCTGTTTAGGTTACTTGAAGGATAGTTTACATGATAAAATTATAAAACTAATTGATAAAAAAAATCAGCAGGATATTTTTTTAGGATACATGAAGGATAGTTTAAATGTTTTAAAAATGTTAAAATAATTTATAAAACAAAAAGGCGGTAGGATTTCTGTTTTGGATACTTGAAGGATACTTTAAATGTTTTAAATTTTTTAAAATAATTTATAAAAAAAAGTCAGTAGTACTTCTGTTTAAGATACTTGAAGGATAGTTTAAACGTTTTAAAATTATAAAAATATTTGATAAAAAAAATCAGTAAGATTTCTGTTTAGGTTACTTGAAGGATAGTTTACATGATAAAATTATAAAACCAATTGATAAAAAAACATCAGCAGGATATTTGTTTAGGATACATGAAGGATAGTTTAAATGTTTTAAAATTATAAAAATAATTTATAAAACAAAAGGGGGAGGATTTCTGTTTTGGATACTTGAAGGATACTTTAAATGTTTTAAAATAATTTATAAAAAAAAGTCAGTAGTATTTCTGTTTACGATACTTGAAGAATAGTTTAAATGTTTTAAACTTATAAAAATAATTTATATAAAAAAAAATCAGTAAGATTTCTGTTTAGGTTACTTGAAGGATAGTTTACATGATAAAATTATAAAACTAATTGATAAAAAAAATCAGCAGGATATTTTTTTAGGATACATGAAGGATAGTTTAAATGTTTTAAAAATGTTAAAATAATTTATAAAACAAAAGGCGGTAGGATTTCTGTTTTGGATACTTGAAGGATACTTTAAATGTTTTAAATTTTTTAAAATAATTTATAAAAAAAGTCAGTAGTACTTCTGTTTAAGATACTTGAAGGATAGTTTAAATGTTTTAAACTTATAAAAATAATTTATAAAAAAAAGGTTAGTAGGATTTCTGTTGAGGACACTTGAAGGATAGTTTAAATGATAAAATTATAAAACTAATTGATAAAAAAACAAGCTGGAAATTTGTTTAGGATACTTGAAGGATAGTTTAAATGTTTTAAAATTGATAAAATAATTTATAAAACAAAAAGGCGGTAGGATTTCTGTTTTGGATACTTGAAGGATACTTTAAATGTTTTAAAAATTTTAAAATAATTTATAAAAAAAAGTCAGTAGTATTTCTGTTTAAGATACTTGAAGGATAGTTTAAATGTTTTAAACTTATAAAAATAATTTATAAAAAAAAATTAGTAAGATTTTTGTTTAGGTTACTTGAAGGATAGTTTAAATCATAAAATTATAAAACTAATTGATAAAAAAACATCGAAGGATATTTGTTTAGGATACTTGAAGGATAGTTTAAATGTTTTAAAATTGATAAAATAATTTATAAAACAAAAGGCAGTAGGATTTCTGTTTTGGATACTTGGATATTTCTGTTTAAGATACTTGAAGGATAGTTTAAATGTTTTAAACTTATAAAAATAATTTATAAAAAAAATTAGTAAGAGTTTCTGTTTAGGTTACTTGAAGGATAGTTTAAATGATAAAATTATAAAACTAATTGATAAAAAAAACATCAGCAGGATATTTGTTTAGGATACATGAAGGATAGTTTAAATGTTTTAAAATTATAAAAATAATTTATAAAACAAAAGGCGGTAGGATTTCTGTTTTGGATACTTGAAGGATACTTTAAATGTTTTAAAATTTTTAAAATAATTTATAAAAAAAGTCAGTAGTATTTCTGTTTACGATACTTGAAGGATAGTTTAAATGTTTTAAACTTATAAAAATAATTTATAAAAAAAAAATCAGTAAGATTTCTGTTTAGGTTACTTGAAGGATAGTTTACATGATAAAATTATAAAACTAATTGATAAAAAAAATCAGCAGGATATTTTTTTAGGATACATGAAGGATAGTTTAAATGTTTTAAAAATGTTAAAATAATTTATAAAACAAAAGGCGGTAGGATTTCTGTTTTGGATACTTGAAGGATACTTTAAATGTTTTAAATTTTTTAAAATAATTTATAAAAAAAGTCAGTAGTACTTCGTTTAAGATACTTGAAGGATAGTTTAAACGTTTTAAAATTATAAAAATAATTTGATAAAAAAAATCAGTAAGATTTCTGTTTAGGTTACTTGAAGGATAGTTTAAATGATAAAATTATAAAACTAATTGATAAAAAAACATCAGCAGGATATTTGTTTAGGATACATGAAGGATAGTTTAAATGTTTTAAAATTATAAAAATAATTTATAAAACAAAAGGCGGTAGGATTTCTGTTTTGGATACTTGAAGGATACTTTAAATGTTTTAAAATTTTTAAAATAATTTATAAAAAAAGTCAGTAGTATTTCTGTTTACGATACTTGAAGAATAGTTTAAATGTTTTAAACTTATAAAAATAATTTATAAAAAAAAAATCAGTAAGATTTCTGTTTAGGTTACTTGAAGGATAGTTTACATGATAAAATTATAAAACTAATTGATAAAAAAAATCAGCAGGATATTTTTTTAGGATACATGAAGGATAGTTTAAATGTTTTAAAAATGTTAAAATAATTTATAAAACAAAAGGCGGTAGGATTTCTGTTTTGGATACTTGAAGGATACTTTAAATGTTTTAAATTTTTTAAAATAATTTATAAAAAAAAGTCAGTAGTACTTCTGTTTAAGATACTTGAAGGATAGTTTAAACGTTTTAAAATTATAAAAATAATTTATAAAAAAAGGTCAGTAGGATTTCTGTTGAGGACACTTGAAGGATAGTTTAAATGATAAAATTATAAAACTAATTGATAAAAAAACATCAGCTGGAAATTTGTTTAGGATACTTGAAGGATAGTTTAAATGTTTTAAAATTGATAAAATAATTTATAAAACAAAAGGCGGTAGGATTTCTGTTTTGGATACTTGAAGGATACTTTAAATGTTTTAAAATTTTTAAAATAATTTATAAAAAAAAGTCAGTAGTATTTCTGTTTAAGATACTTGAAGGATAGTTTAAATGTTTTAAACTTATAAAAATAATTTATAAAAAAAATTAGTAAGATTTTTGTTTAGGTTACTTGAAGGATAGTTTAAATCATAAAATTATAAAACTAATTGATAAAAAAACATCAGCTGGATATTTGTTTAGGATACTTGAAGGATAGTTTAAATGTTTTAAAATTGATAAAATAATTTATAAAACAAAAGGCGGTAGGATTTCTGTTTTGGATACTTGAAGGATACTTTAAATGTTTTAAAATTTTTAAAATAATTTATAAAAAAAAGTCAGTAGTATTTCTGTTTAAGATACTTGAAGGATAGTTTAAATGTTTTAAACTTATAAAAATAATTTATAAAAAAAATTAGTAAGATTTCTGTTTAGGTTACTTGAAGGATAGTTTAAATGATAAAATTATAAAACTAATTGATAAAAAAAACATCAGCAGGATATTTGTTTAGGATACATGAAGGATAGTTTAAATGTTTTAAAATTATAAAAATAATTTATAAAACAAAAGGCGGTAGGATTTCTGTTTTGGATACTTGAAGGATACTTTAAATGTTTTAAAATTTTTAAAATAATTTATAAAAAAAAGTCAGTAGTATTTCTGTTTACGATACTTGAAGAATAGTTTAAATGTTTTAAACTTATAAAAATAATTTATAAAAAAAAATCAGTAAGATTTCTGTTTAGGTTACTTGAAGGATAGTTTACATGATAAAATTATAAAACTAATTGATAAAAAAAATCAGCAGGATATTTTTTAGGATACATGAAGGATAGTTTAAATGTTTTAAAAATGTTAAAATAATTTATAAAACAAAAGGCGGTAGGATTTCTGTTTTGGATACTTGAAGGATACTTTAAATGTTTTAAATTTTTTAAAATAATTTATAAAAAAAAGTCAGTAGTACTTCTGTTTAAGATACTTGAAGGATAGTTTAAACGTTTTAAAATTATAAAAATAATTTATAAAAAAAAGGTCAGTAGGATTTCTGTAGAGGACACTTGAAGGATAGTTTAAATGATAAAATTATAAAACTAATTGATAAAAAAACATCAGCTGGAAATTTGTTTAGGATACTTGAAGGATAGTTTAAATGTTTTAAAATTGATAAAATAATTTATAAAACAAAAGGCGGTAGGATTTCTGTTTTGGATACTTGAAGGATACTTTAAATGTTTTAAAATTTTTAAAATAATTTATAAAAAAAAGTCAGTAGTATTTCTGTTTAAGATACTTGAAGGATAGTTTAAATGTTTTAAACTTATAAAAATAATTTACAAAAAAAAATTAGTAAGATTTTTGTTTAGGTTACTTGAAGGATAGTTTAAATCATAAAATTATAAAACTAATTGATAAAAAAACATCAGCTGGATATTTGTTTAGGATACTTGAAGGATAGTTTAAATGTTTTAAAATTGATAAAATAATTTATAAAACAAAAGGCGGTAGGATTTTTGTTTTGGATACTTGAAGGATACTTTAAATGTTTTAAAATTTTTAAAATAATTTATAAAAAAAGTCAGTAGTATTTCTGTTTAAGATACTTGAAGGATAGTTTAAATGTTTTAAACTTATAAAAATAATTTATAAAAAAAATTAGTAAGATTTCTGTTTAGGTTACTTGAAGGATAGTTTAAATGATAAAATTATAAAACCAATTGATAAAAAAACATCAGCAGGATATTTGTTTAGGATACATGAAGGATAGTTTAAATGTTTTAAAATTATAAAAATAATTTATAAAACAAAAGGCGGTAGGATTTCTGTTTTGGATACTTGAAGGATACTTTAAATGTTTTAAAATTTTTAAAATAATTTATAAAAAAAAGTCAGTAGTATTTTCCGTTTACGATACTTGAAGAATAGTTTAAATGTTTTAAACTTATAAAAATAATTTATAAAAAAAAATCAGTAAGATTTCTTTTAGGTTACTTGAAGGATAGTTTACATGATAAAATTATAAAACTAATTGATAAAAAAAATCAGCAGGATATTTTTTTAGGATACATGAAGGATAGTTTAAATGTTTTAAAAATGTTAAAATAATTTATAAAACAAAAGGCGGTAGGATTTCTGTTTTGGATACTTGAAGGATACTTTAAATGTTTTAAATTTTTTAAAATAATTTATAAAAAAAAGTCAGTAGTACTTCTGTTTAAGATACTTGAAGGATAGTTTAAACGTTTTAAAATTATAAAAATAATTTATAAAAAAAGGTCAGTAGGATTTCTGTTGAGGACACTTGAAGGATAGTTTAAATGATAAAATTATAAAACTAATTGATAAAAAAACATCAGCTGGAAATTTGTTTAGGATACTTGAAGGATAGTTTAAATGTTTTAAAATTGATAAAATAATTTATAAAACAAAAGGCGGTAGGATTTCTGTTTTGGATACTTGAAGGATACTTTAAATGTTTTAAAATTTTTAAAATAATTTATAAAAAAAAGTCGTAGTATTTCGTTTAAGATACTTGAAGGATAGTTTAAATGTTTTAAACTTATAAAAATAATTTATAAAAAAAATTAGTAAGATTTTTGTTTAGGTTACTTGAAGGATAGTTTAAATGATAAAATTATAAAACTAATTGATAAAAAAACATCGCCGGATATTTGTTTAGGATACTTGAAGGATAGTTTAAATGTTTTAAAATTGATAAAATAATTTATAAAACAAAAGGCGGTAGGATTTCTGTTTTGGATACTTGAAGGATACTTTAAATGTTTTAAAATTTTTAAAATAATTTATATAAAAAAAGTCAGTAGTATTTCTGTTATAGATACTTGAAGGATAGTTTAAATGTTTTAAACTTATAAAAATAATTTATAAAAAACAATTATTAAGATTTCATTTTAGGTTACTTGAAGGATAGTTTAAATCATAAAATTATAAAACTAATTGATAAAAAAACATCAAATTGGATATTTGTTTAGGATACTTGAAGGAGAGTTTAAATGTTTTAAAATTGATAAAATAATTTATAAAACAAAAGGCGGTAGGATTTTTGTTTTGGATACTTGAAGGATACTTTAAATGTTTTAAAAGTTTTAAAATAATTTATAAAAAAAAGTCAGTAGTATTTCTGTTTAAGATACTTGAAGGATAGTTTAAACGTTTTAAACTTATAAAAATAATTTATAAAAAAAAATTAGTAAGATTTCGTTTAGGTTACTTGAAGCATAGTTTACATGATAAAATTATAAAACCAATTGATAAAAAAACATCGCAGGATATTTGTTTAGGATACATGAAGGATAGTTTAAACGTTTTAAAAATGTTAAAATAATTTATAAAACAAAAGGCGGTAGGATTTCTGTTTTGGATACTTGAAGGATACTTTAAATGTTTTAAAAATTTTAAAATAATTTATAAAAAAAAGTCAGTAGTATTTCTGTTTAAGATACTTGAAGGATAGTTTAAATGTTTTAAAATTATAAAAATAATTTACAAAAAAAATCAGTAGGATTTCTGTTGAGGACACTTGAAAAATAGTTTAAATGAGAAACTTATAAAACTAATTGATAAAAAAACATCAGTTGGATATTTGTTTAGGATACTTGAAGGATAGTTTAAATGTTTTAAAATTGATAAAATAATTTATAAAACAAAAGGCAGGTAGGATTTCTGTTTTTGATACTTGAAGGACAGTTTAAATGTTTTAAAATTTTAAAAATAGTTTATATAAAACAATCAGTAGTATTTCTGTTTACGATACTTGAAGGATAGTTTAAATGTTTTAAAATTTTTAAAATAATTTATAAAAAAAAATCAGTAGGATTTCTATTGAGGACACTTGAAAAATAGCTTAAATGATAAACTTATAAAACTTATTGATAAAAAACACAATTTGGATATTTGTTTAGGATACTTGAAGGAGAGTTTAAATGTTTTAAAATTGATAAAATAATTTATAAAACAAAAGGCGGTAGGATTTCATGTTTTGGATACTTGAAGGATACTTTAAATGTTTTAAAATTATAAAAATAATTTATAAAAAAAAAGTCAATAGGATTTATATTGAGGACACTTGAAAGATAGTTTAAATGATAAAATTATAAAACTAATTGATAAAAAAACATCAAAGAGGATATTTGTTTAGGATACTTGAAGGATAGTTTAAATGTTTTAAAATTGATAAAATAATTTATAAAACAAAAGGCGGTAGGATTTCTGTTTTTGATACTTGAAGGACAGTTTAAATGTTTTAAAATTATAAAAATAATTTATATAAAAAAATGTCTAGGATTTACACATTTACGATACTTGAAGGATAGTTTAAATGTTTTAAAATTTTTTAAAATAATTTATAAAAAAAATCAAGGGATTTCTATTGAGGACACTTGAAAAATAGCTTAAATGATAAACTTATAAAACTTATTGATAAAAAAACATAACTTTGGATATTTGTTTAGGATACTTGAAGGATAATTTAAATGTTTTAAAAATGTTAAAATAATTTATAAAACAAAAGGCAGTAGGATTTCGTTTTGGATACTTGAAGGATACTTTAAATGTTTTAAGATTTTTCAAATAATTTATAAAAAAAAGTCAAGAGTATTTATATTTAAAGATACTTGAAGGATAGTTTAAATGTTTTAAACTTATAAAAATAATTTATAAAAAAAAGCATTAGGATTTCTGTTTAGGATATTCTGGGGTTTATTGATAAATCTATACTTGGATGATAGTTTAAATGTTTTAAAATTATAAAAATAATTTATAAAAGTAAAAGTAATAGATTCTATTGAGGACATTTGAAAAATAGTTTACATGATAAATTATAAAACTAATTGATAAAAAAAAATAGCATCGGGGAGGATATTTGTTTAGGATACATGAAAGATAGTTTAAATGTTTTAAAAATGTTAAAATAATTTATAAAACAAAAGGCGGTAAGATTTCAATTTTGGATACTTGAAGGATACTTTAAATGTTTTAAAATTTTTAAAATAATTTATAAAAAAAAGTCGTAGTATTTCTATTTAAGATACTTGAAGGATAGTTTAAATGTTTTAAACTTATAAAAATATTTGATAAAAAAAAATCAAAGTAAGATTTCCGTTGTTTAGGTTACTTGAAGTATAGTTTACATGATAAAATTATAAAACCAATTGATAAAAAAAATCAAGCGGGATATTTTTTTAGGATACATGAAGGATAGTTTAAATGTTTTAAAAATGTTAAAATAATTTATAAAACAAAAAGGCGGTAGGATTTCTGTTTTGGATACTTGAAGGATACTTTAAATGTTTTAAAATAAAAATTTCTAAAAAAAGTCAGTAGACTTCCGTTTAAGATACTTGAAGGATAGTTTAAACGTTTTAAAATTATAAAAATAATTTATAAAAAAAAGGGGTCAGTAGGGGGATTTCTGTTGAGGACACTTGAAGGATAGTTTAAATGATAAAATTATAAAACTAATTGATAAAAAAACATCTTTTGGAAATTTGTTTAGGATACTTGAAGGATAGTTTAAATGTTTTAAAATTGATAAAATAATTTATAAAACAAAAGGCGGTAGATTTCTGTTTTGATACTTGAAGGATACTTTAAATGTTTTAAATTTTAAAATAATTTATAAAAAAAAGTCAAGTAGTATTTACTTTAAGATACTTTAAAGGATAGTTTAAATGTTTTAAACTTATAAAAAGAATTGATAAAAAAAATTAGTAAGATTTCATTTTGGTTACTTGAAGGATAGTTTAAATGATAAAATTATAAAACTAATTGATAAAAAAAACATCAATGAAGGATATTTGGTAGGATACATGAAGGATAGTTTAAATGTTTTAAAAAATTATAAAAATAATTTATAAAACAAAAGGGCGGTAGGATTGTTGTTTTGGATACTTGAAGGATACTTTAAATGTTTTAAAATTTTTAAAATAATTTATAAAAAAAAGTGAGTAATATTTAATTTCTGATACTTGAAGAATAGTATAAATGTTTTAAACTTATAAAAATAATTTATAAAAAAAAATCGGTAAGATTTACGTTTAGGTTACTTGAAGGGATAGTTTACATGATAAAATTATAAAACTAATTGATAAAAAAAAATCAGCGGGATATTTTTTAGGATACATGAAGGATAGTTTAAATGTTTTAAAAATGTTAAAATAATTTATAAAACAAAGGCGGTAGGATTCATTTTTGTTTTTTTTTTTTTTTTTTTTTTTTTTTTTTTTCTTCTCCCCCCCCCTCCCCCCTCCCCCCTCCCCCCTCCCCCCTCCCCCCTCTCCCCTCTCCCCCCTCTCCCCTCTCCCCTCTCTCCCCTCTCCCCTCTCTCCCCTCTCCCCTCTCTCCCCTCTCCCCTCTCCCCCCTCTCCCCCCCCCCCCCCCCCCCCCCCCCCCCCCCCCCCCCCCCCCCCCCCCCCCCCCCCCCCCCCCCCCCCCCCCCCCCCCCCCCGATACTTGAAGGATACTTTAAATGTTTTAAATTTTTTTAAAATAATTTATAAAAAATTAATTAAAGTACTTAAATTTAAGATACTTGAAGGATAGTTTAAACGTTTTAAAATTATAAAAATATTTGATAAAAAAAATCGTCAGATTCACAATTTGGAGTGTACTTGAAGGATAGTTTACATGATAAAATTATAAAACCAATTGATAAAAAACATCAATGGGATATTTGTTTAGGATACATGAAGGATAGTTTAAATGTTTTAAAATTATAAAAATAATTTATAAAACAAAGGCGTTACGATTTACATTTTGGATACTTGAAGGATACTTTAAATGTTTTTAAAATAATTTATAAAAAAAGTCGAGTAGTATTTAAATTTACGATGCCGGAAGAATAGTTTAAATGTTTTAAACTTATTAAAATAATTTATATAAAAAAAGAATGGTGAGATTTTGTTTAGGTTACTTGAAGGATAGTTTACATGATAAAATTATAAAACTAATTGATAAAAAAAAATCGACGGGATATTTTTTTAGGATACATGAAGGATAGTTTAAATGTTTTAAAAAATGTTAAAATAATTTATAAAACAAAGGCGGTAGGATTACATTTTTTTGGATACTTGAAGGATACTTTAAATGTTTTAAATTTTTTAAAATAATTTATTTAAAAAAATTGAATAGTATAAATTTTTAAGATACTTGAAGGATAGTTTAAACGTTTTAAAATTATAAAAATAATTTATTAAAAAAGGTCAGTAAGTTTTGTTAGGGACACTTGAAGGATAGTTTAAATGATAAAATTATAAAACTAATTGATAAAAAAACATCGGTGGAAATTTGTTTAGGATACTTGAAGGATAGTTTAAATGTTTTAAAATTGATAAAATAATTTATAAAACAAAGGCGGTAGGATTTGTTTTGGATACTTGAAAAAGGATACTTTAAATGTTTTAAAAAAAATTTTAAAATAATTTATAAAAAAAAATTCGGTAGTATTTAAATTTAAGATACTTGAAGGATAGTTTAAATGTTTTAAACTTATAAAAATAATTTATAAAAAAAAATTAGTAAGATTTTTGTTTAGGTTACTTGAAGGATAGTTTAAATTCATAAGAATTATAAAACTAATTGATAAAAACATCGAAATTTTGGATATTTGTTTAGGATACTTGAAGGATGGTTTAAATGTTTTAAAATTGATAAAATAATTTATGAAACAAAAGGAGGGTAGGATTTACTTGTTTTGGATACTTGAAGGATACTTTAAATGTTTTAAAATTTTTAAAATAATTTATAAAAAAAGTGAGTAGTATTTTTGTTTAAGATACTTGAAGGATAGTTTAAACGTTTTAAACTTATAAAAATAATTTACAAAAAAAGAATTAGTAAGATTTAGTTGAGGCATCTTCAAGCGATAAGCTTAAATGATAACATTTAAAACCAACGATAAAAAAACATCAATAGGATATTTGTTTAGATACATGAAGGATAGTTTAAATGTTTTAAAAATGTGCAACAATTTATAAAACAAAAAGGCTAGAGATTGCTGTATACTTGAAGGATACTTTAAATGTTTCTTAAATTTTTAAAATAATTTATTAAAAAAAGTCTAAGAATATTTCGCACATACTTGAAGGATAGTTAAATGTTTTAATTTATAAAAATAATTTATAAAAAAAATTAGTAAGATTTTTGTTTAAAGTTATCAAGGATAGTTTAAATCATAAAATTATAAAACTAATTGA
>JAGMVL010000817.1:0-105837 GCA_019202695.1 Populus x sibirica
TGATAAAAATTATAAAACCAATTGATAAAAAAACATCAGCAGGATATTTGCTTAGGATACATGAAGGATAGTTTAAATCTTTTTTAAAAATGTTAAAATAATTTATAAACAAATGGTGGCAGTGATTTCTGTTTTTGATACTTTGAAGGATACTTTAAATGTTTTAAAAATTTTTAAAAAATAATTTATAAAACAAAGTCAGTAGTATTACTGGTTTAAGATACCTCGAAGGATAGTTTAAATGTTTTAAACTTATAAAAATAATTTACAAAAAATCAGTAAGATTTCTGTTTAGGTTACTTGAAGGATAGTTTATCAGGGATAAAATTATAAACCAATTGATAAAAAAACATCAGCAGGATATTTGTTTAGGATACATGAAGGATAGTTTAGATATTTTAAAAAATGTTAAAATAATTTATAAAACAAATGGTGGTAGGATTTCTGTTTTTGATACTTGAAGGATACTTTAAATGTTTTAAAATTTTTAAAATAATTTATAAAAAAAAGTCAGTAGTATTACTGTTTAAGATACTTGAAGGATAGTTTAAAATGTTTTAAACTTATAAAATAATTTATAAAAAAAAATCAGCAAGATTTCTGTTTAGGTTACTTGAAGGATAGTTTACATGATAAAATTATAAAACCAATTGATAAAAAAACATCAGCAGGATATTTGTTTGGGATACATGAAGGATAGTTTAAATCTTTTAAAAAATGTTAAAATAATTTATAAAACAAAAGGCGTTAGGATTTCTGTTTTGGAGACTTGAAGGATACTTTTAAATGTTTTAAAATTTTTAAAATAATTTATAAAAAAAGTCAGTGGTATTTCCCTGTTTAAGATACTTGAAGAATAGTTTAAATGTTTTAAACTTATAAAAATAATTTATAAAAAAAAAATTAGTAAGATTTTTGTTTAGGTTACTTGAAGGATAGTTTACATGATAAAATTATAAAACCAATTGATAAAAAACATCATGCAGGATATTTGTTTAGGATACATGAAGGATAGTTTAAATCTTTTAAAAATGTTAAAATAATTTATAAAACAAAAGGCGGTAGGATTTTTGTTTTGGAGACTTGAAGGATACTTTAAATGTTTTAAAAAAATTTAAATAATTTATAAAAAAAAGTCAGTAGTATTTCTGTTTAAGATACTTGAAGAATAGTTTAAATGTTTTAAACTTATAAAAATATTTGATAAAAAAAAATCATTAAGATTTGTTTAGGTTACTTGAAGGATAGTTTACATGATAAAATTATAAAACCAATTGATAAAAAAACATGAAGAGAATTTGTTTAGGATACATGAAGGATAGTTTAAATGTTTTAAAATTATAAAAATAATTTATAAAACAAAAAGGCTGTAGGATTTCGTTTTGGATACTTGAAGGATACTTTAAATGTTTTAAAATTTTTAAAATAATTTATAAAAAAAAGTCAATTAGTATTTCGTTTACGATACTTGAAGAATAGTTTAAATGTTTTAAACTTATAAATATAATTTATAAAAAAAAATCAAGAAGATTTCTGTTTTAGGTTACTTGAAGGATAGTTTACATGATAAAATTATAAAACTAATTGATAAAAAAAATCAGCAGGATATTTTTTTAGGATACATGAAGGATAGTTTAAATGTTTTAAAAATGTTAAAATAATTTATAAAACAAAAGGCGGTAGGATTTCTGTTTTGGATACTTGAAGGATACTTTAAATGTTTTAAAATTTTTAAAATAATTTATAAAAAAAAGTCAGTAGTATTTCTGTTTAAGATACTTGAAGGATAGTTTAAATGTTTTAAAATTATAAAAATAATTTACAAAAAAAAATCAGTAGGATTTCTGTTGAGGACACTTGAAAAATAGTTTAAATGAGAAACTTATAAAACTAATTGATAAAAAAACATAATTGGATATTTGTTTAGGATACTTGAAGGATAGTTTAAATGTTTTAAAATTGATAAAATAATTTATAAAACAAAAGGCGGTAGGATTTTTGTTTTGGATACTTGAAGGATACTTTAAATGTTTTAAAATTTTTAAAATAATTTTTTTAAAAAAAGTCAGTAGTATTTCTGTTTAAGATACTTGAAGGATAGTTTAAATGTTTTAAACTTATAAAAATAATTAATAAAAAAAAAACAAGTAAGATTTCTATTTAGGTTACTTGAAGGATAGTTTACATGATAAAATTATAAAACTAATTGATAAAAAAACATCAGCAGGATATTTGTTTAGGATACATGAAGGATAGTTTAAATCTTTTAAAAATGTTAAAATAATTTATAAAACAAATGGCGGTAGGATTTCGTTTTTGATACTTGAAGGATACTTTAAATGTTTTAAAAATTTTAAAATAATTTATAAAAAAAGTCAGTAGTATTACTGTTTAAGATACTTGAAGGATAGTTTAAATGTTTTAAACTTATAAAAATAATTTATAAAAAAAAAATCAGTAAGATTTCTGTTTAGGTTACTTGAAGGATAGTTTACATGATAAAATTATAAAACTAATTGATAAAAAAACATCAGCAGGATATTTGTTTAGGATACATGAAGGATAGTTTAAATCTTTTAAAAATGTTAAAATAATTTATAAAACAAAAGGCGGTAGGATTTCTGTTTTGGAGACTTGAAGGATACTTTAAATGTTTTAAAATTTTTAAAATAATTTATAAAAAAAGTCAGTAGTATTTCCGTTTACGATACTTGAAGAATAGTTTAAATGTTTTAAACTTATAAAAATAATTTATAAAAAAAATCAGTAAGATTTGTTTAGGTTACTTGAAGGATAGTTTACATGATAAAATTATAAAACCAATTGATAAAAAAACATCGCAGGATATTTGTTTAGGATACATGAAGGATAGTTTAAATCTTTTAAAAATGTTAAAAATAATTTATAAAACAAAAGGGGTAGGATTTCTGTTTTGGATACTTGAAGGGATACTTTAAATGTTTTTAAAAATTTTTAAAATAATTTATAAAAAAAAGTCAGTAGTATTTCTATTTAAGATACTTGAAGGATAGTTTAAATGTTTTAAAATTATAAAAATAATTTACAAAAAAAAAGAATCAATGGGATTTCTGATGAGGACACTTGAAAAATAGTTTAAATGATAAACTTATAAAACCAATTGATAAAAAAACATACCAAGCAGGATATTTGTTTAGGATACATGAAGGGGGATAGTTTAAATGTTTTAAAAATGTTAAAATAATTTATAAAACAAAAGGCGGAGGCATTTCTGTTTGGATACTGAAGGATACTTTAAATGTTTTAAAATTTTTAAAATAATTTATAAAAAAGTGGTAGGTATTTCTATTTAAGATACTTGAAGGATAGTTTAAATGTTTTAAAATTATAAAAAATAATTTACAAAAAAAAATCGTAGGATTTCGTTGAGGACACTTGAAAAATAGTTTAAATGAGAAACTTATAAAACTAATTGATAAAAAAACATCCAAAAGAATTTGGATATTTGTTTAGGATACTTGAAGCATAGTTTAAATCTTTTAAAAATGTTAAAATAATTTATAAAACAAAAGGCGGTAGGCATTTCTGTTTTGGATACTTGAAGGATACTTTAAATGTTTTTAAATTTTTAAAATAATTTATAAAAAAAGTCGTAGTATTTCGTTTAAGATACTTGAAGGATAGTTTAAATGTTCTAAAATTATAAAAATAATTTATAAAAAAATATAAGTAGGATTTCTCTTTAGGATAATTGGAAGATAGTTTAAATGTTCTAAAATTAATAAAAAAAAATATAAGTAGGATTTGTGTTTAGGATACTTGAATGATAGTTTGAATGCTTTAAAATTATAAAAATAATTTATAAAAAAATATATGCAGGATTTCTGTTCAGGATACTTGAAGCATACTTTAAATGTTTGAAAAATTTTAAAATAATTTATAAAAAAATATTAGTAGGATTTCTGCTTAGGATACTTGAAGGATAGTTTAAATGTTTTAAAATTATAAAAATAATTTATATAAAAAAAGTAAGAAGGATTTGTGTTTAGGATACTTGAAGGATAGTTTAAATGTTTTTAAATTATTAAAATAATTAAAGAAACAATTACTAGCTTTTTTGTTATGATACTTGAATAATAGTTTAAATGTTTTAAATTTATAAAAATAATTATAAAAAATTAGTAAGAAGGATTTCTGTTTAAGATCCTTGAAGGATAGTTTAAAAGTTTTAAAGTTATAAAAATAATTTACAGAAAAAAAGTAAGAAGGATTTCTGTTTAGGATACTTGAAGCATAGTTTAAATGCTTTAAAATTTTTAAAAAATATTTTATAAAAAAATTGTAACTAGGATTTCTGTTCAGGATACTTGAAGGATAGTTTAAATATTTTAAAATTAATAAAATAATTTATAAAATAAAAATCAGTAGGATTTCTGTTTTGGATACTTGTAAAATAGTTTAAATGTTCTAAAAATATAAAAGTAATTAATAAAAAAATATAAGTAGGATTTCTGTTTTGGATACTTGTAAAATAGTTTATATGTTCTAAAAATATAAAAGTAATTAATAAAAAAACATAAGTAGGATTTGTGTTTAGGATACTTGAATGATAGTTTGAATGTTTTAAAATTATAAAAAAATATTTTATAAAACAATTGTAAGTAGGATTTCTGTATAGGATACTTGAGGGATAGTTTAAATATTTTAAAATTAATAAAATAATTTATAAAATAAAAATCAGTAGGATTTCTGTTTTGGATACTTGTAAACTAGTTTAAATGTTCTAAAAATATAAAAGTAATTAATAAAAAAATATAAGTAGGATTTCTGTTTTGGATACTTGTAAAATAGTTTAAATGTTCTAAAAATATAAAAGTAATTAATAAAAAAAATATAAGTAGGATTTGTGTTTAGAATACTTGAATGATAGTTTGAATGCTTTAAAATTATAAAAATAATTTATAAAAAAATATAAGTAGGATTTCTGTTTAGAATACTTGAAGGATTGTTTAAATATTTTAAAATTATAAAAAAAATTAAAAAAAATGTTACTAGCATTTCTGTTTAGGATTCTTTAAGGATTGTTTAAATGTTTTAAAATTATAAAACAAAAGTCAGTAGGATTTCTCTTTTAGGTACTTGGAAGATAGATTAAATGTTCTAAAATTATAAAAATAATTTATAAAAAAATATAAGTAGGATTTCTGTTTAGAATACTTGAAGGATAGTTGAAATGTTTTTAAATTATAAAAATAATATATAAAAAAATATATGTAGGATTTCTGTTCAGGATACTTGAAGGATACTTTAAATGTTTTAAAATTTTTAAAACAATTTATAAAAAAATATTAGTAGGATTTCTATTTAGGATACTTGAAGGATAGTTTAAATGTTTTAAAATTATAAAAATAATTTATAGAAAAAAGTAAGAAGGATTTGTGTTTAGGATACTTGAAGTATAGTTTAAATGTTTTTAAATTATTAAAATAGTTAAAGAAAAAATTACTAGCATTTTTGTTATGATACTTGAAGAATAGTTTAAATGTTTTAAATTTGTAAAAAAAAATTACAAAACAAAAGTCTGTAGTGTTTCTGTTTAGGATACTTGAAGGATACTTTAAATGTTTTAAAATTTTTAAAATAATTTATAAAAAAATATTAGTAGGATTTCTGCTTAGTATACTTGAAGGATAGTTTAAATGTTTTAAAATTATAAAAATAATTTATAGAAAAAAAGTAAGAAGGATTTGTGTTTAGGATACTTGAAGGATAGTTTAAATGTTTTTAAATTATTAAAATAATTAAAAAACATCTACTAGCATTTTTGTTATGATACTTGAAGAATAGTTTAAATTTTTTAAATTTGTAAAAATAATTTACAAAACAAAAGTCTGTGGTGTTTCTGTTTAGGATTCTTAAAGGATATTTTAAATGTTTTAAAATTATAAAAATAATTAAAAAAAACTTATTAGCATTTCTGTTTAGGATACTTGAAGAATAGTTTAAATATTTTAAAATTCTAAAAATAATTTGTAAAAAAAGAAGTAAGTAGGATTTCTGTTTAGGATACTTGTAAGATAGTTTGAATGTTCTAAAATTATAAAAATCATTTAGAAAACAAAAGTCAGTAGGATTTCTGTTTAGGATACTTGAAGCATAGTTTAAATGCTTTAAAAATTTTAAAAAATATTTTATAAAAAAATTGTAACTAGGATTTCCCGTTTGGGATACTTGAAGGGTAGTTTAAATATTTTAAAATTAATAAAATAATTTATAAAATAAAAATAAGTAGGATTTCTGTTTGGATACTTGTAAAATAATTTAAATGTTCTAAAAATATAAAAGTAATTAATAAAAAAATATAAGTAGGATTTCTGTTTTGGATACTTGTAAAATAGTTTAAATGTTCTAAAAATATAAAAGTAATTAATAAAAAAATATAAGTAGGATTTGTGTTGAGGATACTTGAATGATAGTTTGAATGTTTTAAAATTATAAAAAAATATTTTATAAAACAATTGTAAGTAGGATTTCTGTATAGGATACTTGAGGGATAGTTTAAATATTTTAAAATTAATAAAATAATTTATAAAATAAAAATAAGTAGGATTTCGTTTTGGATACTTGTAAAATAGTTTAAATGTTCTAAAAATATAAAAGTAATTAATAAAAAAATATAAGTAGGATTTCTGTTTTGGATACTTGTAAAATAGTTTAAATGTTCTAAAAATAAGAAAGTAATTAATAAAAAAAATATAAGTAGGATTTGTGTTTAGAATACTTGAATGATAGTTTGAATGCTTTAAAATTATAAAAATAATTTATAAAAAAATATAAGTAGGATTTCTTTTTAGAATACTTGAAGGATTGTTTAAATATTTTAAAATTATAAAAATAATTAAAAAAATGTTACTAGCATTTCATTTAGGATTCTTTAAGGATTGTTTAAATGTTTTAAAATTATAAAACAAAAGTAAGTAGGATTTCTATTTTAGGTACTTGGAAGATAGATTAAATGTTCTAAAATTATAAAAATAATTTATAAAAAAATATAAGTAGGATTTCTGTTTAGAATACTTGAAGGATAGTTGAAATGTTTTTAAATTATAAAAATAATTTATAAAAAAATATATGTAGGATTTCTGTTGGGATACTTGAAGGATACTTTAAATGTTTTAAAATTTTTAAAACAATTTATAAAAAAATATTAGTAGGATTTGCTTAGGATACTTGAAGGATAGTTTAAATGTTTTAAAATTATAAAAATAATTTATAGAAAAAAAAGTAAGTAGGATTTGTGTTTAAGATACTTGAAGGATAGTTTAAATGTTTTTAAATTATTAACATAATTAAAAAAAAATTACTAGCATTTTTGTTATGATACTTAAAGAATAGTTTAAATGTTTTAAATTTGTAAAAATAATTTTCAAAACAAAAGTCTGTAGTGTTTCTGTTTAGGATTCTTAAAGGATATTTTAAATGTTTTAAAATTATAAAAATAATTAAAAAAACTTATTAGCATTTATTTAGGATACTTGAAGAATAGTTTAAATATTTTAAAATTCTAAAAATAATTTGTAAAAAAAGAAGTAAGTAGGATTTCTGTTTACGATATTTGTAAGATAGTTTGAATGTTCTAAAATTGTAAAAATAATTTAGAAAACAAAAGTCAGTAGGATTTCAGTTTAGGATACTTCAAGGATACTTTCAATGTTTTAAAATTATAAATATAATTAAAAACAATTACTAGCATTTCTGTTTAGGATACTTGAAGGATAGTTTAAATGTTTTAAACTTTTAAAAATAATTTATAAAACAAAAGTCAGGGATTTCTGTTTAGGATACTTGGAAGATAGTTTAAATGTTCTAAAATTAAAAAAAATAATTTCTAAAAAAATATTAGTAGGATTTCTGTTTAGGATACTTGAATGATAGTTTGAATGTTTTAAAATTATAAAAAAATATTTTATAAAACAATTGTAAGTAGGATTTCTGTATAGGATACTTGAGGGATAGTTTAAATATTTTAAAATTATTAAAATAATTTATAAAACAAAAATCAGTAGGATTTTTATTTTGGATACTTGGAAGATAGTTTAAATGTTCTAAAATTATAAAAATAATTTATAAAAAAAAATATAAGTAGTATTTCTGTTTAGGATAATTGGAAGATAGTTTAAATGTTCTAAAATTAAAAAAATAATTTATAAAATAAAAATCAGTAGGATTTCTGTTTTGATACTTGTAAAATAGTTTAAATGTTCTAAAAATATAAAAGTAATTAATAAAAAAAATATAAGTAGGATTTGTGTTTAGGATACTTGAATGATAGTTTGAATGCTTTAAAATTATAAAAATAATTTATAAAAAAATATATGCAGGATTTCTGTTCAGGATACTTGAAGGATACTTTAAATGTTTTAAAATTTTTAAAACAATTTATAAAAAAATATTAGTAGGATTTCTGCTTAGGATACTTGAAGGATAGTTTAAATGTTTTAAAATTATAAAAATAATTTATAGAAAAAAAGTAAGAAGGATTTGTGTTTAAGATACTTGAAGGATAGTTTAAATGTTTTTAAATTATTAACATAATTAAAAAAAAATTACTAGCATTTTTGTTATGATACTTGAAGAATAGTTTAAATGTTTTAAATTTGTAAAAATAATTTTCAAAACAAAAGTCTGTAGTGTTTCGTTTAGGATTCTTAAAGGATATTTTAAATGTTTTAAAATTATAAAAATAATTAAAAAAAAACTTATTAGCATTTCGTTTAGGATACTTGAAGAATAGTTTAAATATTTTAAAATTCTAAAAATAATTTGTAAAAAAAGAAGTAAGTAGGATTTCCGTTTCGATATTTGTAAGATAGTTTGAATGTTCTAAAATTGTAAAAATAATTTAGAAAACAAAAGTCAGTGGGATTTCAGTTTAGGATACTTCAAGGATACTTTCAATGTTTTAAAATTATAAATATAATTAAAAACAATTACTAGCATTTCTGTTTAGGATACTTGAAGGATAGTTTAAATGTTTTAAACTTTTAAAAATAATTTATAAAACAAAAGTCAGTAGGATTTATGTTTAGGATACTTGGAAGATAGTTTAAATGTTCTAAAATTAAAAAAATAATTTCTAAAAAATATTAGTAGGATTTCTGTTTAGGATACTTGAATGATAGTTTGAATGTTTTAAAATTATAAAAAAATATTTTATAAAACAATTGTAAGTAGGATTTCTGTATAGGATACTTGAGGGATAGTTTAAATATTTTAAAATTATTAAAATAATTTATAAAACAAAAATCAGTAGGATTTTTATTTTGGATACTTGGAAGATAGTTTAAATGTTCTAAAATTATAAAAATAATTTATAAAAAAAAATATAAGTAGTATTTCTGTTTAGGATAATTGGAAGATAGTTTAAATGTTCTAAAATTAAAAAAATAATTTATAAAATAAAAATCAGTAGGATTTCTGTTTTGGATACTTGTAAAATAGTTTAAATGTTCTAAAAATATAAAAGTAATTAATAAAAAAAATATAAGTAGGATTTGTGTTTAGGATACTTGAATGATAGTTTGAATGCTTTAAAATTATAAAAATAATTTATAAAAAAATATATGCAGTGATTTCATTTTAGGATACTTGAAGCATACTTTAAATGTTTTAAAAATTTTAAAATAATTTATAAAAAAATATTAGTAGGATTCTCGCTAGGATACTTGAAGGATAGTTTAAATGTTTTAAAATTATAAAAATAATTTATAGAAAAAAAGTAAGAAGGATTTGTGTTTAGGATACTTGAAGGATAGTTTAAATGTTTTTAAATTATTAAAATAATTAAAGAAACAATTACTAGCTTTTTTGTTATGATACTTGAATAATAGTTTAAATGTTTTAAATTTATAAAAATAATTATAAAAAATTAGTAAGAAGGATTTCTGTTTAAGATCCTTGAAGGATAGTTTAAAAGTTTTAAAATTATAAAAATAATTTACAGAAAAAAAGTAAGAAGGATTTCTGTTTAGGATACTTGAAGCATAGTTTAAATGCTTTAAAATTTTTAAAAAATATTTTATAAAAAAATTGTAACTAGGATTTCTGTTCAGGATACTTGAAGGATACTTTAAATGTTTTAAAAATTTTAAAATAATTTATAAAAAAATATTAGTAGGATTTCTGCTTAGGATACTTGAAGGATAGTTTAAATGTTTTAAAATTATAAAAATAATTTATAGAAAAAAAGTAAGAAGGATTTCTGTTTAGGATACTTCAAGGATACTTTCAATGTTTTAAAATTATAAATATAATTAAAAACAATTACTAGCATTTCTGTTTAGGATACTTGAAGGATAGTTTAAATGTTCTAAAATTATAAAAATAATTATACAAAATTAGTAAGAAGGATTTCTGTTTAGGATACTTGAAGGATATTTTAAATGTTATAAAATTATAAAAATAATTTATAAAAAAATATATGTAGGATATCTGTTTAGGATTCTTGAAGGATAGTTTAAATGTTTTGAAATTGTAAAAATAATTTATAAAACAAAAGTTAGTAAGATTTCTGTTTAGAATACTTGAAGGATAGTTCAAATGTTTTAAAATTATATAAATAATTTGCATAAAAAATTTGAGTAGGATTTCAGTTTAGGATACTTGAAGGATAGTTTAAATATTTTAAAATTATAAAAATAATTTATGAAAAAAAAGTAAGAAGGATTTCTGTTTATGATACTTAAAGGATAGTTTAAATGTTTTAAAATTATAAAAATAATTTATAGAAAAAAAGTAAGAAGGATTTCTGTTTAGGATACTTGAAAGTTAGTTTAAAAGTTTTAAAATTATAAAAATATTTTATAGAAAAAAAGTAAGTAGGATATCTATTTAGTATACTTGAATGATAATTTAAATGCTTTAAAATTTTAAAAAATATTTTATAAAAAATTGTAAGAATGATAATTTCTGTTTAGGATACTTGAAGGATAGTTTAAATATTTTAAAATTAATAAAATAATTTATAAAATAAAAATCAGTAGGATTTCTGTTTAGGATACTTGTAAGATAGTTTAAATGTTCTAAAATTATTAAAATAATTTGTAAATAAATATAAGTAGGATATCAGTTTAGGATACTTAAAGGATAGTTTAAATATTTTAAAATTATAAAAAATATTTTATAAAAAAATTATAAGTAGGATTTCTGTTTAGGATACTTGAAGGATAATTTAAATATTTTAAAATTATAAAAATAATTATAAAAAATTAGTGAGAAGGATTTCTGTTTAGGATACTTGAAGGATAGTTGAAATATTTTAAAATTATGAAAATAATTTATAAAAAAATATAAGTAGGATTTCTATTTTGGATACTTGAAGGATACTTTAAATGTTTTAAAATTATAAAAATAATTAAAAAAACTTACTAGCATCTCTGTTTAGGATACTTGAAGGATAGTTTAAATGTTTTAAAATTATAAAACAATTTATAAAACAAAAATAAGTTGGATTTCTGTTTAAGATACTTGGAAGATAGTTTAAATGTTATTAAATTATAAAAATAATTACTAAAAAAATATAAGTAGCATATCTGTTTAGGATACTTGAAGGATAAATTAAGTGTTTTAAAATTATAAAAAATATTTTATAAAACAATTGTAAGTAGGATTTCTGTTTAGGATTCTTGAAGGATAGTTTAAATATTTGAAAATTATTGAAATAATTTATAAAACAAAAGTCAGTAGTATTTTTGTTTTGGATACTTGGAAGATAGTTTAAATGCTCTAAAATTATAAAAATAATTTATAAAAAAATATTAGTAGGATTTCTATTTAGGATACTTGCATTATAGTTTGAATGTTTTAAAATTATAAAAAAATATTTTATAAAAAAATTGTAAGTAGGATTTCTATTTAGGATACTTGAAGGATAGTTTAAATATTTTAAAATTATTAAAATAATTTATAAATCGAAAGTCAATTGGATTTCTGTTTTGGATACTTGGAAGATAGTTTAAATGTTCTAAAATTATAAAAATAATTAATAAATAAATATAAGTAGGATTTCTGTTTAGGATACTTGAATGATAGTTTGAATGCTTTAAAATTATAAAAATAATTTATAAAAAAATATAAGTAGGATTTCTGTTTAGAATACTAGAAGGATTGTTTAAATGTTTTAAAATTATAAAAATAATTATAAAAATATTACTAGCATTTCTGTTTAGGATACTTGAAGGATAGTTTAATTGTTTTAAAATTATAAAAATAAATTATAAAACAAAAGTTAGTAGGATTTCTGTTATGGATACTTGGAAGATAGTTTAAATGTTCTAAAATTATAAAAATAATTTATAAAAAAATATAAGTAGGATTTCTGTTTAGAATACTTGAAGGATAGTTGAAATGTTTTAAAATTATAAAAATAATTAATAAAAAAATATATGTAGGATTTCTGTTCAGGATACTTGAAGGATACTTTAAATGTTTTAAAATTTTTAAAATAATTTATAAGAAAATATTAGTAGGATTTCTGCTTAGGATACTTGAAGGATAGTTTAAATGTTTTAAAATTATAAAAATAATTTATAGAAAAAAAAGTAAGAAGGATTTGTGTTTAGGATACTTGAAGGATAGTTTAAATGTTTTTAAATTATTAAAATAATTAAAGAAAAAAATTACTAGCATTTTTGTTATGATACTTGAATAATAGTTTAAATGTTTTAAATTTATAAAAATAATTATAAAAAATTAGTAAGAAGGATTTCTGTTTAAGATACTTGAAGGATAGTTTAAAAGTTTTAAAATTATAAAAATAATTTATAGAAAAAAAGTAAGAAAGATTTCTGTTTAGAATACTTGAAGGATAGTTTAAATGTTTTAAAATTATTAAAATAATTTATAGAAAAAAAGTAAGAAGGATTTGTGTTTAGGATACTTGAAAGATAGTTGAAATGTTTTAAAATGATAAAAATAATTTATAAAAAAGTATAAGTAGGATTTCTGTTTAGGATACTTGAAAGATACTTAAAATGTTTTAAAATTATAAAATAATAAAAAAAGTTACTAGCATTTCTGTTTAGGATATTTGAAGGATAGTTTAAATGTTTTAAAATTATAAAAAAATTTATAAAACAAAAGTAAGTGGGATTTCTGTTTAAGATACTTGGAAGATAGTTTAAATGTTCTAAAATTATAAAAATAATTTCTAAAAAAATATAAGTAGGATATCTATTTAGGATACTTGAAGGATAATTTAAATATTTTTAAATTATAAAAATAATTTATAGAAAAAAAGTAAGAAGGATTTATGTTTAGGAGAGTTTAAATGTTTTTAAATTATTAAAATAATTGAAAAAAAAGTTAATAGCATTTCTGTTTAGAATACTTGAAGGCTGGTTTAAATGTTTTAAAATTATAAAACTAATTCAGAAAAAGAAGTCAGTAGGATTTCTGTTTCGGATACTTGGACGATAGTTTAAATGTTTTAAAATTATAAAAATAATTTATAAAAAAAAGTTAGTATGATTTCTGTTTAGAATACTTGAATGATTGTTTGAATGTTTTAAAATTATAAAAATAGTTAAAAAAAAAAATTTACTAGGATTTCAGTTTATGATACTTGTAAGGTAGTTTAAATGTTTTAAAATTATAAAAATAATTTTTAGAAAAAAAGTAAAAAGGATTTCTGTTTAGGATACTTGAAGGAGAGTTTAAATGTTTTAAAATTATCAAAATATATGGAGATTTCAGCGTCAGCCGTGGAATTGGGTTCTGATGATGATTACTCGGCCTCCAACGACGCAGTTTTTGTGAATGATTTCTGACTCTGCAGTAGTATATGTGCGTTGAAGAATTTCAGCGTCACCCATAGAACTGGGTTCTGGTGATGATTTCAAGGTCTGGAGCGACGCACTTTTGGTCAATTATTTTTCTGATTCTGCAGTAGACATGTGCGCTGAAGATTTCAGCGTCACCCGTAGAACTGGGTGCCAAAGATGATTTTTGGTCTGCAGCAACTCAGATTTCGTGAATGATTTCTGATTCTGCAGTAGTCTATATGCTGTGAAGATTTCAACGTCAGCAGTAGGACTGGTTTACAGTGATTATTTCAGGGTATGCAAAGAGTCAGTTTTCGTCTATTGATTATGATTCTGCAGTAGTCTATGTGTGCTAAAATGTTTTGCATTAGCCGTAGAACTGGGTTCGGATGATGATTTCTAGGTATGCAACGATGCAGTTTTCGTCAATGATTTCTGATTCTGCAGTATTCTATGTGCGCTGAAGATTTCAGCGTCAGCCGTAGAATTGTGTTCCGATGATGATTTCTGGGTCTGGAGCGACCCAGTTTTCGTCAATGATTTTTGATTATGCAGTAGTCTTTGTGCTATGAAGATTTCAGCGTCAGCCGGAGAACGGGGTTTCGGTGATGATTTGTGGGTCTGCAGCGACTCAATTTTTGTTAATGATTTCTGATTCTGCAAGATTTTATGTGCGGTGAAGATTTCAGCGCCACCCTTAGAACTGTGTTCCGGTGATAATTCAAGGTCTGGAGCAACTCAGTTTTTGTTAATGATTTTTGAACCTGCAGTAGTCTATGTGCGCTAAAGATTTCAGCATCAGCCGTGGAACTAGGTTCCGGTGATGATTTCCGGGTCTCTAGCGACTTAGTTTTCGTTAATGATTTTTGATGATGCAGTAGTCTATGTGCACTGAAGATATCAGCGTCAGCCGTGGAACTAGGTTCCAGTGATGATTTTCGGGTGTGCAGTGACTTAGTTTTCGTCAATGATTTCTGATTTTGCAGTAGTCTATGTCCGGTGAAGAGTTCAACGGCACCTGCAAAACTAGTTTTCGATGATGATTTGTGGGTCTGCAGTGACTCAGTTTTTGTGAATGATTTCTGATTCTACAATAGTCTATGTGCGGTGAAGATTTTTGCGTCCCTTGCAGAACTGGTTTCCGGTGATGATTTGTGGGTCTGCAGCTACTCAGTTTTTGTCAAAGATTTTTGATTCAGCAGCAGTCTATGTACCGTGAAGATTTCAGCGTCAACCGTAGAAGTGGTTTTTGGTGATGATTTCCGGGTCTGCAGTGACTCATTTATCGTCAATGATTTATGATTCTGTAATAGTCTATGTGCCGTGAAGATTTCAGCGTCAGCCGTAGAACTGGTTTTCGATGATGATTTCTAGGTGTGTAACGACACAATTTTTGTGAATAATTTCTAATTTTGCAGTAGTCTATGTGCAGTGAAGATTTCAGAGTCAGCCGTTGAAATGGGTTCTAGTGACGATTTCTGAGTCCGCATTAGCCTACGTGCTCTCATGATTTTAGCGTAAGCTGTAGAACTGGTTTCCGATAATGATTTCGGGTCTGTAGCGACTGAGTTTTCGTCAATGATTTTTTATTCTGCAATAGTCTATGTGCGCTTAAAATGTCAGCATCAGCCGTAAAACTAGGTTCTGGTAATGATTTCGAGGTCTCCAGCGATTCAGTTTTTGTCAACGATTTCTGATTCTGCAGTAGTCTATGTGCGCTGAAGATTTCAGCGTCAGCCGTAGAACTGGTTTCTGGTGATGATTTATGGGTCTGCACCGACTTAGTTTTCATCAATGATTTCTGATTCTGCAGAAGTCTATGTGCGCTGAAGATTTTATCGTTAGCCGTGTAACTGGTTTCCGGTGATTATTTATGGGTCTGAACGGAATTAGTTTTTGTCAATGATTTCTAATTCTACAGTAGTCTATGTGCGCTGAAGATTTCAGCATCGCCCATAGAACTGGTTTTCAGTGATGATTTCTAAGTCTACAGCGACTTAGTTTTTGTCAATGATTTCTGATTCTGTAGTAGTCTATGTGCGCTGAAGATTTCAATGTCAGTCGTAGAACTAGGTTGCGGTGACGATTCGGGTCTCAGCCGACGCAGCTTTTGTCAATGATTTCTGATTCTACTGTAGTCTATATGCGCTGAAGATTTCAACATCAGCCGTAGAACTAGGTTCCTGTGATGATTTCTAGGTTTGCAGCGACTCAGTTTTCGTCAACGTTTTCTGAGTCTGCATTAGCATATGTGCTCTCATGATTTGAGCGTAAGCCATAGAACTGGTTCCGGTGATGATTTACGGGTTTGCAGCGACTCAGTTTTCTTCAAGCAATTTTGATTTTACAGTAGTCTATGTGCATTGAAGATTTCAGCATCAGCCGTAGAAATGGGTTTTGGTGATGATTTCTTGGTCTGCAGCGACACAGTTTTCGTCACTTGTTTCGAGTCTCGCATTAGATTACGTGCTCTCATGATTTTAGCATAAGCCGTAGAACTTGTTTCGCGATGATTTTTAGGTCAGCAGCAACTCAGTTTTCATCAATGATTTTTGACTAGGAGATCTCCAATACAAGCTGCCACATCCTTGTAGGAAAAGAATCCTAGTCAAATAGGAAGTCCACAAGTCAAAAGGAAGTAAATAACAAAATTCATACAACCTTTGTTGAC
Source organism: Populus x sibirica (assembly GCA_019202695.1). Classification (NCBI taxonomy): domain Eukaryota; kingdom Viridiplantae; phylum Streptophyta; class Magnoliopsida; order Malpighiales; family Salicaceae; genus Populus; species Populus x sibirica. The sequence continues at coordinate 16,471 of JAGMVL010000817.1, forward strand.
TAGTATTGAGATGCCTTTGTGAACTCCGATTGAACTTAAATTTTAACCCAAGGTAGGAAAAAATGTTAGGAGACTTTAAGTAATATTTTAGCATGATCCTACATTCGGATTGAGAATTATGATTGTTGTCGTAAAACTAGATAGTTGCGCATTTTACGTTAGAATCCGAATCTGATTGTTTTTATTTGCCCGGATTGTATCATAAAGCATAGAGTTCTTTTTCATAAATGGGATAGTTCAAGGTTGCTTAACTTCTCATTGAAATACGCAATAAGTCTCTCATCCTACATCAAAACAACACGTATTCCTATTCTAGATGCATCACACTCTATTTCAAATGCTTTCGTAAAGTCAGGTAAAGCCAAAATAGGTGCAATTAATAATTTCTCTTTTAAAAAAACAAAAGTCAATTATTGTTCCCCCCCCATTTAAACACCAGTAAGGACCCATTACATGTCCCAAATGGGCCAATGACTCTGTCCAAGACAAAGGCATTGAATACTTTGGTTTTGAAGGTTTCAACCAAGTTAGATTTGAAGGGTCCATTGGAGTATCAAGAGGAGGCCTTAATACATCTTATCCATGTGCAAGAGGGGATCAATCCAACCTTATTTGGGCCATGAGGTTTTGGCAACAAGGTTGCCAATTTTCCAAAATTTTAGCCATTCTTGTGTTTATGATGTTTCTATGTGTTTTGCGAATTCTTAATTAGTTTTGGACTTCCTATTATATATGAGAACATTAATTATTTCATTTAAGTACTAGGATTTTTTTTTGTTTATTTCCTTGTGAGGTGAGGAGAAAGCACAACAAATTTTTTTTTATCTAAGATGACTTAGGAAACAAAGTGGCAGCAAAGCTTCCTAATTATACAAGGAGATTATTCCAGCAACTTCCATTGTATTTCATAGTATTAGGAGAATCCTAAGAGGCAGAAAAGTAAGGGAATTAATACTAGCAATTACTTTCCTTTCAAAATAAGAAAAAAAAAACATAAGTGTGGGATCAGAATCATACTACAACTTAGAAACAACTTGGGCGGCTACCTTTTGAAACTATTCAGGTTCAGCATTGGATTCCTTATAATAGGCGTTCAGTTATGAGTTTGAGGACACGGTTCAGCCTTGGGTTTTTCAAAATGGGTCTTTACTTAGGGATGCATTCGGTCAGATTGACGTTCTTAAGGATGATGGGTTTGGCCCAATCTTTTGGTGGGTAATTCGATCAGATCAGAACAGGCTATGCATAAGATGTTTTTAGGCAGCACAGAAAGTTTATTTAGAGTGTATTTTGGATCTGATTTGGTCCCTATTAATGAAAATGAGTTTGGGCTACATTAGGTTCAAAGTTAGCTTAGGTTAATTAAGATATTAAGATCAGATCAGATTTGTTTAGGATTGATTTTCTAATTCTACAAGGACTTAAATCAACAAAATATTCTCCTAAAATTCAAGGAAATTTCATTCATTATTTTACCTTTGATTTAGGAGAATATTTATCAATAAAGGAGGAAGTTTCCTAGTCAACAAAGGATGCTAGGGGGGCTGCCAGATCTGATTTCCTAAACTAGGAATGATTAATTAATGATTCTCCTAGTCTAGGAAGGAAACTAAATTGATAGGTATAAAAGAGGGAGATTTTCTTCATTAATCCTCTATGTAAAACAAGGAAACTAAGCACAACAGGGCAAGAAGTGATACAATCCAAGTAAGGCCAGTTTATTTAGAGTGTATTTTGGGTCTGATTTTTTGGTCATTTTTGTATGTGGGTCAGTTCAGCCCTAGTGGATCTACCCTAATGGGCTGAACTCACCTACTTACAAAACTGACCTAAAAACCTTAAACTGAAAAAGCCCATAGCCTGATCCAATCAAGCCTTGGATCCTAGCTGGAAAAAAAACTATTAATTAAGCCCAAACATGAAAGAAAATAATAAAAATAACTAATATGTCATTAAATACCACCAGCTCTTCTTTGCTTGTGTAGCTAATATGAATAATGAATCCTTATAAGAAAAGGATTCTAAAACATTAATGAATCATTGCCACACATGGAGATTATATTGTAGCTCATTAAAGATTCTTGTGAAACTAGAAAATTCCTAAAACAAGCTCCCACATCCTTGTAGGAAAAGGATCCTTGCCAAATAAAAAGTCTACAAGTCAAAAGTAAATAAATAACAAAATACGTGCAGCCTGTTCTGACTTATATCACAAGTCCTTCCTAAACTCTGATTCACCTGAAACTTTACCCAAACATAGAACAATACCTCTGGGATCTTCAGGTCAAGTTCAGCTCGATCTAACGATTGGATTTCCAGTTATACTCAAAAGCATAAAACTGGACAGTAAGAAATTTTACGATAAAATCTGAATCTGACCTTACTTGGATCGTATCAAGAAGACTTCAAAATCAATTCCACATTAAGATCAAATTTCCTAGTCTATTTTTATTATTTTCCTTGTAGGAAAAGGATCATTGCCAAATAAGAAGTCTACAAGTCAAAAGTAAATAAATAACAAAATTCGTGCAGCCTGTTCTGACTTATATCACAAGTCCTTCCTGAACTCTGATTCACCTGAAACTTTACCCAAACATAGAACAATACCGCTGGGATCTTCAGGTCAAGTTCAGCTCGATCTAACGATTGGATTTCCATTATACTCAAAAGCATAAAACTAGACAGTAAGAAATTTCACGATAAAATCCGAATCTGTCCTTACTTGGATCGTATCAAGAAGACTTCAAAATCAATTCCACATTCTGATCAAATTTCCTAGTCTATTTTTATTATTTTCTTCTTAGTCTTTGGTTTATTATTACTTATTTGGGTCAATTTTATAAGTGGGCTCAAATCAGCTCACATATGGGATCCATTAGGGTTATTTGAAACATTATATAAGTTTTTTGAATGATGAATTTATGAAATAAACTTGTGTTTTGTGTGATGCAACACGTTATTTTTCCCAGGACAAAGATCAAATCTGATTTATCAAGGTATAACTGACCTTGTGTCGTCATTCGTTTCAATTCCAATAGTGTTGGTACCTTGGGACAGGTTTTCATTGTATAAAACTTTTCAAACCTGATTCTCCACTTTCTTGGGGAAGTATCATCTTCGTTTGGGGTTGTTTGAGCACATGATCAAGAGATTCACATCAGTTGGTATCAAAGCTAGGCTCCCAAATCAGGTTATATCCTTCTTGATTTTGCTATCTATTTGTTTCGCGTTGGTTTCTCCTTGTCTGTCTTCTTTTTGTTTATGGTCAGTATTTGATTTCTTTCTTGTGTTTATTCTTGTTATTATGTGGTTTTTTATGTTCTAATTAGTGTTAAAAAAAAGAGAGAGGAAGCAATCAGAAAATGTTATTTGGATTAAGACAAGTCTCAAACACATCTGTTTCACGGTAGGATATCAAAACTTATCATAATTAACTCAAAATTTATATTATGGTTCTTTAGTGTGAAATCACACTAAATATCAAGTTCCAAGTCATTTGGACATCATTGGGCCTAACTTCTAAATTCAAGTTTTAAATGGGTCGTTTCACGTCCATATATCAAATCAACTTGAAATCAGCTAAAACTTTATATTCTGTTTACGGGGGTCCTAATTGCAAATTATTTTAACCCTAATGGATCTACCCTAGTGGGCTAAATTGACCCACATACAAAACTGACCAAAAAACTCCTAAACTGAAAAAGCTCATAGCCTATGTCGCACGTGTGCGACGTCACAGCGAAAAACCATCCACTCTCATAATTCTATTATCTATCTGGCAAATATATGGAGACAAGGAATTCTTGTCTTTTATCAGTGAAAAAATGAAATGGGATTCACCACCTAGTATTTTGGTCACTAGGAACCCTAACTGGTCTCATAAATCGGGTACGGGGACTGGTTGCGTAAAGAGAATGTATTAGCACCCCAAATACGCCCTACCTAAGGTAAGTTGCATTGTTTTATTGTCTGATAAAATCTAAGGTCTTGTCGTGTTTTCTAGTTGTTGGTCCGTCAATGGTTTAAGAAAAGTCCTCCTCGGTAAAGAGATCATTATCTTATCGGGTAAAACCTAACCATTCTAACGTCAACAAAAGAATTTAATATATGGAATACGTTTTACGTATAAGGTCGTAATCTCAGATACTAAAAGAAAACATAATAATTTTTTTGGAATTTTTGAAATATTGGCCTAGTTCTCGTGACTTTAATAAACTAGTTATTAAAGCCAAAATGCATGCTTAATACATATTTTTGAAATTTTCTTTGTTGTATGAAAATACAATATGATTTTTTTTCAAGAGACTTGGATGTATGCTTAAAAACATATTTTTTTAAATTTTTTCTATGTCTCGATGAAAACCGGGTATCTTAATACCGGATTTGTATCTTTACAGTATAAAAATACAAACTAATATTAAGCAAAATTCAGTAGAGAAATACACAGAAAAATCACAAATTTTCCAACATGTTTTTTTGGATTTTTTTTACTGGGCCGGACTCGGCCCAAAAGGAAACTAGGCCGCAATCAGCATAAAATGAAATCAGGCCTACTTTCTACAGGGCTGGACTCAACCCAGCCCGAGGGAACAAATGGCTGGTTACTGTGCTGACCACAGTAACCAGGTAATTATAATTAGTTGGTTACTGTGCGCACCATAGTAACTAGCTAATTATATTTCCTTTGCTGCAGAACGTGAATTGCTCACGTTCTGCATGCAAAGGAAAACAACAAAGAAGAGGGGATGGAAAAGGGGAGAGGATTACCTGGAATGAGAGCACTGTTATTCATGGTGCTGATGGCTCACGGTGGCGTTGTTGTCGCGGCAGCTGGCTATGGTGGCAGACATTGCTTCTCTTTCTTCTCTCTTCTTCTTCATCATGTTGCTTGTTTCCTCTATTTTTCGTTTCCCTTGTCAACAGTGTTCTTGTCTCTCTACAGTGACTTCGTGGAGGTGCTGCTGGTGCTAGCGGTGCCGCTAGTGGCAGCGAAAGAAAGATGGGTGGTGGTACGCGGGGACGCTGCTTTGGTTTCTCTGTATTTTCTTCTTCTTCCTCCTGCCTTCTCTTGTGCTTCGTTCACTCCTCTCCCTCTCTTTCTCTCTCAAATTTTCTTTCCTTCCTTTCCCTGTTCTCCTCTATTCTTATGTTCACGCTTTCCTTTTTTTCTTTTCTTTCTCTCTGTGTTTTCCCCGTTTTGCTCCCCCTTCTCTGCTCGATCCTTCCTTTGGCTTTTATAGCCAGAGGATGCAGACGTTTCTGGTCAACAAAGTAACAACCGGCGTACATCATGGTGGCGTGAGACATGCCCCCTGATTGAAGTGGCTCCACTGCTAATGCCTGCATTGCCTTTTACTGTTGAAAATAGTTTCTTGAAGGAGACAATGAATAGTGCTTTAAGGAAACGACATCGTTTCAAAATTCAAATGAATATTTTCAATTTGGTCCTTGGATGTTTTTACAATTTCGTAATCAAGCCCCTGGATAAATTGTAATTGGATCTCTTGATTTTAGTGCCTTTTCTAGTTTGATCCTTGGTTTCGGATTGTTTCAATTAAGTCCCTAATTGGCCATCAAACTTCAATAATTATGCAATTAAGCCCTTGATTTGGCCAGATCAACTCTTCAAAATTATAATTGGACCCCAGAACTTTAATTTCTTTCAATAAAAGCCTAATTTGACTTAAAAATCAATTTTTCTTGCAATCAAACCCTCCCTAAATTCATTTAAACCTTAGATAAAATTTAATTGAGTCCATAAACATCTGATCTTGGACTTTTCTTCCTCAAAATTGAATTTTCCTTATCAATAAGGCTCTCACTAGTTAAAAATATACTGTCAAATTTCAATTCTTGTATTTTTGAACCTCCTCAACCAATTTCTAGCCATTTTATGGGCGTTCCAGCATCATTTTCTCACTCCTATTATTTTTTGGATTCCTTCCAAATATATATTTTTTGATATGTAATTTTTTGTATTTGTTTTTCATTTTTTGTGTGGGAAGCCAAAAATGGGTAACAACAGATGCCCCCTCTTTAGTCTTTTCAATGCTAACGAAGCAAAACATTATCAATGTCTTGCATAGTAAGCTTGTAAAGAAAAATAAAAAGAAAATGATCTCATTATCTTGGGCGGCCTACCCCTTTTGAAGAAAATTGATCTACTTTCATGGGCGACCTGCCCACACATACTCACACTAGTCTATTTTCACGAGCGACATGCCCACACATTCTCAAAGTGGTCTATTTTTAAGGGCGACTAGCCTACACACTCACACTGGTCTATTTTCACGGGCGACCTACCCATACATGTTCATCCTGGTCTATTTTCAAGAGCGACCGGCCCACACACTCACATGATCTATTTTCATGGGTGACCTGCCCACACATACTCAAAGTGGTCTATTTTCGAGGGCGACGAGCCCACACACTCACACTGGTCTATTTTCACAGGGGCCTGCCCACACACTCACACTAGTCTATTTTCACGGGTGACCTGCCCATACATGTTCACCCTGGTCTATTTTCAAGGGCGACCGGCCCACACACTCATACTGATCTATTTTCATGGGCGACCTGTCCACATATACTCACTTTGGTCTATTTTCACGGGCGACCTACCCACACATGCTCACAATGGTCTGCTTTTAGGGGCGACTAGCCCATATATTCACACTAGTCTATTTTCACGGGTGACCTGCCCACACATGCTCATCCTGGTCTATTTTCATGGGCGACCAGCCCACACACTCACACGGTTTATTTTCACGGGTGACCTGCCCACACACTCACACTAGTCTATTTTCACGGGTGACCTGCCCACACATGCTCATCCTAGTCTATTTTCAAGGGTGACCTGCCTTTTTGGTTGGGTTTACCTAAGATCCCATCTAGCAATCCAGAACCAAAATCTGTGTAGTTGGGCTAAACTGAGATCCCATCTGGCGATCCTCTTTAACCAGAACCAAACTCTTTGCGGTTGGGCTAAACTGAGATCCCATCTGGCAATCCCTAAACTGAGATCCCATCTGACGATCCCCTTTAACCAGAACCAAAATTTGTGCGGTTGGGCTAAACTAAGATCCCATCTAGCGATCCCCTTTAACCAAAACCAAACTCTTTGCGGTTGGGCTAAACTGAGATCCCATCTAGCGATCCCCTTTAACCAAAACCAAAATCTGTGTGTTCTTCCTGATGGAAGGGTTTGAACTTTCTTCTTTTGTTTGACAATTTCCTAATGGTAAGGTTCTTCTTATTTTCTTGATGATAAGGTTTGATCAAACTTTTCACTTGATGCTTTCTTTCTTTTTTGATTTTTGTGATTTTGGAAGACTGACATCTGTCCTTCCTAATCGCAGGGTTGACATTCCCGTCCTTCCCGATGACCGAAATTAACTGGTTTTTCTCGATGACAAGGTTGGAAAACTTGGTGCTTCCTGATTGCAGGGTTGACCGGAAGACTCCTCATAATGACAAGGTTGATCTTTTTATTTCTTTGAGATTTTCCTAACAATAGGGTTCATCTCATCTTCTTCCCGTTCCAAGGTCACAACCATGATTCTCTGTTATTATCAGCTCAATGATTCTTTTTTCTTTTTCTTTTTCTTTTAATCTTGTTGGACTGGACTTCTTTGATGATTTTCCTATAACAAATAAAAATATATGTGCAATGCTTTGAGGTTAGATGACATGCATGCATCCTTACCTGATTTAAAATATAGGCCCTCCCTCTTTGATGCTCCATCGTTATAGGGTGCCTTTATTTGCTATCCAAAGCCTTCTTTGCTCTTTCCATGTACTGGCCCGTTCATGTGCTAGTCATCCACTCCACTGTAAATGCGGCGCCTATCCTAGGTTGTCTTTGATGATTACTTGGTTTCACCTGTTTATCAAGCTTGACAATGCCCCCAAGTGTGGTGTTGCTTGATTCGTCATGAAGGAGCTTAACAAATCATTCATCTCTTGAATTCTCTCGAGAATCGTTCTTTGATTAGCTATGTGCATCCTACCAGCACTCATCAAGAGGTTTTCTAGTGTCGTCCTCATCTTAGATTGCTACTTAGCCATCGACTTACCTCCAGTATTATCTGAATTATCTTTCTTCAAACCACATTATCCTTAGTTAACCGGTTCATTGTTTAATCATTTTTTTATTACCCCCTAGCTTATCTGAATACTACTTGTTTTTTCTTTTCAGGGTCCACTGTATTGCCCCTGGTTGCTCAACTTTTCAAAAAGTGTCGAGAAGTATTGATGTCACTTCTATCAAGGATTTTGCAAACTCGATCAATGCTCTTCTTGTTTGACAATCTTTCTTGTTCGGGAATCAACTCTCATATTTCAAAGATCATGTCTATTCAAAGTCTAATTGTTGAAATGAAATTAGAGATGTCATTTTTATTTATTTATTTATTTTTATTTTTTTAAAAGTATTTTTTTTAAGTCAAGCTTCTTCAATCAAAGATCCAACACATGTTATTCAATGTAATCCTTTGATTGTCTTGTATTTTGAAAAACAGAAATTGACATGTTGCAAGAATAAAATGGCATTTCCCATGGTTCTTTGTGTTAGTTTTAATCTTTGATATTGGGTATATCATTTGATGGTCTGTGATAAGGTGACCTTCTGTGAATTTCAAGAAACAAAATGTTCAAATCAAAACTTGAGGCTTTATCGAGAAAGATTGTTTCTTTTTTTTTAGCACTTATTTTATCAGCATGCATAATAACAAATAGCTTAATCCATGAAGTCACGACCCTTATGGAAAAGCTCTTCAAGCTTTGAGAGTGTCATTTATCAGTTCAAATCGCTTTCTTGATCAAAAAGGGCTTTTAAAAGCTCGTAATGTAGGCTATGGTTTATGGCTATGAAAGAAAGGAATTTTACAGGCTCAAAAGGTGTTTGAGGGTTTCAAAAACCTAAGATCAACATCAACTATTCATCATTTCTCTTTCTCTTATTGTCTTTGTAGAGAAAGTGATATATACCATTATTAACCTTAAATATCAGAATTCTCTTAACATAGGTCATAATGCAAATCCAGCTTTTTCTTCGATGAATAACCAATCTCAATCATCTAATAACATTAGGAGCTTTATCATGGATGCCAAAAGCCATGTTTGTAGCTCAGTATTTTTTTTATGGCTTTCACATAGCCTTTCTCACAGTTTTCTAACATGCCCCCAATCTAGGTCTTCTTTCTTTTAGCTCTCTCACAAACGTTGGACTTTTGTTCTTAGCCTTCTTTTTACCATTGATTCACTTTTGTCTTTAAAAAAAATCTCTTATATACCCCCAATGTGGGGTGTGATCCTGGTCAGGGTTTCTTTTGAAAAGAAAATTCTTTTAGGCTTAAAATGGGATTGCAAATGATATATTTCCAGTATTGTGAACAAAGATGGCCTTTTCTCATTTCAAGCAAGATCGGTGTGAACTGATAAATTTGGACCTCGTCCAGTGTAATGATTTGGACTTGCAAAACCTTGATTGCGAGTCCATAACTACTAAATGCATTACATGTCATTATGCATACTGCTAAAACTTAGCTACATGGTGGGTGATTCAGTTTCATGTGTGAGCTCAAAATTTGTTTAGTCACCCCGTATCATTTTAACAAGTATCGAGTCATTTCTGCAATCAAAATACTTTTAATCTTTTAGGATTGATTAGCCTTAATTGCATGTTGGAGTTCGATCAAAATATTTTGCCAAAATAAACTTTGAAAGAAACATCTCGTTATTTCGAAACAACAAAAAGACAAATAAAAAGACATGTTTCGTTAAAAAGATGAGATGTGATCTCAAAACAAAATGCAAAATGGCAAAATTCCATAACAATATGATTGACAATTCATCGCCATTCTTGGATTAGCTTTTCTGGCAATATTTGTGTTTTGCCAAACATTTTCGATCACTTGTCATTCTAAAGATGTTCGGGGGATAATATAGCCAATGACATCACCTTTCACACACTCAACTTGCCTCTTGTTCATCCACCTTCAGAGTCATCTCTCATCATTGTTCTGGAATCCATGGCAGAACCTTCAATCTTTCCCCTCTTCATAGCTTGTTCAATTCTTTCAGCAATCCTCATAACTTCATGGAAATGTTAAGCTGGGCTTCCTATTAAATGGTCATAATAAAGCGATTGAAAGGTGTTGGAAAACAACATCACCATTTCTGTATCTATTAGTAGAGGTTGAACATATGTTGCCTTATCTCGCCATCTTTGCGCGTATGCCTTCACAGACTCTTGGTTTTCCTTCTTCATAGCCATTAGGATGGTTTTGTCAGGAGCAATTTCCAGATTAAATTTATACTGCTTTGAAGGCGTCTACCAGGTCTTTCCATGTCTTGATCTTAATATTGTCTAGTCTCATGTACCAGCTCAGAGTAGATCCAGTGAGACTATCTTGGAAAAAGTATATCAGCATCCTATCGTTATGGATCATTTCAGCCATCTTGTTGTAGTATGACCGGAGATGGGTGTATGGACATTCTAGTCCAGTATACTTGACGAAGTCCGGCACTCAAACTCCTTCGGCACCACAATATTTGGAACTAAACAAACTTCCGCTGCTATCACATGGTGAATCAGGCTATTTCCTTCAACTGCTCTCAATCTTTCTCCTAGGGCAACCCATTTATCATGGCCCGTGGGATTGGTAAACCTATTGTCAAAATGTCCTTTCTTTGCTGGACTCACGGTGATCTGAACTTGACTTGGATAGACAGCGGCGAAAGGGACAAAATGATTCCCAGTTATTGAGTCTGCCCCCAAGTTCTGAGATGTGTGAGGGACGTGGATTGATGGTGTTTTCACTGGAGGTTGTGCAGAAATCCCTTTTCCATTCTTGGAGCTCAGCATTTGTTCAAGCAGATTTGTAAGTCTAGCTACTTCACCTTTGATGCTCTCAATTTCATTTTGATAATGGGCCTCCAATTGAGCTCTGTCTTCATTTTTCATCTTTTTAGGTGTATCAAATCTTGGGTGGGGGACCTATGTTTCAACCTGACAATATGTATGATAAATGTATGAGTATGTTCCTATATGATGAGCTCGCCCTTCCAGGGTTGACACATGGTCGTAACCCTTACATGATGATACAAGAATTTTGATTCTTGCTCTACAACAAAAATTTATTGAGTAACTGCCATTGTGTCAACCACAAGTCTTGAGTTCAAAATGCTTCAGGAAGGGTTTACTCTGATGCAAAACAAAAGGTAAAACACATAACCTAAAGACAGGTTCTATTCATTAAGTGAGACAAAGGGTAGGTTGATTATCTAGTCTTAAAAGGGTCTCATATCTGCCCAGTGTCGATCTTCGTAAAGACAGTGTGGGGCGTTGCAAGGAACAGTTAAGGCACGTATGCCCACCATTACCAAGCAAACACTCAAATACAAGTTGAGTGTTTCACGCATCTGAATCCTGACCAATAGTCATAGGGCAGATCGTTAATCCCCCACCTAACTTAGAAGCTTGTGTGTGACTTCCAAAAATTAAGTATGTGATGCATGAGGCATTTCTATACAATGCTTGAACATATATGTACAGAAATTAAAGCATGTAAGAAAATAAATAAATAAGCTTATTAACAGAAAACACGCAAACCAAACAAAACAATTATCAGACAAAAACAAAGCTTAGTCCACAAGGCCCCAGTGGAGTCGCCATTCTGTCGTATGTGTGCGGCGTCGCGGCGAAAAAACATCCACTCTAATAATTGTATTATCTATCTGGCAAATATAGGGAGACAAAGAATTCTTGTCTTTTATCAGTGAAAAATTGGAATGAGAGTCGCCACCTAGTATTTTGGTCACTAGGAACCCTAACTGGTCTCAGAAATCGAGTACGAAGACTGGTTGCGTAAAGAGAAGGTATTAACACCCTAAATACGCCCTACCTAAGGTAAGCTGTATTATTTTATAGTAGATTGATAACTATTGTTATAAGTAAATTCTACTAATGGCAAGTGATCCTCCCATTGACCTCCAAACTCTAGTATACAAGACCGCAACAAATCTTCTAAAATCTGTATTGTCCTTTCAGATTGCCCATCAGTTTGTGGATGAAAAGCTGTGCTTAGATTCAATCTGGTACCCAAAGCCCGTTGTATACACGGCCATAACCTTGATGTAAACCGAGGATCCCTATCGGAAACTATAGAAACTGGTACACCATGCAATCTCACCACCTCTTTAATATATAATTGAGCTAGTTTTTCAACCGAATCCCCCATCTTCATAGGCAAAAACAAAGAAGACTTTGTTAGTCTATCAACAATCACCCATATGGGATCATGTCTTTTCCTGCTTTTCGATAACCCATATACAAAATCCATAGTGATATTCTCCCATTTTCATTCTGGAATTGGAAGAGATTATAATTCTCCAGCCGGTCATTAATGCTCCACTTTCACTTGCTGACATATGGCACACTTGGCCACATATTCTGCTATCTCCCTCTTCATTTTTGACCACCAGTAACTCTCCTTCAAATCTCTATACATTTTCATGCTCCCTGGATGGATCGTTAATTTAGACTCATGAGCTTCTTTTAAGACTTCACCTTTTAAAACTTCATCATTAGGTAAATATATTCTTTTTCCCATCACTACGAGCCCATCATTTGACACTCTAAATAAAGAGTCTTGGCCGACTTTTACATTATTCATTTCTTTCATCACTTCGCGATCTTCACCTTGAGCTTTTCAGATCTTTTCTCTCATGTCAGACTGTAGCACTAACTTTGCCAGTAACATTCCTCCTGAAGTCATATCCAAATGCACATTTAGCCCACCTAGTTCCAAGAGTTCTCTATCACCTCGCACTAGTAAAGCATCAATAAAAGCTTTATTCTTCCGACTCAAAGCATCTGCCACCACATTTGCTTTCCCCGGGTGATAGTCAATAATACAATCATAATCTTGGATCAACTCCATCCATCTCCTCTGTCGCATATTCAATTCTTTTTGTGACATCAAATATTTTAAACTTTTGTGATCTGTAAAAATCTATACCTATACCCCGTACAAATAATGTCTCCATATCCTCAAAGCAAACACCACAGCTGCCAGCTCCAAATCACAAACTGGATAGTTCACCTCATGTGGTTTCAACTGTCTGGATGCATAAGCGTTTACCCTTCCATGCTGCATAAGTACACTACCCAAACCCTTATTGGAAGCATCGCTATACACAACAAATCCCTCCTGTCCTTTTGGTAAAGCCAATATTGGGGCTGAATTTAGCCTGGATTTTAACTCTTGGGAACTTGCTTCACAATCTTTTGACCATTCAAATTTAACTTCCTTCCGAGTTAGTCGAGTCATTGGAGAGGCTATTGTGGAAAATCCTTCTATAAATCTTCTATAATATCCAGCTAAGCCTAGAAAACTATGAATTTCAGTCATATTCGTAGGTCTTTCCCATTTCAATACTGCTTCTATCTTTTTCGGATCCACACTGATACCCTTCTCCGATATCACATGACCCAAAAATACCACTTCGTTTAGCCAAAATTCACACTTAGCTTCGCATACAACTTATTTCTCCTCAAGGTCTCTAACACTTCTCTCAAATGATATGCATGTTCCATTTATGATGAAGAATATATTAGTATATCATCAATAAACACCACTACAAACTTATCCAGATAAGATCGAAAAACTCGATTCATCAAATCCATCAATATCGCTCGGGCATTAGTTAATCCAAAAGACATGTAACACCCCACCCCACTAGCAAGATATTGTCCGCTTTGGGCCTCCCAGTCCACCCAAATCCAGGGTTTCCACCCAGGTCCCCCTCACGGGTTTGTTCTTGGCAGCCACGCATGGCCCCAAAACGCGTTTTACTAGTTAAGGTGAGCATGCACTTATAAGGCCCTGACTCTAGACGCTCGCTTTCGATGTGGGATCTTACAGTTACCGTTTTAGTAAAACAATCTATTTAGGCTCTGTAAGTTACTAACCAATCCATTCCCAAGATCATCTCAAAATCATATAAGTCTAGTGGTAATAAATCTACCCTCATTTCAACATCTCTTATTCTTACTCGACAACCCTTGTAAACATACTCAATAAGTACAGTTTCCCCTAGAGGTGTACCAATTACTACCCTTTTTTCCACTATCATAGGTTGCACTTTCAATTTATCTTCCCATTTTCTAGCTACAAAGGAATGGGTAGCACCAGGATCAATCAATGTATATACATGCTGAGATTCTAATAGTAAAGTACCTGCAACAACATCAGTGGCAGCTCACATATCTTCTTGAGTCATATGGAAAACTCTCCATTGAACTCCCCCTCCTTGTACTCGAGGTCGACCTCAAATGGCACTAGTCCCAGACTGGGCAGGTCTACCTGGCCTGTCCACGGTCATAGACTGTTGTTGACTCTGTACTAAAAAACCCTGTCTTTGTGCATGCCCCATAGTCCTCTGAGGACACTCCCTCTTACGATGCCCAAGCTCTCCACAATGATAACATGCAGCATCTAGATAGGGACAATCCCTCCATCTATGTTCCTGTCTGGATAGATAACATCTGCCAAATGTAGCCAAACAATCTCCAGGATGTCTACGCTTGCATCCCATACACAGGGGATAAGAAATCACCCTGGATCCCTCTACGACTCCTCCTGGTAAACTAGTCTGTGGGTGTGACCGCTCTCCATGTGAGCTCTGCACAGGTCTACTCGATGTACCCCTTGATCCAAGATTTTCCCCCTTTTTCTGAACTGACCAAAATGTCCTCCTTTTCCTTTTTTTTGGAAAAAGAGGTCCCCTGTAAATGATGCAGGCTCCTTACGCTTTTCTGCTCCCATAGTACCCTGTCCATCACCTTCCTGCCGCCCTATAGCTGCCACGGCCTCTAGAGACTGAGCGGCCACTATAAAATCCCTTCTTGTCGAAGCGCAAAGCGGCCAATCCCATCCTCAGCTCCTGTCGGAGTCAATCTCGGAGTCTCTTGATCTGATCTTTGCTTAGTCAGTAAATAAACAGAAGCAAACATAGAGAGGTCCTGAAACTGCCACCTCTCATATTCCAATATTGTCATATCTCCCTGTGTAAGAGTCAAGAACTCCTGTTCCTTGATCTTCCGATGCTGACGGGAATAATACTAGTTCTCAAACTGTCCTTAAATCCCTCCATCTAAGCGTCTCGAAGCCGTCTCTCTTTAATAATATCCCACCATGTCCGGCTCTTGTCCGATACTTGGTGAGTAGCACAATCCACTCGAAGCTCTGCTGGTACTGCTATCCGATCCATAGACCTCTCTATCTTTCGTAACCATCGGCCAGCTATCTTAGCATCCTCCTCTCCCATAAATGCTTCACAGCCTAATTCCCTCAAACTCTTTACCCATCGAACTAAATTGACCATAGTATCCCTGGGGGTAGTACTCAATGGTCCCGACAACTCTGTCATCACTGCACGAACCAACTGCGCAAAATAAGCTGGATCTAGGTATAGTGGAGGTGCTGCCATAGGGGGTGCTGTTGGTGCTACTGCAGGAGCTACTGTTGGTGGGGGCTGAGTCCCCTGCCCATCTCCATCAAATACCCCCCGCTCATCTCAAAGTCCTGATGACTCTCCCTGTCCAGATTGCACTGACACGGTGGCACAAAAGATGTTGTATCTACCAGAGGATCTCCCTCTAGTCCTTTATTTCCTGTTTCAACTAAATGCTCGTCCTTCACTGGTGATGAGTACGTACCATCCTGAAACAATATTATTTTACATTAATGATGGTCTCCTGAACCTTAACCAAGCTCTAATACCAAAATGTAACACTCAAATTATAATATCATGAAATCTCAAACATTTCTTTACTAATAATGTCAAATATTGAATAATGTCTAAGATTATGGGATTTTTTTAAAAAAAAAATTTTGGCAGAGTTTCCTTTGTTTTCTGATGATACCAAGTTATCGACTAGACTTCATTCAATCACAATACTCAAAACTTCCACTTTGATCCAACCATCCTGGATCATATCCCATCTCATCATACAATATTTCACATAACTATACTTCATTGTATTTTCTCAACCTTACATCATCAACAAATAAAACATTAACTACAAACAATTATAAACTCAAAAGATTCATATTGAACTAATTATTACATTAACATGCATCCATCTTTTAAACATGCATGATTATAATTATTAAGTATTCTTTTCGAATAGTTTAATAATATTAGTTCCTTACTCATACTTTTTAAATGTATAAGTACCAAAAGCAAATATCTTTATGATATATATATATATATATATATATATATATATATCAAAATCTACATATAATACAAATTACATTAAAGCAAATATTTTACATCCCATAAAATAAACAGATTTAAACACAAAATCCATATTTAACGTTCTGCACCACCTCGTGAAAAACCTGTATACATAACATTAATAAGAAATAAGAAAGATAACACATTAAAAATGATAAAGCTATTATGTTCACAATTCTTCAAAATATATAAAATTTTCTTTCATCACTAACTTACTACATATCCACATTAATAACTCATCCATAATTTAATAATCCTATACTTATAGGACCTCTGCAACCAACACTCATTGCTTAATTTTTAATTTGTGTAACAACCCGGCTTTTCAAGCCCAAAACAACAGTAATTTTTATATATATATATATATATACTTGACACACATGGTGCCGGTAATCGGCGAACCTGATCCTTCACATCATCAAAATACAATCCATACAATCAACATTTCATTTAAAAGTGAATCTTACATAAACACATAATATTATGGTTGCATGATTAGAAGTTCATATTAAAAATATACACACATAAACATGAGTTTGCATTCCTATCCTACTAATGGCCATTACGAATTTAAACAAAAGGATCTAATAAAAGTTATACATTCAGTACATATCATACAAAATACATTGTGATTTAGAATGCATCTACATGATTCCTTGCAAAAGTAGGTTCCGTGTATTGGGTTTCCTAGACATCTCGTTGGTGTGACGTCCCTGCTGCAGTACATAACATTTAAGAGAATGCAATTACTTAATAATAATAATAATGGTAATTAAACGGTCTGGCAATTAAATGAAGCATTAACATTTATAATTTCTTCATGTACTTGGTATAGACAACATGTAGTACATATAGATGCACCAATTTTTACAATCAACCATAATCTTAAACCTGGCTATCCTCTTAAGGCATCATTTGTTAAGGTTAACCGTTCGCTCACCCTGGTCATCCACTTCGGATGCCATTAGCCAAAGCTAATCAATTGTTCGTCCCGGTCATCCATTCGGATGCCATTAGCCGAAGCTAATCATTCATTCGTCCCCGTCATCCATTCGGATGCCATTAGCCGAAGCTAATCAATCATTCGTCCGGTCATCCGTTCGGATGCAATTAGCCGAAGCTAATCAATCATTCGTCCCGGGCATCCTTTCGAATGCCATTAGCCGAAACTAATCATTCATTTGTCCCGGCCATCCATTCGATGCCATTAGCCGAAGCTAATCAGTCGTTCATCCCGGTCATCCATTCGGATGCCATTAGCCGAAGCTAATCTGTAAATCCCGAGAAAAACCAAGGCTGGATTAAATTAAAGAAAATAAACTAAACTAAAAAGAAGTGGGGGCAAGAAGGAATACACTTAAAGAAAATGGGGCCTAAATGCAAATAAGAATAATTATAGAGCATAAATACTCCTATTCTCACCAAAAACAGATCTGCTGCCTACGTAAAGAAAGAAAAGAGGGAGTTTTTATATCTATTTTTACAAATCAAGAGAGAAACACCAAATTTCAAGAACCCATCCCAGATTGAGGGTTATAGGTAAAATAAACCCTGGTGGGAAAGGGATTAACAAGAAGAGAAGAGGGGAGGGTCGGCTGTCACTAGAAAGAAAAGGAGGGATCAAAGCCTTGATTCGCACCAGGTAAGATATTATAAACCTGGTCTTATGAGTCATTTCAAGTCGATTATGAATTGATGCCTGGATGTAAATTTATATATTGAGTTCTTAGACTTGAATTGAGGAAAAAGTAAGAGTTGTTAAAGTAAAGAACTTCGTGTGTTGTGTGTAAATGGAAAGGTTGATGAATCCGGACGGTTTCGTCTCTTGACCTTCAAAGAGATTTTGGGTAGGAGAATGAAGGAATTAGGATCAAGTTCCTTCATAGAAATTGTAGTTTTGAATGTTTACTAACTAATGAAATTGGTCTTGCTCAATTTGGAGTCATAGAACTCCAGTTATGGGTCACCAACCGAGACGGGTCATGACAGACCCTATAGGGTAGTAGGTCCGATTCATTGATGAGCAATTTTGACTATCTTAGAGGCAGAACTGGGTTCTCCTCAAAACCTAGAACTTGTAGCCTCATGTCTTACCTTTCCAACGCCATAAATTTTTCTTGAATCGGAGTTCTATAACTCCAGATATAGTTAAAAATCTGAGGAGAGGTCGACAAGAATACAGTTCAAAAACAAGACAAGAATGATTCGATGTCTAGACGAGAATAACGCTTGGACAAGAACAGTTCAATGTCTAGGCGTAACAGTTCAACGTCTAGACAAGCGGTTCAAAAACAAGACAAGTAATAGTTCAAAAACGGACACGATGCAGTTGGATAGTAACGGTCCAAGTGTTTTACGATGAGTGATTTTGACTATCTTAGAGGCGTAACTGGGTTCTCCTCAAAACATAGAACTTGTAGCCTCATGTCTTACCTTTCCAACGCCATAAATTTCGCTTGAATCGGAGTTCTATAACTCCAGATATGCTTAAAAATCTGAGGAGAGGTCAGATAGTAACAGTTCAAAAATGGACAAGAATACGGTCCAAGTGTTTGTTAATGAGCGATTTTGACTATCTAAGAGGCAGAACTGGGTTCTTCTCAAAACATAGAACTTGTAGCGTCATGTCTTACCTTTCCAATGCTAGAAATTTCACTTGAATCGGAGTTCTATAACTCCAGATATAGTTAAAAATCTGAGGAGAGGTCAGATAGTAACAGTTCAAAAATGGACGATATGACATGAGTCCAAGTGTTTGTTAATGAGCGATTTTGACTATCTTAGAGGCAGAACTGGATTCTTCTCAAAACATAAAACTTGTAGCCTCATATCTTACCTTTCCAACGCCATAAATTTTGCTTGAATCGGAGTTCTATAACTCCAGATATAGTTAAAAATTTGAGGAGAGGTCAGACAATAACAGTTCAAAAATGAGGCAGTAACAGTTGAACAGTGATAGTCCAAATATAAAGAAAGGAATGATAACTAGGATTGGACAAAGAACGACAGTAATAATGAGTGAAATGAGAAAAACATAAAGTACTAAGAAATGACTGAAAGAAAGACTTATTGGTTGTTGATATGGTTATTATAAAACATATCCTTGAGTGAGGAAAATTTATGAGATAAACCTGTGATTTGCGGGGAGGGACCATAGACGTGGTGCAACAGCAGCAGCAGGGGAGCACGAGTAGAGCTTCTATTGCAGGTAGGTGATTCACACCTATGCTTTCTAGTTAAATTCCATGATTTAATATATTTTTGATGTGAAATGTGAATTACCGAATGTATGTGTATTCAAGGTGAAAAGTTGTTATGTGAATTGCCAAGTGATGAAATTATCACTGACAAAGGAAATATGAGAAGTGTGATTTGAGGCATAAACTAGCATACATTGAGTGTATGTTAGGATCCCGGGTAAGGGGATCACCCTGTATTGGCTAGCATACATTTAGTGTATGTTAGGATCCCGGGTAAGGGGATCGTCACGAATGGACTAGCATACATTTAGTGTATGTTAGGATCCCGGGTAAGGGGATCTCCACGTTTTGTCTAACATACCTTTAGTGTATGTTAGGATCCCGAGTAAGGGGATCACCATGTATTGGCCAGCATACATTTAGTGTATGTTAGGATCCCGAGTAAAGGAATCGCCTTATATGAACTCCTATGGGGTGGTGATGACGATACCAGTGAAATTGGTATCGGTAATGTGATAAGCAAAGTAATCACGTTGATCTTATAAGGTCTGGAATGAAGGTTGATAGTGGCGGAGGGAACGGTTATTAATAGTTTGAATAAGAAAGAGATTTTAAATAAATAAAAAACTAGAAGGGAGAAGTAAATGAAATATGAATGCATGTTACTCTGTTGAAATTATTAGATATTCATATTGTTATATTTATTGTGATATTCACCTTGCAATAATATGTATTTTGTTTCAGGATCATCGCATGCACGACGGAGTCGATCCTAGCTTATGTTCCTTTTTGAAATCTAGGTTCTAGGGAGTATACCCTTGTATTTTGTAAACATGAAAATGTTTGTATAACTTAATTTGTATAATAAATGTTTAAACTTGATTGGATGAATTTAACTCTGTAGTTTATATAACCATATTTCATGTCTATGTATCTATATTTATTTAAATTATCCATCCATAATGATATTTTTGTTATATAATGCATATCATAAATATTATGGTTGATAGGTGTGAGTATAATTGTGGAATTGAAACCCGGGATGATTGGGTCGGGAATTAAGTTATGAGATGCGAACTGTTAGAAGTGTAAACAGGTTACATGTCGGTAACTTAGGACCTTCTGGTATAGGGGGGACTCCGTCGAAATTCCGGTAGATGTTAATACGAAAACCATGAATATGTATATACAAAAAAAAAATTAACTACTCTGTTTTTCTATTGACATGAGATTGTTGTTTTATCCCAGAAATGGGGGATGTTACATTTGGTACCAGAGCTCAGGTTGCTATTCCGGGGATAGGAATGATTATATGGTTTTAGAATGTGTTTCAGGATGGTGAGAACAAGGCAAGGAGCCGGGACTAATCCATCCCCAGTTCGGGGAAGTGGCCAGAGTATTCGTAATGAAAGTGATCCAGACTGTGATCCCTTGGCAGACACCTCCTCTCATATACCTGCAACATTAGTGTACTTAGAAGGGGGCGAGTCAGTGAGACTTCGAGATGATTCATCATTTCGTCAGGCAGATGTATCCATGCCCGAGGGATCGACGGACGGGGGAGATAATATACCTCCACCGGTGGCACCGTAGGTAGCCGAATCAAACCTATTTTCGAATCCCGCTTTTATGGAACATATAGTGAGAGCGTGGCGCGGGAATGGTAGCGGGGGCCTCCAATACGACTCCTAGATCGGGGGAATAGTCACCATAGTGCAATAGGTGAAGGGTATGAGAGAGATGGGTTGTATGACTTGCACGGGCGAAGAGGATCTTTGAGGTTCTTTGGGCATTGGTGAGGAAAATGGAAAGAGTTATAAATCGGATACGAGTGCCGGAGGAGCTACGGGTGGATTGTGTGACTCGGCTATTGGTTGAAAGTGCCCACTCTTGGTGGGAGACCATTAGAGAAAGGAGATCAGGGGAGGTATTGAGATGGAGGGATTTTCGTGAAAAGTTTGAGGAGAGGTACTATTCTTGGGAGCATAAGAGGGAGAAAGAACAGGGAGTTTTTGGAATTGAAGCGGGGAGATTTGACAGTCTTGGAGTATGAGAGGAGATTTCGGGATTTAGCGGCTTTTGCCTCCACTTACCTTCCCACGGAGCGCCACGGGGTGGAGAGGTTCCGTGATGGACTGAGGCGGGAATTGAGGATGATATTGATAGCCATGCGGTTTCGGTCGGTACGGGAATTGGTACGTCTTTGCTCGGGGGTATGGAGAGGGTAATAAAGGATACCACGAAGCCGGTGGTCGAGCAGAGTCGGGCAATGGGAGCTAAGAGGAGAGATTTTGAGTTTATAAGCTCGGGAGACCTCCTCTCCCAAAGAAGGGGAAGAGCGGGCCATCATCGGGACGGTTCTAGAGAAGGGGTGGGAGTTTCACCCCGGGGAGGGAGCTCGGGAGGATCTAGACAAGTCAATGGAAAAGGAGCTTGGGGAGGACGGTCTAGACGAGGAGTCAAAACTGCTGGAGGGTCTACGAGCAAAAGGGACCAGTATATCCGTTTTGTCGAGGTGTGA
The DNA here is from genome assembly GCA_019202695.1 of Populus x sibirica. Taxonomy (NCBI): domain Eukaryota; kingdom Viridiplantae; phylum Streptophyta; class Magnoliopsida; order Malpighiales; family Salicaceae; genus Populus; species Populus x sibirica. The sequence goes on from JAGMVL010000817.1 coordinate 38,500, forward strand.
GCAGCGACACCGGGAGATTGCTCGTGATGCCGGGGAGATGTTATATTTGTAGAAGTGAGGGGCATGGATAGAAAGAGTGCCCGCATGTAGGAAGAGGTTGTTACTATTGTGGGGACACGAGTCACCTGGAAGAAGGATTGTTCTCGTAGAACTACCGAGGGAGCCCATGGTCGAGGATTGAGGTTCGGAGCCGCGGCAATCGGTGATAGTCAATCGTCCTATCGGGCCTACCCGATCGGGGATGAGTGCTACTCATGGGAGGCCCGAAATCATGAGGGAAGGACTCGGGGTCGGGTATATCACATGACCTACAAGGATGTGGGAGCATGTACGATGTGGTGGCGGTACTTTTGAGTTAGATACAATGCAAGTTTATGCTTTAATTGATCCTGGAGCTAGTCATTCCTTTGTATCTTATAGAATTGTGAATAACTTGCATGTGTTATCTAGTAACTTGGGTGTAGGGGTGACGGTTAGTACACTTTTGGGAGAGAATATACATATTGATGATATTTATAGAGGGGTAAAACTATATATTGGAGGATTAGAGTTGAGGGCAGATCTTATGCCATTGGAGTTATATGATTTTGATGTGATTCTAGGCATGGATTGGTTAAGTAAACATAAGGCACAAGTGGATTGTTTCACCAAGACAGTGACAATCCAAGGAATAGGTGATAAAAGAGTAATGTTTAAAGGGGAAAGAAAAGTAATTCCAAGTTGTGTAATCTCAGTCTTGGTGGCTAGAAAATTACTGAGGAAAGGTTGTTCTGCTTGGTTAGCCCATGTAAGAGAGCTGGAGAAGGGTAGCATAGATTTGGCTAGTATTCCTGTTGTGAGAGAGTTTCAAGATGTATTCCGAGAAGAGTTGCCTGGATTACCTCCGGTTAGAGAAATTGAAGTTTCCATAGAAACTATTCCGGGAGTTTCTCCTATAGCCCGATCTCCTTATAGGATGGCACCTATGGAATTGGCGGAAGCGAAGGTCCAGCTTCAGGGAATTGTTAGATAAAGGCTTCATCCGGCCTAGTAACTCACCCCGGGGAGCTTCGGTATTGTTTGTAAAGAAGAAGGATGGCACCCTTCATTTGTGCATTGATTATCGTCAATTGAATAAAGTGACGGTGAAGAACAGTACCCACTCCCACGAATAGATGACTTGTTTGATCGGTTGAAGGGTGCTAGGGTATTTTCTAAGATAGATATGAGACCCGGATATCACCGAGTTGAGAATCAAGGAACAAGACATACAAAAGACTGCCTTCCGAACCCGTTATGGGCATTACGAGTTTTTGGTGATGCCTTTTGGGTTAACCAATGCTCCGACCATGTTTATGGACTTGATAAATCGGGTGTTTCGGCCTTACCTGGACCAATATGTGGTTGAAGGGTGCTAGGGTATTTTCTAAGATAGATTTGAGATCTGGATATCACCCAGTTGAGAATCAAGGAACAAGACATACAAAAGATGCGCTTCCGAACCCGTTATGGGCATTACGAGTTTTTGGTGATGCCTTTTGGGTTAACCAATGCTCGGCCATGTTTATGGACTTGATAAATCGGGTGTTTCGGCCTTACCGGACCAATATGTGGTTGAAGGGTGCTAGGGTATTTTCTAAGATAGATCTGAGATCTGGATATCACTAGTTGAGAATCAAGGAACAAGACATACAAAAGACTACCTTCCGAACCCGTTATGGGCATTACGAGTTTTTGGTGATGCCTTTTGGGTTAACCAATGCTCCGGCCATGTTTATTGACGATATTTTGGTGTATTCAAACTCTCACTTGGAGCATGAACAACATCTAAGGGTTGTGCTACAGACTTTAAGGGAAAATCAATTATATGCAAAGCTGGATAAGTGTGAGTTTTGGCTCAAGGAAGTGGTATTTTTAGGCCATGTAATATCCGCAAAAGGAATATTTGTAGATCCAAGAAAGGTTGAGGCCATGTTAAAATGGGAAAGGCCTACCAACGTGACAGAAATCCGAAGTTTCTTGGGTCTTGCTGGGTATTACCGAAGGTTTATTGAAGGATTCTCCACCATAGCATCACCTTTAACTAAGCTAACCCGCAAGGAAGTTTAGTTTGTTTGGTCGGAAGAGTGTGAAGCAAGCTTTTAAGAACTGAAGGAGAGGCTCACTTCTGCTCCTGTGTTGGCCCTTCCATCAGGGACGAAGGGTTTGTGGTATATAGTGATGCCTCAAAAAGGGATCCGGGATGTGTATTGATGCAAAATGGGCGTGTGATTGCTTATGCATCAAGACAGTTAAAGTCGCATGAGGTGAATTACCCAGTTCATGACCTAGAACTTGCAGCGGTGGTGTTTGCCTTAAGAGTATGGAGACATTATTTATATGGGACACAAGTTCAAATCTTTCTGAGACCATAAAAGTTGAAGTATTTGATGTCACGAAGGAGTTAAACATGCGGCAGAGAAGATGGGTAGAGTTAATAAAAGATTACGATTGTGTTATTGACTACCATCCTGGTAAGGCTAATGTAGTAGTCGACGCCTTGAGTAGGAAGGGAAAAACAGTGATGAATGATATGGAGCTTAAGGAACAAGAAAGTATAGTGGAATTAAAAAAAATGGGCTTGCGGCTAAGTGTAGGGCCCGAAGGATCACTATTAGCTCAGTTAAAGATCCGATCGTGCTTCGAGACGGGGTCTTGGTGGCTCAACAAGCGAGATGGGAAAGTAAAAGAGATCAAGGAGAGGGTAAACAAGGGTATAGAGACATCATTTCAAATGTTATCCGATGGGCTAATAGCTATGGGTAGGCAAATTTATTTGCCTGAGGATAAGATTTTGAAAGACGAAGTATTAAGAGAAGCTCATGAATCTCGATTTGCTACTCATCCCGGGAGTACAAAGATGTATAGGGATTTAAAGGAAAACTACTGGTGGCCAAATATGAAGAGGGAAATAGCAGAATTTGTGTCGAAGTGTGGGATCTGTCAACAAGTAAAGATAGAACACCAGAAACCTGCAGGGGAATTACAGTCATTATCAATTCCGGAATGGAAATGGGAGGATATTTCTATAGATTTTGTGACGGGAATACCCAGGGGAAAGAAGGGGAATGATGCCATATGGGTGGTCGTGGATCGACTAACAAAATCTGCTTTGTTTTTGCCAATGAAGATGACTGATTCGATGGATAAGCTGGCAAAATTGTATGTAAATGAAGTAATCGAGACTTCATGGAGTGCCGGTTTCAATTATATCGGATCGGGATCCAAGGCTCACATCAAGATTGTGGCCTAGCTTACAACGGGCAATGGGGACAAAGTTGAATCTGAGCACGGCATTTCATCCTCAAACGGATGGTCAATGCGAAAGGACCATCCAAACTCTTGAGGTCTGTGTCTTTGGAGTTTGGAGGGAATTGGGAGGATCTCCTACCATTGGTGGAGTTTACTTATAATAATAGCCATCAAACTACTATTGGTATGGCTCCATATGAAGCATTGTATGGGAGGAAATGTCGTACCCCAATTTGTTGGGAAGAAGTAGGAGAAAGGAAGCTTTTGGGACTGAGATGGTGCAACTGACAACTGACAAGGTGAGGGTGATCAAAAAGAGAATGAAGGAAGCCCAGGATAGATAAAAAAGTTACGCAGATCGCCGAAGAAGGCCGTTGGAATTCCAAGTAGGGGATAAAGTATTTTTGAAGGTGGCTCCTTGGAAAGGCATCATTCAATTTGGAGTAAAAGGGAAATTAGTCCCGAGATATATTGGCCCTTTTGAGATTAAAGAAAGAATCGAGTCAGTTGCATATCGATTAGAATTGCCTGTATATTTGGATAAGATTCACAATGTGTTTCATGTATCATTGCTACGAAAGGCCAAGATAGACCCCTCACGAGTATTGCCACAAGTTCCTATGAAGATTTAAGGGGATCTAACCATGAAAACTAAGCCTGTCAAGATCTTAGATCGAGATGAGAAATTGTTGAGGAATAAAAGAGTTCCCTTAGTGAGAGTATTGTGAAGAAGCTCTCGAATAGAAGAAGAAACATGGGAAAGAGAATCCGAGATGAAGGAAAAGTTTCCACACTTATTCTCCGACATAGGTACGTAACCTGAATTTCGAGGACGAAATTTTTATTAGGAGGGGAGATTGTAAATCCCGAGAAAAACCAAAGGCTGGATTAAATTAAAGAAAATAAACTAAACTAAAAAGAAGTGGGGGCAAAAACGAATACACTTAAAGAAAATAGGGCCTAAATGCAAATAAGAATAATTATAGAGCATAAATACTCCTATTCTCACCAAAAACAGATCTGCAGCTACATAAAGAAAGAAAAGAGGGAGTTTTTATATCTATTTTTACAAATCAAGAGAGAAACACCAAAATTTCAAGAACCCATCCCAGATTGAGGGTTATAGGTAAAATAAACCCTGGTGGGAAAGGGATTAACAAGAAAAATTGAACAAGAGAAGAGGGGAGGGGTTTGTCATTAGAAAGAAAAGGAGGGATCGAAGCCTTGATTCGCACCAGGTAAGATATTATAAACCTGGTCTTATGAGTCATTTCAAGTCGATTATGAATTGATGCCTGGATGTAAATTTATATACTGAGTTCTTAGACTTGAATTGAGGAAAAAGTAAGAGTTGTTAAAGTAAAGAACTTCGTGTGTTGTGTATAAATGGAAAGGTTGATGAATCTGGGACAGTTTCGTCTCTTGACCTTCAAAGAGATTTTGGGTAGGAGAATGAAGGAATTAGGATCAAGTTCCTTCATAGAAATTGTAGTTTTGAATGTTTACTAACTAATGAAATTGGTCTTGCTCAATTTGGAGTCATAGAACTCCAGTTATGGGTCACCAACCGAGACCGGGTCATGACAGGACCCTATAGGGTAGTAGGTCCGATTCATTGATGAGCAATTTTGACTGTCTTAGAGGCGTAATCGGGTTCTCCTCAAAACATAGAACTTGTAGCCTCATGTCTTACCTTTCCAACGCCATAAATTTTTCTTGAATCGGAGTTCTATAACTCCAGATATAGTTAAAAATCTGAGGAGAGGTCGAGACAAGTAACAGTTCAAAAACAAGACAAGAATTCGATGTCTAGACAACGAATAGTTGGACAGCAACAGTTCAATGTCTAGATAGTAACTGTTCAAAAACAAGGATAACGAGTTCAATGTCTAGCGATAGCAGTTCAATGTCAAGACAAGAAGCGGTTCAATGTCTAGGCATATGAGTTCAATGTCTAGACGAAGAACGGTTCAAAAACAAGACGATATTGATTCAATGTCTAGCGCAAAGAACAGTTCAATGTCTAGACAAGACGGTAACGGTTCAAAAACAAGACGAGAATGGTTCAATGTCTAAGGCAAGAATAGTTCAATGTCTAGACGAATGATTCAAAAACAAGACGATATGAGTTCAAAAATGGACAGTAACAATTGGACAAGATAACGGTCAAGTGTTTTCTCGATGAGTGATTTTGACTATCTTAGAGGCGGAAGCGGGTTCTCCTCAAAACATAGAACTTGTAGCCTCATGTCTTACCTTTCCAACGCCATAAATTTTGCTTGAATCGGAGTTCTATAACTCCAGATATGGTTAAAAATCTGAGGAGAAGTCAGATAGTAACAGTTCAAAAATGGACAGTAACAGTCCAAGTGTTTGTTAATGAGCGATTTTGACTATCTAACAGTTCAATAACACTTGGTTCAACAAATACTTGGCACTTTCATAGCCCATACTGTATGGTATAACCGACACCTGAGCTATGAAAGGAACTTGATTTGTTGTTAACATAAGTCATAATCATGAATGCCTGACAACATTTACAAGTATTAGCATTATTCGAATAAGATAACTAATGTAATCATCTTAACAATTTATAATTTGTTGTTAACATAAGTTATAATCATGAATGTCTAACAACATTTACAAGTATTAGCATTATTCGAATAAGATAACTAATGTAATCATGTTAACAATTTATAATCGATTGGAACCTCCTTTGTGTGTGGTTTCCAATTGAATAAAAAGAGTTTATATTATACTTGTTTGAAATACCATTAGTGGATCCTCTAACCTTGACATTTGTTGTTATCATTGTTTAATCCTTACGTTAATCTTTCATCTCAAAGTTCTCATCAACTTCTTCTTCTTCATCATCTTTATTATTATCATTATTAATGGTATTATTATTATTATTATTATTATTATTTGTTGTTGTTGTTATTATTGTTATTATTACTGTTACTACTGTTGTTGTATTATTGTTGTTTATAATTTATACAATTAACCTCCCTCTGGTTCGACCCCGGTCCTTGCCGAGTTATTTATTACTTCGACACTCCTACACTTGGGAGAAGATATCAATCTTTTGGTCGTGTCAAGTTTTTGGCGTCGTTGCCGGGGAGGTAAATTCTTGTACAAATTATAGTATCTATTTTATTTTCTCTTTTCACTTTTCATTTTATCTAACTTTTGTTTCTTTTCTTTTGTTTTGGTTATTTTTCTTTCTTTTCTTCTTTTTATTCTCTTCCTACACGTGCATGAGAGTTTGGTCACGTACATTAAGTGGTAGACTTTGTAGGGTATCCTCATCATTTTCAGAAAATATGGCCAAAGAAGATAACCAATCGCTTCATAATGAGAATAATGAGAATATTCGGGTTAGAACACTTAGAGACCACATGAATCCCACAAGAACAAGTGCACCTTCATGCATAGTTTTTTCCCCTGATGCATCTCATTTTAATTTTAAGCCAGGCATTATTCAACTTTTACCTTCTTTTCATGGCTTAGATTTAGAAAATCCATACTTGCATTTAAGGGAATTTGAGGAGGTCTCGCAACACCTATAATGACTCAAATTGTAGCATGAACACCATTAGGTTAAAGCTTTTTTCTTTTTCATTAAAAGATAAAGCTAAAACATGGCTACAAAATTTGAGACCAGTATCTATTCGTGCTTGGGATGAAATGCAACAATAATTTTTAAAGAAGTTTTTTCCGTCCCACAGAACAAACTCTTTCAAAAGACAAATCATCACTTTCACTCAAAAACCAGGAGAAACATTTTACCAATGTTGGGATAGGTATCGAGACTTGCTTAATACTTGCCCTCATCATGGTTTTGAAACATGGAGATTGGTTTCACATTTTTATGAAGGGTTAACTCCTAGAGATAGGCAAATGGTTGAATTGATGTGCAATGGAACTTTTAAGGATAAATACCCTAATGAAGCCATGGAATACCTAGACTTGCTAGCTGAAAATGCGCAAAATTGAGACACTACAGGAACTTATGAGGCACCAAGTAAACAATATCAGAATAAGCCCAAATTTTTCATATGATGCGATCTCACCACCAATAGACTAAACATGAAGTTTCAATTGATTCCGAGGTGGTTTTCTTATGGTTCTCCAAGAGTTGTGTTTCTGCGGAAAAAATTGAATGATCCTTCAAATTTCAACTAATCTCTCTCTCTTTTTTTTTCTTTTTAATATACTGATATGATGAGAGACAGTAACAAGATGAAATATAACCCTTTTTTTTCTTAGATGACGCAAACATGAAGAACAAGAAGATGGACGCAAACACTGAAAAACTTAAAGGAACACTAAAAAATGAAAATAACAGAAGGATATGACCTTGTTTCGAGCCTAGCTCTAATACCAAGCGATGCGAACCTCGTGATCATGTGGTCACGCAACCCACAATCAAGATTGAGATATGATCCCGAAAGCCGAAATAGGTCGATACGAGTGTGACACAATGGAAACCTGCCCCAAGGCACCAACACTATTGGATTGAGTAGAATGACGCCACGAAGCCGTTAATCTTCGATAAGTCGATTCGTTTGTTCAAGAACCGAAGAGCGCAAGAATCACTCTCACACGTTAAACCGAAAAATTCGAAGTAATTATCATCAAAGCTGCCAAAAATTTGGCTTACATGAGTTTAAATAGTTCTTGAAAAATTAACCCTAATGGACCCCTTATGTGGACTTATATGAGGTCCACTCAAAACTGACCCAAAACCCTAAATTGAAAAGCCCATAACTTAATCCAAAAAAGCCTTGGATCCTAACTGAAAACAAAGTATTAATTAAGCCCAAACAAGCCTTGGGCGTAGCTAACAAAATAAAATAAAGCCCCTAATATTAAATCCATGTTCTGTCATGAGAAGAAGAGAAGGAAGTAAAATATTACAGAACTGATTTAATGCTTATTTATAGCCTTCCATGCAGCCCTTTAATCCTAGAAACAAAAGGAAAAGGTAGCCACCCATGTTGTTTCCAAGTTGTAGTAGGATTCTTTTGTTTCCTTTGCTATCCTCACCTCATAGCTCAAATAAGGTTGTATTGGACCCCTCTTGCACATGGATAAGATGTACTAGGGTCTCCTCTTGATACTAATGGACCTTCCAATTTTGACTTGGTTGAAACATTCAAAACCAATGCATTCAATGTCTCTTTTAATGTCTTTGTCTTGGACTGAGTCATTGGACCATTTGGAACATGTAATGGGTCCTTGCTGGTGTTTTTGGGCCGGTCTACATCAAATCATCTTGAAGAGAGAGGGAATGATATGATCCAGGCAAGGTCAAATTCGGATTTTGACGTAAAAAGTGCAACTATCCAGTTTTACAGAAACAATCATAATTCTCAATCCAACCGTTGGATCGGGCTGAACGTTTACGTGGAGTCTCCTGACATGTTGTCCTACCTTGCTTTACAATTGCAGCTCAATCAGAGTTTGGGAAGGCATCGAAACACGGGTCAATAGAGGTTGTTTGAATTTTATTATTTACTTCCCTTCTGACTTGTAGACTTCCTATTTGGCTAGGATTCTTTTCCTAAAAGGATGTGGCAGCTTATTTTGGAAATCTACTAATTCTACAAAGATCTTTAATGGGTCGCAACATAGTTTCCAAGTGCGGCAAGGATTCATAATTATTTCGGAATCCTTTTCTTACAAGGATTCCTTATTCATCTTAGCTACAAAAAGGAAAGAAGACTTCAGAATAAATTCTACCTTCAGATTAGATTTCCTAGTCCATTTGGGACTTCTTAATGGTGACAAATCTGATTCTAGCATATTTAGGATGGTAATTTTTGGATTTTTATTATTTTCTTCTTAGTCTTTGGGTTATTATTATTTATTTGGGTCAATTGTAAATGGGCTTCATATAAGTCCACCTAAGGGGGGTCCATTAGGGTTTATTTAAGTCTAGAGTTAGTATAAATAAAGGCATAACTAGACATGTACGGTACGCAATTTTTAGATCAATAAACTTCTTTGCTGCACTTATTGTGTGTTGGTGGGATAATCTCCCTTTCTTGGTTCTCTAAAGGACTGAAAACGACTTATCGAGGAACAACTGTCTTCGTGGCGTCATCCTTATACTTCTCGTTCGCGAATCAATATTCATTGGGTGGGGGTCTCCGTTTCCAAAGAGGCTTGGTGCCTAGGTACAAGTTATCTTTGTGTCACACTCCTATCAAACCTGATTTGCTTGGATTTCCGGGAATTAGTGTCTTTGCGTGACTGTGTGATCACGAGGTTCGCATCATTTGGTATCAGAGCTTGGCTCCATTAATCAGGTTATATCCTTCCAAAATTTTTTGTTTCTTGTTGTTTCTGCAAAAAAATTCCTTAGTGTCCAATTTCTTCTTCTTCTTGATTTTGCAGCATATCAATATATATATATATATATATATATATATATATATATATATATATATATAATTTTTCGTTTGGTTTCTGTCCAAAATATATCAGTTGCATAAAAAAATAAAAGAAAAGAAAATAAGAACAAAAAACGTCATTCAAAAAGACATTTATTGGTTTCTGCTGCAGAAAACTAAACAAGGGAAAATTGGATCAAATCAACTCGGAATTAGCTCAAATGTCAGACTCTGATTACTGGAGTCCTAATCACACCATATATTGATTTTTTGTTCAATTGGATATCATTTGCTTTGAGTTTCAAATTCGAGTCTAATGAGGTTTGATTCATAACGTTTTTCCGTCAGTATATCAAACCTTATCATAAATTGCTCAAACTGTGTATTCTATCTATTTGGGTTGATATGGCACTATATCTGAAATGTTAACTCAATTGGACATCATTTACTTCAGGTTCCAGATTCGGACTTAGCTCGTCGTAAACGAGTCTGTTTTGCGTCAACTTTTGAAATTCGCTTGTTTTATGTTGTTTACATTTCTTGTAGCTTATTTTCATCATATTTGGGTGTTGTTTCATTTTTTTGCATATTTATATTTCTGTTTTTATTCGAGTCTTCAGTTTTGTTCATATTTCGGACAGACTTGCAAAAGGTATAATGATGGATGAGGCTAAGGTTAAGGCTATTCAAGAATGGCCTGCACCAAAATCCATAACAGACGTTATGAGTTTTCATGGTTTGGCTAGTTTTTATAGGAGATTTGTTAAAGAATTTAGTACGATAGCCTCTCCATTGATTGAAATTGTTAAGAAAGTCGTGGGTTTCAAGTAGGGAGAAGAACAAGAAAATGCTTTAAGCTTTTTAAAATCAAAGTTGATTTCGGCACCTTTACTATCTTTACTTGATTTTAATAAAGCTTTTGAGATTGAATATGATGCTTCAGGAATAGGTATTGGTGTTATTCTAATCCAAGAAAAATGGCCCATTGCTTATTTTGGTGAGAAACTCAATGGTGCAACTCTTAATTATCCCATTTATGATAAAGAGTTGTATGCAGTAGTGAGGGCTTTGGAGACTTGGCAACATTATATGTGGCCCTGAGAGTTTGTCATACATACTGATCACCAATCGTTGAAACATTTGAAGGTTCAAGGTAAGTTTAGTAGGAGACATGCTAAGTGGGTTGAGTTTATTGAAACTTTTCCATATGTGATTAAATACAAGCAAGGTCAGGAAAATGTGGTCACTGATGCCTTGTCGCGAAGGTATGTTCTTCTTAATACTCTTAATACTAAATTGTTAGGATTTGAGTATATTAAGGAGTTGTATCTTGATGATCATGATTTTGGTGCTATTTATGACACATGCAAGGTTTCGACCAAGGATAAATATTTTAGGCATGATGGATTTTTATTTAAGGAAAATAAATTATGTGTGCCTAATTGTTCTTTACTTGAATTGCTTTTGCGGGAAGCACATTGGGGGGTTTAATTGGGCAATTTTGAATTACTAAAACTTTGGAGGTTTTGCATAAGCACTTTTATTGGCCTAATATGAAAAGAGATGTGCAAAGAATATGTGATAGGTGCATAACATGTAGACAAGCTAAGTCTAGGTTAATGCCTCATGGACTATACACACCTTTGCCTATTCCTAAGGAACCTTGGGTTGATATTTCTATGGATTTCATTTTGGGTCTACCTAGGTCTAGGAAAGGGAGAGATTCTATATTTGTTGTTGTAGATAGATTTTCTAAGATGGCACATTTCATTGCTTGCCATAAAACCAATGATGCAACAAATATAGCTGACCTATTCTTTAGAGAGGTTATTCGGCTACATGGTCTTCCTAGAAGCATTGTATCCGATCAAGACGTTAAGTTTTTGAGTTACTTTTGGAAGGTTTTGTGGGGTAAGTTAGGAACTAATCTTTTATATTCTACTACTTGCCATCCACAAACAGATGGCCAAACTGAAGTTATTAACCGGACTTTGATTCAATTATTAAGGGCTATCATTCAAAAGAATCTTAAAAATTGGGAAGATTGTTTGTCATTCATTGAATTTGCATATAATCGTAGTGTGCATTCTACTATTGATTATTCACCATTTGAGATTGTGTATGGTTTTCACCCTTTGACACCATTAGATTTGATTCCTTTACCTGTTGATAAAAGTGTTAGTCTTGATAGTAATCAAAAAGCACAGGTGGTGAAAGATCTCCATGCAAAGATTCGGCAACAAATCAAAAAGAAGAATGAACAATATGCAAACAAAGCCAATAAGGGATGAAAGTTGGTGAGATTTGAACCATGTGATTGGGTTTGGGTGCATATGAGGAAGGAAAGGTTTCCTGAACAAAAAAGAATAAAGTTGATGCCTCGAGGAGATGGTCCTTATCAGATCATAGAAAGGATTAATAACAATGCTTACAAAATGGATCTACCAGGTGAGTATGGTGTTAGTGTTACATTCAATGTTTTTTATCTTTCTTTGTTTGATGTAGGTGATGATTCGAGGTCGGATCCTTTTGAGGAGAGAGGGGATAATGCGATCCAACCATCAAAGGATCCATTGGAGGTTCCAGTTGGTCCAATTACTAGGCTTAGGGCTAAGAAGTTCAAAGAACCTTTCAATGGACTTCTTCAAGATACATGGGCTAAGGTGGATTTCAAGAGGATTTGTAATAATAAAGAGCAAGCCTTGATTAATCTGATTCATGTTTAAGAGGGGTTCGTTGGTGGAACCAAGACTATTACACAAGGGTTTGACATTTTGTTACTCTTTGGGTCATAACTGAAGCTACATATGGAATTTTGATGTGATTCCAATTGAGCCGAAAACTAGACTTCCATACCTTTCCAACGATATATGGCACACCTAATTCATTAAGATGAGAGATAACCATCCATTTTAAGTTGGGCCTTTGCTATTGCCAGACAGAATGTAGAAACAACGAACTTATCTTATTTAATTAGTTGGGCTATCAAACTTTATTTATTTTGAGAGGAGACATTTTATTTGGGTCTTAGACTTGTTTATTTTAATTAGTTTGGGCTAGTTTTAGCTTGGGTTGATTATTATTTAAATTAGGCTTATGTTAGACCTATTAGAGAAACAGGCTTATGTTAGACCTATTAAAGAAACTAGGGTTTTGGCTTGGAGTTTAAATACTCTTTAGGAATAATTTTAGGACAGACTTTTGATGATATTTTCAGCGTTGTAGCCGAATTTTGGTTGCTCAATCTTGGTTCGTGATTGAACTTTCAACTCTTCAAAGAATTGACGATTCTTTGTTGTGAATTTATACTTCTTTTGCTCGTCTCCAGGTGTAGGCGTTGTGATCGAGTTGGTTTATAGTCTTGTTGCCTTGGAGCAAGTCTTCCATTGTGATAAGTTCATTCAAATCTCAACAAACTTGGGTTAGATTGATTTTGAGGTCGCGAATTCCATTAAATTCCGCTAGGATTCGCATAAAGAATTGAGTTGCTGCTGACTCAGAAATCGCCAACGCAACTCCTATCGCTGCCGATTCACAAATTGACAGCAGCGATAGAATCATTTTTTATTCGACTTCTTCCCTTTGGCCAAGCGTTTGTAACACTTCCTAGTCGAAACTTGTACACATAACAACAATAGTCATACTCCAATTCGTATCACAAAAGCATGAACAGTGCACCATCAAATCTCAACGTGCATATTTGATTTAGGTTCTTCTAACTACTAGCTCAAGTTATACAAATCCATTCATCACATAACAAAATCAATGCATTGTCAAGGGGCAGTTTCTGTTTCAGCTGCAGCATGTTTCTTCAAGATTTATTATCAACATATTTTCATATAACTACATCAACCAAACACGTTGAATCACACCATTAACACAAGTATAATTCTGTTTTGGTTTCGCATGATCTCTTATAAGGTTGTCATTTATGCATTTTATTCCTTTAATCCCTATTTTCTCCAGCCTCACCAAGGCCGGCCAACTTTACAAGTTTGTGCATTCAAATTTGCAATATTTATTTTGTTTAATATTCTGGAATTAGGTCCCTTATTCAGCCACGTTTTTTGTCCCTCCTTTTAGCTTAGTTCTTTCCATAACAATTGGAGTAAAATTCTTAGGCCATGCATCCATAGTTTTCTTCTTCCTTGCGATTTCAAGGCCTTAAGAACAGGTGGAGAAGGATATGGTTCATACCTCACAGATTTAGTATTTTTGGGACGGGTTTGACAGCATTTCTCCCCTTCTGCTCCTGATTTGCTTTTTACTCTTCCTTCCTTTTGGTTTTCTCCTCCTTCTATCAGTTTTCCAGCCTCCTGTCAAGCTTTCCCTTCTCTCTCACACGCCTGAGGCACATGCAGCAAAGGTGTTGAGCTCTCTTTGGGAAGGGGGAAGGGGGCAAGAGCATGCAGCTCGTTTTGGGAAGAGTGGGCAGCCACCTTTTCTATCTCCTTGTATTTATAGCCCCCAAAGTGTGCTGGGGTGTTTGGGACCAAGGTTGTCCTTACCCCCTCCTTTTAGGTTATCTTGGGCTGGTTTCTATTCCTATTCTCTGCTAGGATAGGCTGGTCCAACTCTAATTTTTGTTAGGTCTTACATTGTCGCTGTCGATTCATACATCGGCAGCCAAAAACTGTGTCGCTGCTGATTCAGAAATCGCTAACCAAAAGTTTTCCGCTGCTAATTCAGCAATCGACAACCCAAAACTATGTCGCTGTCGATTCAGAAATCGATAGCCAAAACTTTTTCGCAGCCGATTCAGAAATCAGCAGCCAAACTGCATCGCAGTCGATTCAGAAATCAACATCCAGAAACTATGTCGCTGTCAATTCAGAAATTGGAAGCGATGGTGGAGTCATTTCAGCTTTACTTCTCTTCTGTTTTTTTTTTAGTGTTTACACAAATCCTAATGGAGCCCCCTTAGGTGAACTTATATGAGGCCCACTTACAATTGATCCAAATAAGTAATAACAACCCAAAGACCAAGAAGAAAATATTAAAAATAATAAAAATCTGAAAATTATTATCCTAAATATGCTAGAATCAGATTTTTCACACTTAAGAAGTTCCAAATAAACTAGAAAATCTGATTTGAAGGTAGAATTAATTTTGAAGTCTTCTTTTCTTATTGTAGCTAGGATGAATAAGGAAATATTGTAAGAAAATGATTTATGAAACATTTATGAATCATTGCTCCACTTGGAAACTATATTGCAGCCAATTAAAGATCCTTTGTAGAATTAGGAGATTCTCAAAATAAGTTGTCACATCCTTGTAGGAAAAGAATACTAGCCAAATAGGAAGTAAATAACAAAATTCATACAGGCTCTGTTGACTAGTATTGCAATGTCTTTTCAAACTTCAATTAACCTACAATTTGAACCCAAGGTAGGCAAAACATGTCTGGAGACTCCATGAAAAATTTCAGCCTGATCCAATGGTCGGATTGGGAATTATAATTATTATCGTGAAACTAGACAGTTGTGCATTTTACGTCAAAATATGAATTTAATTGTTTTTTCATTACCCGGATCGTATCACAATTGTTCTTCGATAAGTCCTTTTCTAGAGAACTAAGGAAGGGAGATTATCCCACCAACACACAACAAGTGCGGCAAACAAGAAGTTTTATTAATCTGAATTGCGTAACCTTACATGTCTGGTTATGCCCTTATTTATACTAAGTCCAAACTAGAATAAACCCTAAACTTATATGGACTTTATATGATGCCAACTTACAATTAAACCTAAATAATATAAATAACCCTAAACTAAGAAGAAAATAATAATAATAATAATAATAAATATGAATTTAATATCCTAAATATGATATGGTCAGATTTGTTGCCCTTTAGAAGTCTCATATAAGCTAATAGAGTCGAATCTAAAGGTATAATTAATTCTGAAATCTTCTTTCCTTGTTGTAGGTAGGATGAATAAGAAATTCTTATAAGAAAAGAATTCTGAAACATTTATGAAACTTTTATGCCATACTTGGAAACTATATTGCAACCCATTAAAAATCCTTGTAGAGCTAGGAGATTTCCAAAACTAGCTACCACATCCTTGTAGGAAAATAATCCTAGCCAAATAGGAAGTCCACAAGTCAAAAGGAAGTAAATAACAAAATTCGTGCAGCCTCTATTGACCGGTAATGTGATGCCTTCCCGAACTTCAATTGACCTGAAAGTTTAACCTAAGGTTGGACAACATGTCTGGAGACTCCACGTAAAATTTTAGCCGATCCAACGGTTTGATTGACAATTATAACTATTGCCATGAAACTGGATAGTTGTGTATTTTATGTCAGAATCTGAATTTAATTGTTTTTTCATTGCCCGAATCGTATCAGAGATTGTTGCATTTTTTGGTTCTTGAACGAACTGAATCTAACTTATCAAGAATTAACTGGTTATGTGGCATCATTTGACTTTATTTCAATAGTATTGGTGTTTTGGGACAAGTTTCCATTGTATCACACTTCTATGATACCTATTTTGGCTTTCCAGGATCAGATCATAATCGTGATTGTGGGTTGTGTGACCACATGATCATGAGGTTCACATCAGTTGGTATCAGAGCTAGACTCATCGTGTACGGTCATATCTTTACGAAAATTTTATTTTCCTAGTGTTTCTTTAAGTTTTTGGTGTTTGTGTCAATCTTCTTCTTCTTCTTTGTGTCTGCGACAAACTAGGTAAAAAAATCAATATTTTGTTTTGTTAAAGTCCCTAACATATCATTAGCATAAAAGTTAAAAAAAAAAGACGTTATTCAAAACTTGTTACAATTCTGTCACAAAAACACAACTCATAAAGAACCCTAAGCAAGCTACCTCGGAATTAATTGAAATTACATATGTTTATTACTAGAGGTGAAATCGTAATATATATGAAATGTGGGTTTA
Source organism: Populus x sibirica (assembly GCA_019202695.1). Taxonomy (NCBI): domain Eukaryota; kingdom Viridiplantae; phylum Streptophyta; class Magnoliopsida; order Malpighiales; family Salicaceae; genus Populus; species Populus x sibirica. The sequence continues at coordinate 55,075 of JAGMVL010000817.1, forward strand.
TTTCAAAATCATTTTCTTGAAGTTTCAATTCGGGGTTTAATTCTACCGCAAACTGATCATACACGAGTTTTGATACCTGATATAAGATAACAACCTATAAACCGATATCTATAGTTTTCCAGGTATCAATATACTATATATTTAATTTGAGGTTATTCTGATATCGTTAGTTCTTAATTTCAATTATGGTGCTTTAAAATTCTAGAACATGTTAGATTTGCGTCATGTTCCAAAACGTGTTTCTCTACTATTTTTTTTATCAAATCACTTTGTTTCTATTATATTGGGTTTATTTCTGTTTTATTTCCCATCTTCATTTTGTCCATAATTTTCGTATAAATTTGCATTGCGACTCATAAAATTATAATCGTAGTTTTGTTTTGCTTATTTTTAGTATATTTATTGATTAAGTCAACATTCATAATTTGAATGCATTGCAAAAGCCTCTGACTTTGATTAATTGGATTTTCAGTTTCAAAAAAATCGAAAGAAAGCAAGTTGTGAGGTAAAAGGCGTAATGAGTTTATTAAAGTGAAAAGCCTAATTTTGAGTGAAACACAAGTGATGTAAGGAATTGTTTTTTATACCACTAACTATTTTTGCAGGTATGATTATGTCAAAATAGAATAAAACACCGCCCACTCCCGAGGCTGATGTAAAGTTCTAAATTCAAACCTTGGTGAAGAAGATGGAGAAGGTAAATTTTGTAATTGGAAATGTGTGTTGTTGATAAGGTGGAGAAATGTGGTAATGAAGCTTGATGTGTCGTGAATGATTCGAAAATCGGCAACAATGAATCTGACAAAAATGGATGAAGGATTGGTCTGGTTGGTTGTCTTTCTTTTGGTGTTTAGGCTGGATTATAGTGATTTGAAGGTAAATAAGATGGAGGATACACTAAAATGGTACTTTGATAAGTCGATCCGGACGCCACAAAGATCAATCTAGGATTTCGACGCCAAACTCTTTGTGATTGAAAAGTGATAAGTCAGGTAGGATTCTTCACAAAATCAATTTGGACAACTCATAATTTTTTGAATTAAGTTTCAAATCTTGGCCAAAGTGTTTATTACATATTCTGATACTATATTTATAATTGGAACATCCCTCCATAGTTAGGAAAATTCAACATGACAGAAGTCAAGCCTAAAATTAGACTTTGACAAAGTAACTAGACAAATTTAACTAGCACACATTTTCTGACCTTAATTAAAATATAAACAGACCAAATTTAAAACGGCTATAAGTTCTTGCACAAAAGTCCAATGCAATCATGGTTGGACAATCTAGAAAGATCACGTTCTGAACTTGAAATCCACCTAGATTAGTCTTGTCTTCATATGCAATGGATGACTTCAAAATCAGGTTCAAATTCATCTACTATTATGACCGTAAACAACATCAATTTCTTCACTTATTTGCATTATCAATCCAAACTCCAGTAGCCCAGCATCAAAAGAACCATTAAGAGCTTTTCCCATGTCCAAGTTTCAATTATAGGCAAATAAGAACCTTTGAACCAATTCCGAACAGATTGCTAGCTTTTAACCCTAAAGCAGCTTCATTCATTCCAATTTGACTCGTCAAGGCCCTTTGCAGTTGTTTTGCCCTCGCTCTTGTTATTGGGTCATTTGAATCTTCTTGTAAATTAGGTTCAACTTTACGAGATGGATTATAATCCCCATGATGCACATCATCAGCCCCGGGTTGAGAATGATTTGTCCTCAAATCATTATCATCAATATAATCCAAGTATGGAGTCAAGTCTTTCACATTAAAAGTAGCTGATACGTTGTAATCACCAAGAAGATCTACCTTATATGCATTGTCATTTAGCTTCTCTATAATCCGAAATGAACCATCAACTCTTGTCATCAACTTGGACTTACATTTGCTTGGAAATCTGCCCTTGCTAATATGAATCCAAACAAGATCTCCAGGTTCAAACCTAACCATTTTTTGCCCCTAGTGATGCGGACCTCGTGATCACATGGTCATGCAACCCACACGTAAAGACACCAATTCCCAGAAAACAAATTTCAAAAGTTGACGCAAAACAGACTTGTTTACGACGAGTTAAGTCGGAATCTGGAACCTAAAGTAAATAATGTCCAATTGAGCTACAATTTCAGATATAGTGCGATATCAACCCAAATAGATAGAATATAAATTTTGAAAATTTTATGATAAGGTTTGATATACTGACGCAAAAACGTTATGAATCAGACCTGATTAGACCCGAAATTGAAACCCAAAGCCAACGATATGCAATTGACCCCAAACTTAATATGTGATGTGATTATGACACCAGTAATAACACTATCAAATTTGAGCTATTTCCGAGTTGATTTGGTCCAATTTTCCCCTTGTTTAGTTTTCTGCGGCAGAAACCAATAAACGTCTTTTTGAACGATTTCTTTTCTTTTTGCTTTTTTTCTTATGCTACTGATATATTTTGGACAATAACCAAACGAAATAACTAATTTTATTTTTTGATATGGTAAAAAATCAAGGAGAAGAAGAAATTGGACACTAAGGAATTTTTGCGGAAACAACAAGAACAAAAAATTCAAAAGGATATAACATGATTAATGGAGCCAAGCTCTGATACCAAATGATGCGAAATGGTCACGCAACCCATAATCAAGATTGAGATCTGATCCCGAAAATCCGAAATAGATCTGATAGGAGTGTGACACAAAGATAACTTGTACCTAGGCACCATCACTATTGGAAACGGAGACCCCTACCCAACAAATATTGATTCGCGAACGAGAAGTATAAGGATGACGCCACGAAGACAATTGTTCTTCGATAAGTCGTTTTTCAGTTCTTTAGAGAACCATGGAAGGGAGATTATCTCACCAACACACACACACACACACACACACACACAAAGTGCGGCAAACAAGAAGTTTTATTAATCTGAAATGTCTAACTTACATGTCTGGTTATGCCTTTATTTATACTAACTCTAGACTTAAATAAACCCTAATGGACCCCCCTTAGGTGGACTTATATTAAGCCCACTTACAATTGACCCAAATAAGTAATAATAACCCAAAGACTAAGAAGAAAATAATAAAAATTACCATCCTAAATATGCTAGAATCAGATTTGTCACCATTAAGAAGTCTCAAATAGATTAGGAAATCCGATCGAAGGTAGAATTTATTCTGAAGTCTTCTTTCCTTTTTGTAGCTAGGATGAATAAGGAATCCTTGTAAGAAAGGATTCTGAAATAATTATGAATCCTTGCCGCACTTGGAAACTATGTTGCAGCCCATTAAAGATCTTTGTAGAAGTAGTAGATTTACAAAATAAGCTCCCACATCCTTTTAGGAAAAGAATCCTAGCCAAATAGGAAGTCCACAAGTCAAAAGAAAGTAAATAACAAAATTCGTACACCTTTTTTGACCCGTGTTTCGATGCCTTCCCAAACTCCGATTGAGCTGAAATTTTAAACCAAGGTAGGACAACATGTCAGGACACTTCACGTGAACTTTCAGCTTGATCCAACGATCGAATTGAGAATTATAACTGTTGCTGTAAAACTGGATAGTTGCACATTCTATGTCAAAATCTAAATTTGATCTTTCCTGGATCATATCACCTTGTTAGCTTGTTTAGCATACTTTGTTGTTTTCGCCTCAATATCTAATCGAACCTGCTCATGTATTTTGTTCATCAATTCTGCCTTTCTAATTCCATAAATAGATGTCCTCTCATCAATTGGAATATGAACAAGATCAATAGGAACACAAGGATTAAAGCCATACACAACCTCAAATGGTGAAAATTTTATAGCCCCATGCACACTACAATTATATGCAAACTCCACAATAGGCAAACAAGTATCCCAACTCTTCAAATTCTTATGTATAACAGCTCGTAACAAAAAAGATAAAGTTCGGTTTACTACCTCGGTTTGTGGATGACATGTCGTACTGAAAAGTAACTTCGTTCCAAGCTTCCTCCAAAGAGTCTTCCAAAAGTGGCTTAAGAATTTTGTATCACGATCAGAGACAATGCTTTTAGGAACTCCATGCAAATGAACAATCTCTTGAAAGAACAAATCAGCAACATGTACTGAACATGGACTAAGTGATTCTCGCACATAGCCCTTCTCTAAGAGCTCACCAACCTGCTTTTAAATCTCTTTTTGATGCGAACCTCGTGGTCACGCAACCCACACTCAAAGACATCGATTCCCGGAAAGCCAAGTAAATCAGGTTTGATAGGAGTGTGACACAAAGATAACTTGTACCTAGACACCAGCACTATTGGAAACGAAAAACTCCCATCCAATGAATATTGATTCGCGAACGAGAAGTATAAGGATGACGCCACGAAGCCAGTTGTTCTTCAATAAGTCGTTTTTCAGTTCTTTAGAGAACCATGGAAGGGAGATTATCTCACCAACACACACACACAAAGTGCGGCAAACAAGAATTTTTTATTAATTTGAATTGTCTAACCTTACATGTCTGGTTATGCCCTTATTTATAGTGACTCCATACTAAAATAAACCCTAATGGACTCCTTATGTGGACTTATATGATGCCCACTTACAATTAAACCTAAATAATATAAATAAACCCTAAACTAAGAAGAAAAATAATAATAACAATAATAAATACGAATTTAATATCCTAAATATAATAGGTGTTGCGATGTCGCGGTCGCACAAATTAATTACCCTAGCTTCAAACACAACACACAAGATAGTATAGAGCAAGCAAGGGATCGATCCCACGATGAAGGTTCAAGTCAGATTTTTATGCTAGATGTTATGCAATTTGGGGGGGTTTGGACGTTATCTAGGCTAAAGCAAAAGAAAACGAGAAAACTATCAAATGAAATTTAATAAGATCAGAAAATTATCAAGAGAACAAACCTTGGTCACAAGCACACATCCACCTACAGAAATCAGAAAACCCTAGGTCTTTATTTTACAAAATAGTCCTCCATTAAGTAGACTGTTTACATTTAAGTACTTCAATAACTATTTTCCTAAAAAAGGAGAAATAGCCTTGCATGAAATCTGCTTTGACTTAGAGGAGCTAAATTGCTGAAATAAAAACTTGGATATCGGTTTAGATGCTTCGGAACGTAATTTGGACTCGTTTCTTCACGAAACCTGTTTGCTGGCAGAATTCAGTTGTCATCTTTGAAACATCATATCTCCCTCATATGAAATCTTTTTTTGCTGCAATTTGGAGCGTTTATAGACCTTTGAGTCATGAATCCAAAACAATTGCGTTTGCATCAATTGGACTTCTGTAGCTCTAGATATTCAAGTTGGAATGGCCGAAGGTCAACATTGGCAGATTGCGAGATTTGACTTTGAAGGCTGCGATTTCCATGCTCTTCCTTATTTTATTTTCTTGCCTTAGATGTCCAGAAAGGTATGGATGTTATCTTTTTAATGCCACTGGAATCACTTCATTTCAACCTCTAGAGCTCACGCTCGCACAAAACATCGATGAAGGTCAAATCTGCCAATTATCTCCAATTTACTCCTTTTTGCATCTTTCATCCAAAAGTGCCTTCAAAACATAAAACAAAGAATATCAAGGAATTTTATATATAAAACATAGGCAAAACACTAGTTAAATATGGGTGAAACTATTGAATAATATGGTTGCATCAATAGGATCAGATTTGTTGCCCTTTAGAAGTCCCATGTAAGCTAGGAGAATCAAATCTGAAGGTAGAATTTATTCTGAAATCTTCTTTCTTTTTTTGTAGCTAGGATGAATAAGGAATCCTTGTAAGAAAAGGATTCTGAAACATTTATGAAACCTTGCCACACTTGGAAACTATGTTGCAGCCAATTAAAGATCTTTGTAGAATTAGGAGATTCCCAAAATAAGCTGCCACATCCTTTTAGAAAAAGAATCCTAGCCAAATAGGAAGTCCACAAGTCAAAAGGAAGTAAATAACAAAATTTGTATAGCCTCTGTTGACCTATATTGAGATGCCTTCCCGAACTTTGATTGGCCTGAACTTTTAACCCAAGGTAGGACAACATGTCAAGAGATTCCACGTAAAATTTCAGCCCAATCCAACAGTCGAATTGAGAATTATGATTGTTGCCGTAAACTTGGATAGTTGCACTTTTTACGTCAAAATCCGAATTTGACCTTGCCTGGATCGTATCACTTTTGCTTCCTCTGGATTACATCTGTATGCTGCTCTATTAGGAAGTGAAGCTCCCGGCACCAAATCAGTTTGATGCTTAATTCCACGAATAGGTGGTAACCCTTTAGGTAATTCATCTGGAAACACATCTTTAAATTCTTCAAGTAATTCCTTAATCTGCCTTGGTAAGTCCAATCCTTCTACTTGTAGTAATTGCTTTGCCCAGATCATGAAAACAGCCCTCGCCGAAGCTAATGCCTGTTTGATGTCTCCTTTTTTGGCTAACAACAGCTCCTTACATGATTTCACCTCCTTTTGTTGGCTTCGTAACTAATCCTCTCTAACCTATTGAGAACTCAATGGTAACAAGTTCACCTTCTTTCCATTCAAGCATAAAATAATAAGTGTTCTTTCGTCCATTGTAGGTCACATCCTTATCAAACGCCATGGACGACCCAACAACAAATGGCTAGGCGACATCGGCACAACGTCACACAAAACCTCGTCATGATAGGTTTTAATGGAAAAAGGTACATGGACTTGCTTTGTCACCCGAATCTCCCCCTTCTCATTCAGCCATCGCAAACTATACGACCTGGGATGTGGAATGGTATTTAAACCCAATTTCTCCACCAAGGTAGTTGACACAACATTAGTGCAACTTCCATTATCAATGATCATCCCACACACCTTATCTCGAATCGACATCGAGTATGAAAGATGTTCTCGCGATGCTCATCACTAACGTCAATTTGTGCATTCGAACCCGTTGCACAACCAACAAATCTCCAGCCATAATTAAGTTTATCAACCTCAATTCCAGCAAGCCTTTCTTCTGTTTTTGGCTCCTGCCTTAGATCACAACCGATGCTCGATACCGGATGATGTACCGTGAATGATTCGAAAATCGACAACAATGAATCGACGAAAATGGATGAAGGATGGGTCCAGTTAGTTGTCTTTCTTTTGGTGTTTAAGCTGGTTTATAGTGATTTCAAGGTAAATAAGATGGAGGATAGACTAGAATGATACTTTGATAAGTCGATCTGGACGCCACAAAGATCAATTTAGGATTTCGACACCACACTCGTTGTGATTGAAGAGTGATAAGTCAGGTAGGATTCTTCACAAAATCAATTTGGAAGAACAACTCTTAATTCTTTGAATTAAGTTTCAAATCTTGGCTAAAGTGTTTATTACATATTCTGATACTATATTTATAATTGGAACATCCCTCCATAGTTAGGAAAATTCAACATGATAGAAGTCAAGCTCAAAAATTATAACTAGACAAATTTAACTAGCACACGTTTTCTTTTAAAACGGCTATAAGTTCTTGCACAAAAGTCCAATGCAATCATGGTTGGACAATCTAGAAAGATCACGTTCTAAACTTGAAATCCACCTACATTAGTCTTGTCTTCACATGCAATGGATGACTTCAAAATCAGGTTCAAATTTATCTACTATTCTGACCGTAAATAGCATCAATTTCTTCACTTATTTGCATTATCAATCCAAACTCAAGTAACCCAGCATCAAAAGAACCATTAAGGGGTTTTCCCATATCCAAGTTTCAATTATAGGCAAATAAGAACCTTTGAACCAATTCCGAATAGATTGCTAACTTTTAACTCCGAAGCAGCTTCATTCATTCCAATTTGACTCGTTAAGGTCCTTTGCAGTTGTTTCGCTCTCGCTCTTGTTATTGGGCCATCTGAATCTTCTTGTAGATTAGGCTCAGCTTTACGAGATGGATTATAATCCCCATGATGCATATCACCAAGTTTGTGGAGTAATGCTTTACGAGATGGATTATAATCCCCATGATTATCATCCTATAAGGTGACATCCCTATAGGTGATTTGTAAGCAGTCCAATAAGCCCAAAGTGCATCACCAAGTCATAGACTCCAATCTCGCCGGTTAGGTTGCACTGTCTTCTCTAAAATGGACTTGATTTCTCGATTTGAAATTTCAGCTTGACCATTCGTTTAAGGATGGTATGTTGTGGAAGTCCGATGAGTCACATGGTATTTGCAGAGTAATGCTTCCATTGAACGATTGCAAAAATGAGTGCCACGATCACTAATGATAGTTTTAGGGATTCCAAACCTGTCAAATATATGAGTCCTGACAAAATCTAAAACAACCTTAGCATCATTAGTTCGTGTGGCTTTCGCCTCAAACCATTTTGACACATAATCAACAGCAAGAAGGATATAAAGATTACCAAAACAAGAAGGAAATGGACCCATAAAATCAATACCCCAAAAATAAAAAATTTCACTTACAAGAATATTCGTTAAAGGCATTTGATTATTATGTGTGATTTTACCTGTTCTTTGGCATTTTTCACATGATTTGCAAAAAAGATATATGATACGATTCAGCCTTGTGATGCGACCCAAGTAAGGCCAGATTTGGATTTTGGCGTAAAAAGCACAACAGTCCAGGTTTACGGCAACAATCATAATTCTCAATCCGATCGTTGGATTAAGCTAACATTTTATGTGGACTCTCCAGACATGTTTTCCTACTATGGGTTACAATTTCAGGTCAATGAGAGTTCGGGAAGGTACCACAATGCTGGTCACCGGAGAGGCTGTATGAATTTTGTTATTTACTTCCATTTGACTTGTGGACTTCCTATTTGGTTAGGATTCTTTTCCTACAAAGATGTGGCAGCTGGTTTTGGGAATTTCCTAGTTTCACAAGGATCTTTAATGAGGTGCAATATAATTTCCAAGTGTGGCAAGGATTCATTAATGTTTCAGAATCCTTTTCTTATAAGGATTCCTTATTCATCCTAGCTACACAAGGAAAGAAGGGCTAGTGGTATTTAATGACACATTAGTTATTTTTATTATTTTCTTTCATGTTTGGGCTTAATTAAAACTTTGTTTTGAGCTAGGATCCGAGGCTTGTTTGTATCAGGTTATGGGCTTTTCAGTTTAGAGTTTTTGGGTCAGTTTTGTATGGGGGTCAGTTCAGCCCACAAGGGTAGATCCATTAGGGTTAATTTTTCAAGAACTATTTAAATTCATGTAAGCCAAAATTTTGGCAGTTTTGATGATAATTACTTTTGAATTTTTTAGCTTTAACGTGTGAGAGTGATTCTTGTGTTCTTCAGTTTTTGAACGAACTGAATCTGACTTATCGAATATTAACTGGCTTCGTGGCGTCATTCTACTCAATCCAATAGTGTTGGTGCCTTGGGGAAGGTTTCCATTGTGTCACACTCCTATCAGACCTATTTCGGCTTTCCGGGATCAGATCTCAATCTTGATTGTGGGTTACATGATCACGTGATCACGAGGTTCGCATCAGTTGGTCCTAAGTCGGGGAATGTCTTTGGTGACTAAATAGTTCACCAAATCAGCATACCATGGTCTTGTTGAGGAATGTAACACATACAATTATTCATCGGGGAATGTCTCTCTTATTTTTTTCGGTTTGTATATCCTCGGTCCTAAGTCGGCTCGAGTGATCAGCCACATGGTTTTCAACGCCTTTTTTTTATCTTTGATCGCAAGATCAAATTCTTGCAAAAGCAAGATCCATCTAATCAATCTTGGTTTGGACTCTTTTTTCTTCAAAAGATACCTTAAAGCTGCATGGTTAGTAAAAACAATGACTTTTGTACCAAGTAGATATGACCTGAATTTTTCAAGAGCAAACACCTGCAAAAAGTTTCTTTTCAGTTGTATGGTAATTGCATTGTGCTCCGTCCAACATGCGGGAAGCATAGGCGATAACATGCAAATTCTTCCCTATTATTCACCCAAGCATAGCGCCTACCGCATAGTCACTCGCATCACACATTATCTCAAAAGGCTCATCCCAGTTTGGTGGTTGGATGATAGGGGCTGATGTGACATGCCTCTTAAACTCATTATGGGCATCTTTACATGCTTGATCAAACATAAAATCCACTTCTTTGGCTAATAGTTTGCTCAAGGGTCTGTGTAATCTTCGAGAAATCTTGGATAAAGCGTCGATAGAAACCTGCATGGCCCAAAAAAGAACGAACTTCCCTCACGCATGAGGGGTAAGGTAATGATGAAATAATATCTATTTTAGCTTTATCAACCTCTAATCCACGTGAAGACACATCATGCCCAAAAACTATTCCTTGTTCTACCATAAAATAACACTTTTCATAGTTCAAGACAAGGTTAGTTTTAATGCACCTTTTCAAGATCAAAGATAAATTTTCTAGACACTTATCAAAAGAATCACCATATACCATGAAATCATCCATGAAAACCTCAATTATTCTTTCAACATAGTCAGAAAAAAATACTCATCATGCATCTTTGAAAAGTTGCGGGTGCATTACAAAGACCAAAGGGCATTCTCCTATATGCATATGTACCAAATGGACATGTAAATGTAGTCTTTTCTTGATCCTCAGGATTAATAACAATATGATTGTATCCACTATATCCATCAAGAAAGCAATAAAAAGATTTACCTGCCAGACGTTCAAGCATTTGGTCCATGAATGGTAATGGGAAATGATCTTTGCATGTAGCAAAATTTAGCTTTCTGTAATCAACACACATTCTCCATCCACTCGAAATGCGATTAGGAATGAGTTCATCATAGAGCATATACTTGTGATATCTCATGGAATTATGGCTGGAAATTATATGAAAAGAAAGAAGAAGTGATGCTTGATGAAAAGATGGGTAAAGTTGCCAAAGGTGAAAAAAAAAAGAAAAAAAAGTGTTCCTTTATGTTCTTAAGATTTTATGTTAAAAGAGTTTGAAATCAAAAGAAGTTAAGCATTGGTGATTAAAGATGAAAAATTTATGTGCTTTGATGAAATATCTTGTTTGAAATATCATTTTGAAAATGCTCTACTTTCTTTGGTTTGAACCTTTCCTTTTACTTTCTTTTTCCTCACCTTAACCTTAGCCCCATTACAACTGGAATATAAGACTTTTTGATTCATGCATTGCTTATAATATGTGGTAATGAAGATAAGATTGAAGAGCGAGCTTATGGTAGATCATATTCATTGATTGAATTTCAGACATTTAAACACATAAGCCCTAAACACTTTGGCATGACATAGATTTCATTTAAATCCCGACGATTAATTGAGTTTTGAAGTTCACATATAAATAAATTCATGAAAATGTATACTTTTATCCTTCTTGATTGTATTCTTGTTTATAATACATATATTCTTGGACATTGATGGGAGATTAAGAGATTGGTCATAGTTATTTTTAATTTGATTTTATCTATCCTTTCTCGAGGACGAGCAAGAGTTAAGTATGGGGGTATTTGATGTAACCATATTATTCGATAGTTTCACCCATATTCAACTACTGTTTTGCCTATGTTATATATATAATGCCTTGATATTCTTTGTTTTATATTTTGAAGGCACTTTTGGATGAAAGATGCAAATTGAAGGTATTTGGAGGTAATTTATAGATTTGATGTTCAGTCGATTTTTGTGTAGAGCGTGAGTTCTAGAGGTCGAAATGAAGTGATTCCAGTGGCATTAAAAAGCTAACATCGGACCTTTCTAGAAATTTAAGGCAAGAAAAATAAAAAAAAGAAAGAGCATGGAAATTGCAGCTTTCAAAGTCAAATCTCGCATTCTGCCAATATTGACATTTGGCCATTCAAAATTGAATATCTGGAGTTGCAGAAGTCCAATTGACGCAAACTAAATTTTTTTGGATTCCTGACTTAAAGACCTACCAATGCTCCAAATTATAGCAAAAAATATTTATGAGGGCTATGTGATTTTTCAAAGATGACAGCTGAATTCTGCCATACAATGGTGGATTATTGGTGGCAGCTGAATATTGTCAAAAGAAGCTGCACCAACCATTGACAAAAGATAGCCACCATTGTTGATAAGTGTAGGAGGATGATGCCAACATTGTGATCACATGGTCACGCAACCCACACGCAAAGACACCAATTCCTGAAAAGCCAAGTAAATCAGGTTTGATATGAGTGTGACACAAAGATAACTTGTACCTAGGCACCAACACTATTGGAAACAGAGACTCCCACCCAACGAATATTGATTCGCGAATGAGAAGTATAAGGATGACGCGACGAAGACAGTTGTTCTTTAATAAGTCATTTTTCAATTCTTTAGAGAACCATGGAAGAGAGATTATCTCACCACACACACACACACACACACACACACACACAAAGTGCGGCAAACAAGAAGTTTTATTAATCTGAAATGTCTAACCTTACATGTCTGGTTATGCCTTTATTTATAGTGACTCCAAACTAAAATAAACCCTAATGGACCCCTTATGTGGACTTATGTGATGCCTACTTACAATTAAACCCAAATAATATAAATAAACCCCTAATAAGAAATTAGCAATAACAATAATAAATCCGAATTTAATATCCTAAATATAATAGGATCAGATTTGTTGCCTTTTAGAAGCCCCATATAAGCTAGGAGAATCAAATCTGAAGGTAGAATTAATTCCGAAATCTTCTTTTCTTTTTTTGTAGCTAGGATGAATAAGGAATCCTTGTAAGAAAAGGATTATAAAACATTTATGAATCCTTGCCACACTTGGAAACTATGTTGCAGCCCATTAAAGATCTTTGTACAAATAGGAGATTCCCAAAATAAGCTGTCATATCCTTTTAGAAAAAGAATCCTAGCCAAATAGGAAGTCCACAAGTCAAAAGGAAGTAAATAACAAAATTCATACAGCCTCTGTTGACCCGTGTTTTGATGCGTTCCCAAACTCTGATTGACCTTTTATTCAAAGGTAGGAAAACATGTCAGGAGACTCCACGTAAAATTTCAGCCCGATCCAACGGTCGGATTGAGAATTATGATTGTTGCCGTAAAACTGGATAGGTGCCCTTTTTACGTCAAAATCCAAATTTGACCTTGCTTGGATCGTATCAGAGGAGCTGCCATTGAAGCCTATAAATAGAGGCATCATTTGGAGAGAAAATATATAGAGCAAAAAGAAAGGGAAAAAGAAAGAGGGATGGCAACCATAAAAGAAGAAACACAAACTCTCCCCTCTACAAACCAGAAATCATGTATTCTTCCATCTTTAGGAGTAGTTCTTCAATAGTTATGTAAGGCTAAACTTGTTTTCTTGGTTTCAAGTACGCAAAAACCTTCAGATTTCAAGAACTATGAGATTTATTCTTCCATTTATTTTCAGTTTGTATTATGAATGAGTATGCTTGTTTTCCTATGCATATTTCCTATGATTGTTTATCTTAATTGCTAGAGCAGACTCTAAGTTATTATTGTGAACAATTTATTGCTAAGTTTGATATCAAAACCGGAGTTGTGATATATAAACTTATGAAGCAACTAAGCTTGATAATTGTGGCGAAACTACGTTATTAAACTTAGGGAGAACAATCGATCAAAGCAACACAAGCTGCGGACAGCTTGGTTGTTAAGATTAATGAATTTATCTAGATTTTAAGGCTGTCATTGGATTAAATCATTAGTGCAGACACTGTGATTGTTTGTTGGTTAGGATTAGTTTTACAGTGGATCTGTTAACTAATCAACATTAAGAAAAGATAAAAAACAAATTCAGAATATAAACTAGAGTTTCATTTCAAGGATCGGTTCTGATTTCTGTAGGTGGATGTGTGCTTACGACCAAGGTTTGTTTTCTTGATAAATTTCAGTTTTAATTGATTTTGTTTGCTAGTTTAATTTCTGTCATAGTTTAGATCATTACAAATCAAACCCCCCCAATTGCATAACGTATAGCATAAAAATCTGAACCAAACCTTCCTCGTGGGATCGACCACTTACTTGCTCCATACTATCTTGTGTGTTTTAAGCTAGGGTAATTAATTTGTTATTATCCTTTCCACGTTGTGTTCTTGGTGAAGAAGATGGAGAAGGTGAATTTTGTAATTGGAAATGTGTGTTGTTGAGAAGGTGGAGAAATGTGGTATTGAAGCTAGTACAAGTACCCAAGATGTGATGCAAACCTCTTGAGCACGCGGTCAAGCAACCCACACGTAAAGACACCAAATTCCCAAAAATCCAAGTAAATCAGGTTTGAAAGGAGTGTGACACAAAGATAACTTGTACCTAGGCACTGGCGCTATTAGAAATGGAAACCCCCACCCAACGAATATTGATTCGCGAACGGGAAATATAAGGATGACACCACGAAGTCAATTGTTCTTCCATAAGTCGTTTTTCAATTCTTTAGAGAACCAAGGGAGGGAGATTATCCCACCAACACACAACAAGTGCGGCAAACAAGAAGTTTTATTAATCTGAATTCTCTAACCTACATGTTTGGTTATGCCTTTATTTATACTGACTCTAGACTTAAATAAACCCTAATGGACCCCCCTTAGGTGGACTACCCACTTACAATTAACCCAAATAAGTAATAATAACCCAAAGACTAAGAAGAAAATAATAAAAATCCGAAAATTACTATCCTAAATATTCTAGAATTAGATTTGTCATGATTATGAAGTCCAAAATAGACTAGAAAATCTGATCTGAATGTAGAATTAATTCTGAAGTCTTCTTTCCTTGCTGTAGTTAGGATGAATAAGGAATTAATACAAACCTCATGATCACATGGTCACACAACCCACACGCAAAGCCCCAACCTTTCTCACGTCTTGGGTACATGTTCCAGCCATGTTACCATGTTTTCCCACCTTCTCAAGTCTGTCACACACGTTCCCCATCATGAAATTCATCCTCTCCATCATCTGCATCATGGATAGGGTGGTGTGTTGTTTTGATCTGACATGATAGTACCTTCTTGCGGTTCTTGCGAAACTGAAACCAACACCAAATAAAACCAACTTGGCAGCACAATCCAAATATGTATATATGACTCAAGAAGCAATAAAAACCAGAAAACAAGCAAAACAAAACTGCGATGATAGTCTCGCGAGTAGCAAGCGAGTCTATCCGAAATATGAACGAAATTGAAGACTCGAACAAAAACAGAAACAAAAATACGCAAAATGATGAAACAACACCCAAATATGTTGGATATGATGAAAATAAACAGCAAGAAATGAAAACAACAGAAAGAAAGAGAATTTCAAAAGTTGACGCAAAACAGACTCGTTTACGACGAGTTAAGTCCGAATCTGGAACCTAATGTAAATGATGTCCAATTGAGTTAAAATTTCAGATATAGTGTGATATCAACCCAAATAGACAGAATATAAATTTTGATCAATTTACGATAAGTTTTGATATACTGACGCAAAAACGTTATGAATCAGACCTGATTAGACCCGAATTTGAAACCCAAAGCAAACGATATCCAATTGACCCCAAAATCAATATGTGTTGCGATTAGGACCCTAGTAATTAGATTCTCAAATTTGAGCTAATTCTGAGTTGATTTGATCCAATTTTCCCTTGTTTAGTTTTCTGCGGTAGAAACCAATAAATGTCTTTTTTAACGACTTTTTTTTTGTTTTGTTTTTTATGCAACAGATATATTTTGGACAGAAACCAAATGAAATAACTATTTTTTTTTATGTGCTGCAAATCAAGGAGAAGAAAAAAATTGGACACTAATGAAGTTTTTGCGGAAACAACAAGAAACGAAAAATTTTAGAAGGATATAACCTGATTAATGGAGCCAAGCTCTGATACCAAATGATACAAACCTCATGATCACATGGTCATGCGACCCACACGCAAAGACACCAATTCCCGGAAAGCCAAGTAAATCAGGTTTGATAAGAGTGTGACACAAAGATAACTTGTACCGAGGCACCAGCACTATTGGAAACGAAAACCCCCACCCTACGAATATTGATTCACGAAGGAGAAGTATAAGGATGACGCCACGAAGCCAGTTGTTCTTCGATAAGTCATTTTGAGTTCTCTAGAGAACCATGGAAGGAAGATTATCTCACCAACACACACACACACAAAGTGCTGCAAACAAGAAGTTTTATTAATCTGAATTGTCTCCTTACATGTCTGGTTATGCCCTTATTTATAGTGACTCCAAACTAAAATAAACCCTAATGGACCCCTTATATGGACTTACATGATGCCCACTTACAATTAAACCCAAATAATATAAATAAACCCTAAACTAAGAAGAAAATAATAATAACAATAATAAATCTGAATTTATTATCCTAAATATAAGAGGATCAGATTTGTTGCCCTTTAGAAGCCCCATATAAGCTAGGAGAATCAAATCTGAAGGTAGAATTAATTCTGAAATCTTCTTTCCTTTTTTTGTAGCTAGGATGAATAAGGAATCCTTGTAAGAAAAGGAATCTAAAACATTTATGAATCCTTGCCACAATTGAAAACTATGTTGCAGCCCATTAAAAATCTTTGTACAAATAGGAGATTCCCAAAATAAGCTGCCACATCCTTTTAGAAAAAGAATCCTAGCCAAATAGGAATTCCACAAGTCAAAAGAAAGTAAATAACAAAATTCGTACAGCCTCTGTTGACCCGTGTTTTGATATCTTCCTGAACTTCAATTGACCTGAAAGTTTATCCCAAGGTAGGACCACATGTCAGGAGGCTCCACGTAAAATTTCAGCCTAATCCAATGATCAGATTGAGAATTATGACTGTTGCCGTAAACCTGGATAGGTGCCCTTTTTACGTCAAAATCCGAATTTGACCTTGCCTGGATCGTATCAGGAATCCTTATAAGAAAAGGATTCTGAAATATTTATGAATCCTTACCACACTGGGAAACTATGTTGCAACCCATTAAAGATCTTTGCAAAACTAGGAGATTCCCAAAACAAGCTGCTACATCCTTGTAGAAAAAGGATCATTGTCAAATAGAAAGTTCACAAGTCAAAAGAAAGTAAATAACAAAATTCGTACAGCCTGATCTGACATATATCACATATTTTTCCTGAACTCGAATGCATCTGAAACTCTACCCCAACATAGACCAATACCTCTGGTATCTTCATGTCAAATTTCAGCTCGATCCAACGGTTGGATTTGGAGTTATGCGCAATAGTGTAAAACTGGACAATAGGATTTTTTATGTCAAAATCTGAATCTGACCTTACTTAGATCGTATCAAGATGTGAGGAAGGTTAAGGCTGATCTAAAATCTAAGAATGGCAGCATAGCAGAAAGGCCAAGGTTTTGATGATGGTTTTGAGGATGAGACCATATGCCACAAGGGAGGTTATTGACAACCTAGAAACCGAATGGATTTGGGAATACAACTAGGGTCCAATTCGGTCAAAAGGGAACCTTTTGTAACTTTAAAGGAAATGATACAGATGGTGATTTGGATGCTATAAAACTAAAAATACCTCGATTTTCAAGATAAAATTGATCTCAAGGTGTATTTGGAGTGGGAGAAAAAGGTGGATTGGATTTTTGATTGTTGTAACTATTTGAAGGTAAAGGAAGGTGAAATTGGTAGCCATTGAATTTAAAGATTACGCTTTGATTTGGTAGGATCAAAATGTGATTGGTAGGAGAAGGAATGGAGAAAGGCCATTAGTGGTGGGAGGTGATAAAAGTGTTGATGAAGAGGCGATTTGTGCCTAACCATTATTATAGGGATTTGTATCTAAAATTACAAAGTCTGAATCAGGGTTCTAAGTTAGTGGATGAGCATTACAAGGAAATGGATATCACGATGATTCGAGCCAATATAATTGAGGATATGAAAGGTCACGATGGCTAGATTTCTTAATAGGCTAAATACAAAGATTGCGAATGTGATGGAATTACAACATTACGTGGAGTTAGAGGATATGGTCCATATGGCAACGGAGATAGAGAGGCAAATAAAGAGAAGAGGGCCCCATACCGTACTCAAATAGAGAAGTTGAAGGATATGGTCCATAGCCCCCTCTCTCTTCTGATTCAGCCTCTATGCTGATGAAGATGAAGCCAAATTAGTCTAAGAAAGTGTGCTGATGAAGATGAAGAAATGAATATTTAACATCTTGACAATGCATTGATTTCTTAGACTAATTTGGCTTCATCTTCATCAGCATAAAGACTGAATTAGAAGAGAGAGGGGGCTACTCAACCAAAGCTTTTTGTCCTTACTAAAGACGAACCACCTAAAGCTAAGATTGAAACCTCTACGGGTTTCAAAGGTAAATCTGACTTTTAACCATAACATACTCGAGATGTTAAATATTTCAGGTGTTAAAGGCTTGGACAGTACGCTTCAGAGTGTCCAAATAAGAGGATAATAGAGATGAAAGATAATGGTGATGTGGAATCCAAGAGTGACAAATTATAATGTGAAGACATGCCACTATTGGAGGATTGTACTGGGGATAAAGTGAAATTACCTATTAAGAAATCCTTGGTTAAATGGTGCACAAGGAAGGTGATAGCGATCAACAAAGGAAAAAATCTTTCATACACGATGCTATGTATAGAACAAGGTGTGTAGTTTGATTATTGATATGAAAGTTGCACGAATATGGCTAGCACTACCCTTGTTAGTATATTGAATTTGTGTATTGTTAAGCATACTAGACCATATAGATTGTAATGGTTAAATGAAAGTGACTAAACAGGTTATGGTTTCGTTTTCAATTAGGAAATATGTGGATGAAGTTCTGTGTGATGTGATATCGATACAAGTGAGTCATGTCTTATTGGGGAGGTCATGGCAGTATGATAAAGACAAGTCATGATGGGGGTTAAAAGTAGGTATACCATTTAAAAAAAAAAACGATAAAACCATCATTCTTGTACCTCTCACACCCAAATATGTATATAATGATCAAATAAAGTTAAAAGGTGAGCATGAGGCTATGGAGAGAGAAAATCAAGGTGAGGAACCAGGGGAGAGAAGACCAACAAGTTCGCCAGAACCCAAAACACTACTACAACCCATTCGGCCACCCATCCAAACACAAACAAACATTTAGCCAACACTCTAAACAAATCTGACCATTCTGCCACTATCTAAAAACACTCAAATCTAGCCAAGAGTGGAGGTAACACAAGACAGGGTGAGGTTAGATCTGTATTTGGTCATATTTGTATTTCAGTAATAAGCCAATGATTTTACTTATATACAAAGAAGCCTACTTTAATATTAATGATCTTGATCATGTTTTGCCTAATGTTGCTATTTTTTTATTGCAAGAGTTTGAAGATGTGATTCCTGAAGATATCCCTAGCGATACCACCCTTGAAAGGAATAGAACATTAGATTAATCTTGTACCCTAGGCTGTGATTCCTAATCGACCAGTCTACATAAACAATCTCGATGAGACAAATGAGCTTGAAGATATGAGAGTATGAATTTGTATGTCATGCCAATATTAATTGTGACTAAGAAGGATGGAACATGAATGATACGGTTCAACCTTGTGATACGACCCAAGCAAGGTCAAATTCGGATTTTGGCGTAAAATTTCTACCGTCCAGTTTTACACTATTGAGCATAACTCCAAATCCAACCGTTGGATAGAGCTAAAACTTTACCAGAGGTATTGGTCTATGTTGGGGTAATGTTTCATGTGAATCAAAGTTCACAAAGGACTTACAATATAAGTCAGAACATGCTGTATGGATTTTGTTATTTACTTTCTCTTGACTTGTGGACTTTCTATTTGGCAGGGATCCTTATGTGATGCGAACCTCGTGATCACGTGGTCACGCAAACCACACGTAAAGACACCAATTCCCGGAAAGCCAAGTAAATCAGGTTTGATAGGAGTGTGACGAAAAGATAACTTGCACTTGCCAGCACCAGCACTATTGGAAACGAAAAAACCCCCACCCAAAGAATATTGATTCGTGAACGAGAAGTATTAGTATTAGGATGACCTACAGTTGTTCTTCGATAAGTCATTTTTCAGTTCTTTAGAGTACCATGGAAGGGAGATTATCTCACCAACACACACACACACAAAGTGTGGCAAACAAGAAGTTTTATTAATCTGAATTGTCTAACTTATATGTCTGGTTATGCCTTTATTTATACTAACTCTAGACTTAAATAAACCCTAATGCACCCCCCTTAGGTGGACTTATATTAAGCCCACTTACAATTGACCCAAATAAGTAATAATAACCCAAAGACTAGAAGAAAATAAAAAAATAAAATAAAATCCAAAAATTATCATCCTAAATATGTTAGAATCATATTTGTCACCCTTAAGAAGTCTAAAAAAAATAGAAAATTTGAGTTAGTATAAATAAAGGCATAACCAGACATGTAAGTTAGACAATTCAGATAAGGATGATGCCATGGAGGCAGTTGTTCTTTAATAAGTCGTTTTCAGTTCTTTAGAGAACCAAGGAAGGGAGATTATCCCATCAACACACAAGTGCGGCAAAGAAGTTTATTGATTTGAAAATTGCGTACTACCCCTTCTCTTTATTTACCTCTCCACCTTCATTGCCATATGGACCATGTCCTCCAATTCCACACAATGTTGTAATTCTACAACATTCACAATGTTCCTATTCAGCCCATTTAGGAATCTAGCCATAGTAGCTTCCCTATCCTCAATCACATTGACCCAAATCATTGTGATCTCCATCTCCTTGAAATACTCATCCACGGACCTAGAACCCTGATTCAAACCCTGCAATTTCATATACAAATCTTTATAATAGTGGTTAGGCACAAATCGCCTTCTCATCAACACTATCATCTCCTCCCACGACACTACTGGCCTCTCTCCACTCCTTCTACAAATCACATTTTGATCCCACCAAATCAGTGTATAATCCATGAATTCGATGACTACCAATTTCACTTTCTTCGCCTCTGAATGGCAATAAAAAATCCAGTCCACCTTTTTCTCCCAATTCATATATGCCTTGAGATCGTTTTTACCTTAAAAAGAAGGTATTTTCAGTTTGATAGCATCCAAATCATCATCTAAATGAGCATGTCCCCCAACACTATGGAAATTTTACCTTTGGCCGTGTTGGCCCCTAGTTCTATTCCCAAAATCCCTTTGGTTTCTAGGGCTGCCGAAAACCTTCCCGATGGCTCATGGCCTCATCCTCAAAACCATCATCTCCAATATCATCAACGTCCTCCTCAAAATCCTCATAATCAGCCCACCTTGGCCTTTCGGCCTTATTGGCACTGTTTGCTTTCGGTTCAACCCCAAGCTTCCTCACGTCTTGGGTGCTTGTACCAGCCTTGTTACCATGTTTCTCCAACCTATCAAGTCTGTCACACATGTTCCCCATCATAAAATTCATCCTCTCCATCATCTGTGTCATGGCTTGCATTTGGAACTTAAGTTTTCCCTCGAGATGGGGTGGTGTGTTATTTTGATCTGACATGATAGTACCTGCAAAATTTGGTTAATGGTAAAACAAAATATTCTCACGTCGCTCGTGTTTCACTAAAACAGTTTTAATATCCTCACACGCTCACACCTCTCGCCTCACCTTCTTGCGGTTCTTGCATAACTGAAACCAACACCAAATAGAACCAACTTAGTAGCGCAATCCAAATGTATACTCAAGAAGTAATAAAAACCAAAAAACAAACAAAACAAAACTGCGATGATAGTCTCGCGAGTAGCAAGCGAATCTATCCGAAATATGAACGAAACTGAAGACACGAATAAAAACATAAACGAAATATGCAAAAATGATGAAACAAGACCCAAATATGTTGGATATGTTGAAGATATATTGCAAGAAATGAAAATAACAGAAAGAAAGCGAATTTTAAAAGTTGATGCAAAACAGACTCGTTTACGACAAGTTAAGTCCGAATCTGGAATTTAATGTAAATGATGTCCAATTGAGCTACAACTTTAGATATAGTGCTATATCAACTCAAATAGACAGAATATAAAGTCTTAGTAATTTACAATAAGGTTTGATATACTGACGCAAAACGTTATGAATTAGACTTGAAATTGAAAACCAAAGAAAACGATATCCAATTGACCCCAAAAGTAATATGTAGTGCGATTAGAAATCCAGAAATAATAGTATCAACTTTGAACTAATTACAAGTTGATTTGATCTAATTTTCCCTTATTTAGTTTTCTACAGCACAAACCAATAAACGTCTTTTTGAACAACTTTTTTTTCTTTTGTTTTGTTTTTTTTTATGCTACTGATATATTTTGGACAGTAATAGAATGAAATAACAATTTTTTTATATTTTTTTGATATGCTGCAAAATAAAGGAGAAGAAGACATTGGACACTAAGGAATTTTTGCGGAAACAACAAGAAATGAAAATTTTAGAAGGATATAACCTGATTAATGGAGCTAAGCTCTGATACCAAATGATGCGAACCTCATGATCACGTGGTCACGCAACCCACACACAAAGACACCAATTCTCGGAAAGCCAAGTAAATCAGGTTTGATAGGAGTGTGACACAAAGATAACTTGTACCTAGGCACCAACACTATTGGAAACAAAAAAAACCCCACCCAATGAATATTGAATTATCTAACTTACATGTCTGCTTATGCCTTTATTTATACTAACTCTAGACTTAAATAAACCCTAATGGACCCCCCTTAGGTGGACCTATATGAAGTCCACTTACAATTGACCCAAATAAGTAATAATAACCCAAAGACTAAGAAGAAAATAATAAAAAATAAATAAAATCCAAAAACTATCATCGTAAATATTCTAGAATCAGATTTGTCACCCTTAAGAAGTCCCAAATAAACTAGGAATTCTGATCTAAGGGTAGAATTGATTCTGAAGTCTTCTTTCCTTGTTGTAGCTAGGATGAATAAGGAATCCTTGTAAGAAAACAATTTTGAAACATTAATGAATCCTTGCCACACTTGGAAAATTATATTGCAGCCCATTAAAGATCCTTGCAAATAAGAAGTCCCAAAACAAGCTGCCACATCCTTTTAGAAAAAGAATCCTTTCAAATAAGAAGTCCACAAGTCAAAAGGAAGTAAATAACAAGATTCGTATAGCCTCTGTTGACCAGTAACGCGATGCCTTCCTGAACTTCGACTAACTTGAAATTTTAACCTAAGGTAGTACAACATGTCAGGAGACTCCACGTAAACTTTCAGCTCGATCCAATGATCGGATTAAGATTTATGACTGTTGCTGTAAAACTGGATAGTTGCAGATTTTATGTCAAAATCCGAATTTGACCTTGCTTGGATCGTTTCAAAATGGGAGCTTGTTTCATGAATTTTATAGTTCTACAAAGATCTTTAATGAGATGCAATATAATCTCCAATTGGCAAGGATTCATTAATGTTTCAGAATCCTTTTCTTATAAGGATTCATTATTCATTAATGTTGTCGTAAAATTAGATAGTTGCACATTTTATGTCAAAATCCGAATTTGATCTTGCTTGGATTGTATCAATATGGGAGCTTGTTTCGTGAATTTCATAGTTCTACAAAGATCTTTAATGAGATGCAATATAATCTCCAAGTGGCAAGGATTCATTAATGTTTCAAAATCCTTTTTTTATAAGGATTCATTATTCATCCTAGCTACACAGGAAAGAAGGGCTGGTGGTATTTAATGACATATTAGTTATTTTTATTATTTTCTTTCATGTTTGGGGTTATTTAAAACTTCTTTTTTTTAGCTAGAATCCAAGGCTTGTGTGGATGAGGTTATGGGCTTTTCAGTTTAGGGTTTTTGCATTAGTTTTGTATGTGGGTCAGTTCAGCCCACAATGGTAGATCCATTAGGGTTGATTTTTGAAGAACTATTTAAACTTATGTAACCAAAACTTCGGCAACTTTGATGATTATTACTTCTACATTTTTCAACTTAACATGTGAGAGTGATTCTTGCATTCTTCAGTTCTTGAACGAACTGAATCTGACTTATCAAAGATTAACTGGCTTCTTGGCGTTATGCTACTCATTCTAATAGTGTTGGTGCCTTGGGGCATGTTTACATTGTGTCACATTCCTATCATACCTATTTTGGCTTTCCGGGATCAGATCTCAATCTTGATTGTGGGTTGCGTAACCATGTGATCACGAGGTTCGAATCAATGAAGGATGTGTGTTGATTGTTGAGCCATCAACAATATAATGGTAAAGTATAGACATCTCATTCTCAGGCTTGATGACATGCTAGATGAGTTACATGGATCAAGTATTTTCTCTAAAATTGATCTGAAAAGTAGGAACCTTCAGATTAGGATGAAAAAAAGTGATGAGTGGAAAACTGTATCTAAGACTAAGTATGGTTAATATAAATGGTTAGTCATGTCGTTTTGAATTACAAATGCACCTAGTACATTTATGTGTTTCATGAATCATGTATTGCGTGTGTTTATAGGTAAGTTTGTGGTTGTGTATTTTGATGACATTCTAATTTATAGTAAGAAATTAAATGAGCATTCTGATCATTTGCGTAATGTACTTAGAGTGTTGCATAGTGAGAAATTGTATGCTAATCTTAAGAAGTGTACTTTTTGCATGGATAAACCTATGTTTCTTGGTTATGCTATAATTGAACAGGGAATCGAGATGGATGAGGAGAATGTTAAGGCCATCCAGGATTGTCCTACACCAAAATTGGTAAGTGAGGTAAGGAGTTTTTATGGGTTAGCTAGTTTTTATAGGCGCTTTGTGAAAGATCTCAGTATATTAGCTGGACCCTTGAATGAAGTTGTTAAAAAGTCAGTTGGGTTTAAATTGGGGGAGGAACAGGAATTGACTTTTGCTCTTTTGGAAGAAAAATTATGTTTTGCACCTGTTTTAGCTTTACCTGATTTCACAAAAGCATTTGAAATTGAATGTGATGCATCTAGAATAGGAATATGAGTTATGTTAATGCAGGATCAAAGATCCATTGCTTATTTTAATGAGAAGTTAAGTGAAGCAACTTTGAATTATCCCACTTATGACAAATAATTATATGCTTTGGTAAGAACACTTGAGACATGACAGCATTACTTGTAACCAAAGGAGTTCGTAATCCATTCAGATCATGAGTCCTTGAAACATCTGAAAGGACAAGGATAAAGGAGTTCATAATCCATTCAGATCATTACTAGTTCTTTGCGTGAATTGCTTGTTCATGAATAAAACTCTCATTTTCGCAACTTGTCATCCTCATATAGATGGAAAAACTGAGATAGTTGATAAAAACTTTATAACAACTTTTGCATGTTGTTATTCAAAAGAATAAAAAAAAGTTAGGAAGAATGTTTGCTTTTTGTTGAGTTTGCTTATAATAGAATTGTGCATTCTCCTTTTGAAATTGTTTATGAGTTTAATCCACTAGAAAATTCACAAATTTTAATTGATATTATTTTTCACCACAACACACGAGTTGTGAAAAACCCTTCCACCTTCCAGGATAAGTAAACCTTGTCAGGGCACCTACATGGATCCTTTCCGTAAGAATTCATTTGGGCACACTAGCCCATAATAAATTTGAAACGCTAGATTTATTCACATGAATAAATCTTTATCCTACGCCATCGAAAGACTTCCAGTTAAGAACTCATCAAAACCTTTAAATCATATTTAGACCACACAATGCAGCTTATCCTGGTAGGGTACGCTAGGGGTTTAATATCTTCCCTAACCACAACCAATCCCTTACCCTTGGGATTTTTTATTTGCCCAGTACACCTGAGTTTCCTGGCGACCCTAAACCAAACAACTAGGTGACAACTCCTTGACCCCCAACGCCTCTATCCATGTGCGACAACCGGTCATACGTGGATTTGGCCTTTTGCAAGATCTCTTAAGTGGATTGAGCTTACTCGATGCATCCTCGTTTGTTTTTTCACCCAGATGATAGGAGGAGTGATATTGTGTCTTTGGAAGGATAATCCTATAGGTATTTTTTATATCTATAATGTTTGGAATGTTATTCGTCCTTTTAAAACAAAATGGAGTGGTGGGAGCTTGTATGGCATAGACATGTTATCCCATGATTCTCTTTTATCTTATGGCTTGTTATTCGTGAGGCCTTTTCAACTCAGGATAAGCTCATGTCTTATGGTCTTATTCAGGTTAAGAGGTGCCTCTTATGTGGGGGTGGTAGTGAAGCTGTTGACACTTTTTTTTTATTATCCTTTTTCTCAACGCATCTGGTATGATCTTTGTTCTAAATGTTCCATTCCTTTCAGACATCGATCTTGGGTCAGTGCTATTGCATGGCTTTCTCTTATGGGTAGAGGTAGATGATTGATAATCATATTGATGTTAGCTACTTCAATATACTACATTTGGAAGGAGAAAATGCTCGACTCCTTGGGTTTTTCTTATGATAAGAAATTTGGGCTGCCTTAGAGATACACTACAAGTTAAAGTCATCAAAATGTTTAGCCATGGTTCCTTAGGTATTATAGGTAAAGGGATATACAAGCCATATGGTTAAGTCCTAAACTTTGCTTTCCTACAAGTTATGCATTTATCACATATGCGTTGCACATCTTTTCTCATTTTAGGCCAATAAAAATGCTCATTGTCCACACTATTATCATCACACAAGCTTACTTTCTTCACTCCTCGAGTTTTACTTCCACTCTCAATCGCCTGTCGATCAAACTATCATGGATGCCCGAAAAGTAAGTGACTAGCATGCATTGGGACTACATCACACATAACCTCATCAAAATACTTCCCAATAGCAAACACAATCAATACTTGTTTAGTAACCTTCACTTCACCACATTCATTCAACCATCACAATCTATAAGGTCTAGGATGCTTAATACAACTTAGATTCAATTTCTTCACTAGAGTATCACTAGTTACATTAGCATAACTACCTCCATCGATTATCATGCTACACACCTTGTTTTGGATGTGACATCTAGTGTGAATATGTTTTCCCGTTGCTAATCTACATCATCTTCTTTGATTTGCATGTTTAGCGCACGTCTTATAACCAAAGCCTCCCCCTCAACAGGATATCCAATCTCCTCATCACTACAATCCAACAAAGATGGCATCTCTTCACTTTTAGATTTTTCACTTTTAGATCTAACCTCCCCATTGTCTCTACTAAGCATAACTCTTTGATTTAAACACTGAGATGCAATGTGCCCCTTCTCTAAACACTTAAAACATTTAATATCTCTATCATGAGTAAGTTGAGATTCAAATTTACCTTTCCCATCTGTATGAGCATCCTTTTTGGACTTAGGTGGTTCAGCCTTTGCATAAGGCTTCGGTTGGACAACCCTTCTCTCTTCAAATTCGGCCTCCATATTGAGGAAGATGAAGCTGAATTGGTCTGAAAACATGTATTGCCCCTTCTCTTTATTTGCCTCTCCACCTTTGTTGCCATATGGACCATGTCCTTCAATTCCACACAATGCCTCGGGATCCTTTTTACCTAGAAAAGAAGGTATTTTCAGTTTTATAGCATCCAAATCACCATCTAAATCATCATGTCCCCCAACACTATGAAAATTCCCCCCTTGGTCAAATTCCCTCCTAGTTCTATTCCCAAAATCCCTTCGGTTTCTAGCCTGCCGAAAACCTTCCACATGTGGCCTACGGTCTCATCCTCAAAACCACCATCACCATCAACGTCCTCCTTAAAATCCTCATAATTAGCCCACCTTGGCTTTTCGGCCCTACTTCCATTGTTTACTTTCGGTTCAGCCCTAATGATACGGTTCAGCCTTGTGATATGACCCAAGTAAGGTCAGATTCAGATTTTGGCGTAAAAAGCACAACAGTCCAGGTTTACGGCAACAATTATAATTCTCAATCCGACCGTTGAATCGGGCTAAAATTATATGTGGACTCTCCAGACATGTTGTCCTACCTTGGGTTAAAATTTCAAGTCAATTGGACTTAGGGAAGGCACCATAATACTGTTCAACAAAGGCTGTATGAATTTTGTTATTTACTTCCATTTGACTTGTAGACTTCCTATTTGGTTAAGATTCTTTTCCTACAAGGATGTGGCAGCTGGTTTTGGGAATTTCCTAGTTCCACAAGGATCTTTAATGAGCTGCAATATAATCTCCAAGTGCGGCAAGGATTCATTAATGTTTCATAATCCTTTTCTTATAAGGATTCCTTATTCATCCTAGCTACACAAGGAAAGAAGGGCTGGTGGTATTTAATGAAAAATTAGTTATTTTTATTATTTTCTTTCATGTTTGGGCTTAATTAAAACTTTGTTTTGAGCTAGGGTCCAAGGTTTGTTTGGATCAGGTTATAGGCTTTTCCGTTTAGGGTTTTTGGGTCAGTTTTGTGTGATGGTCAGTTCAGCCCACAAGGGTAGATCCATTAGGGTTTTAAGAACTATTTAAACACATGTAACCTAAATTTCGGCAGCTTTTGATGATTATTACTTCTGATTTTTTTAGTTTTAACGTGTGAGAGTGATTCTTGCATACTTCACTTCTTGAACAAACTGAATTTGACTTATCGAAGATTAACTGGCTTCGTGGCGTCATTCTACTCATTCCAATAGTGTTGGTGCCTTGGGACAGGTTTTCATTGTGTCACACTCCTATCAGACCTCTTTTGGCTTTACAGGATCAGATCTCAATCTTGATTGTGGGTTGCATGACCACGTGATCATGAGGTTCGCATCAGTTGGTATCAGAGCTAGACTCCGTAACAGGGTCATATCCTTCTATTATTTTCATTTTTTTTAGTGTTCCTTTAAGTGTTTCAGTGTTTGCGTCCATCTTCTTGTTCTTTGTGTTTGCATCATCTAAGCAAAAAACAAAAAAAAGGGTTATATTTTCATCTTGTTACTGTCTCTAATCATATCAGTATATTAAAAAGAAAAAAAAGAAAGAGAGAGAGGGATTGTTGTTGGGCTGACCCAAAACCCTAGGTCAAAGAAAGGTAGAGACTCTATTTTTGTTGTGGTTGATAGGTTTCTTAAAATGATGCATTTCATTGCATGCCATAAAACAGATGATGCATCTCATATTGCAGACTTGTTTTTTAAGGAGATTGTATGTTTGCATGGCATTCCTAAGAGTATATCATCAGATCGTGATGTTAAGGTCCTTGGCTATTTTTGGAAGGTCTTATGGGGAAAGTTGGGAACTAAACTCTTATTTTCGACATGTCATACTCAAACAGATGGATAAACTGAGGTAGTGAATAGAACATTATCAAAACTTTTGCGTGCTGTAATTCAAAAGAATCTGAAAAGTTGGGAAGAATGTTTGCCTTTTGTTGAGTTTGCTTATAATAGAACTGTGCATTCGACCACTAGTTTTTCTCCCTTTAAAATTATTTATGGGTTTAATCCATTAACTCCTATGGACTTAATTCCTTTACATTTTGAGGAAATGGTAAGTTTAGATAGTGAAAATAGGGCAAAGATGATGAGACAACTCCATGAGGGAGTTCGAATGCAAATAGAGAAAAAGAACAGACTTTACGCTTCTAAAGCAAATAAGGGACGTAAAGCGGTTGTTTTCCAACCCGGTGATTGGGTTTGGGTGCACATGCGTAAGGAACGATTTCCTAACCAAAGGAAATCAAAATTACAACCTCGTGGTGATGGTCCATTTCAAGTTTTAGAGAGAATCAATGGCAACGCATACAAAATTGACCTTCCGGGTGAGTATGGTGTTAGTGCTACCTTTAATGTTACTGATCTTACGTTGTTTGACATAGATTTTGATTCGAGGTCGAATCCTTTCAAGGAGAGAGGGGATGATATGGACCAGCCTAGAAACACCAGCAAGGACCCACTACATGTTCCAAATGGTCCAATGACTCTGTCCAAGACAAAGGCATTCAAAGAGGCATTGAATGCATTGGTTTTGAACGTTTCGACCAAGTCAGAATTGAAAGGTCCATTGGTGTATCAAGAGGAGGCCTTAGTACATCTTATCCATGTACAAGAGGGGCCCAATACAACCTTGTTTGGGCCATGAGGTGAGGACATCAAAGGATCCTACTACAACTTGGAAACAACATACGTGGCTACCTTTTCTTTTTGTTATAAGATTAATGGGCTACATGAAAAATAATCCTTGAATTAGTTCTGTAATATTTTATTTTCATCTCTTCTTCTCATGGCTGAACATGTGATACGATCCGTGCAATGAAAAAATAATTAAATTTGGATTCTGACGTAAAATGTGCAACTGTCCAGTTTCACGACAATAGTTATAATTCTCAATCCAACCGTTAGATGGGGCAGAAATGTTATGTGGAATCTCCAATTTACTTTCTTTTGAATCTTTCATCTAAAAGTGCCTTCAAAACATAAAACAAAGAATATCATGGTATTTTATATATAAAACATAGGAAAAATACTAGGTAAATATGGGTAAAACTATCGAATAATATGTTGCATCAATGTTTCCAAAGGATAACTTCATCTTGCAAGAAATTGATGTCCTAAAATAACATGAATTGAATTATATGCTTCAACAGGTTGTGTATCTAAAACATTAAAATCCATATAATAAATGAATTTACCAACCTGTTCTAACACATCTTTTAACTAATCCTCTAGACACTTTTAGAGATCTATCAGCAAGTAAAAGAGATATAGAAGTTGATTTTAACTCAACTTGATTGAGACTTTGAAAACTTGAATATGGAAGTAATTTCACGCTCGCTCTAAGATCAAGTAAAACTTTTTAGTTTTATGTTCTCTAATAAGACATGAAATTGTAGGACAACTAGGGTCTTTATATTTCAAATGATTATTGTTTTGAAGAATGACACTTACTTTTTCAGCTTTCTTTTTCACATTCAATTTTTTTTCACGGTGCACAATTCTTTTAAAAAATTTTGCATAAGAAAGAGTACTTGTTTAATAACATCTAACAAGGGTATATTGATCTTTACCTATTTGAAAATTTTAAAGATTTTAGAATTGTGATTCACTTTGCTTTGATTAGTCATGACATGAGAAAATGAAAGTACTGTTGGAGAATTAGTCTTTTCTTTGTAATGTGAGTTCAACTTCATTCTTACCCTCAAGAATTGATTCATCATCTTTCTTATAAGGTTCAAGAATAGGTTTTTTAATAGCCTTACCACTATGAAGAGTCATGACTAATTTGACTTGATCAATGTGTTGGCTCTTTGAGATACCCGTACTTGTGTTGTATTATCCTTTGGGATTTTATTGTGGTTGAGAATTTGCAAGAGTATCTTTCAAATCTATCATTGTTTGAGCATTTTGAGTATCGATTACTCTTTCTTTTCAATGAATGCATGCAGTATTTCCTCAAGTTTTCTTGGATAAAGCAAGTGTATTAACCAAAAAGAAACGAAACAATAGCATAGGGTAAGGGCCACAAAGCTTGGATAGGCAAACAAAACCCACCTAACCTAAAAAAAACATGAAATAAAAGGGGCATACATCAGAGAAAGTGTAACAACCTAAAATTTCCACGCAACTTTCATATTTCTAATCATGTCAGAGTATAATGGGCTAAATTATTTTTTTTATGTAATTTGTCTAACAATACATTCCATTATTAATCCTTTGGTTTTGGTGATTTACAACAGAGTTTTTTCTATAACTTATACATTTCCTCAATTGTTTTCTCATCCTTACGTGTAACACAATATCAAATAACTCTATTACATACACGTAGTAGCCTTCAACCACCTACAAGTTCAATTATTTTTCCATTTGATTCTTTCACTTCGCTTCTCACAATTCATCTTAGACCCCAAACTTTCCTGTGTTTGTTTGTTTGTTTGTTATTAGAAAAGTTGATCAACGGAAAACACTTTCCATTCAAAGGAAAATTTTGCTTGGTTTCCAGGAAAGTGTTTTCCTTTTATTTTAGGCAAAAAACACTTTCTAGAAGTTGTGAAAAATTTAGAAATATCATGTTATTTACTGATTATATCAAATTTGGTCCTTAGACTTTTGATTGCTATATATTTTGTTTTGAATTTTTTTTAATTTCATCTCTTAGAATTTGATTTAATTTAATTTTTATATCAACTTTGATCCTAGTTTTTATGATTGTTATTTGCTTTTCTCTTATCATTTTCTTAATCAAAATTTTTTATCTGTCAGATTTGGTCCTTATTATTTTGATTATTATTTATTTTATTTGAAATAATTTATGAAATTGTAATTTTTTTTAAAATTTCATCATCTTTTTACTTTTTTTATCTATTAGATTTAATCTTTGTTATTTTGATTGTTATTTATTTTATTTGAGATAATTTAGGAAATTAGATTTTGTTTTCAATCTTATTCTCATTTAACTTTTTAATTTGTAAGATTTGTTCCTCATTATTAACAATTTATTTTCCAACTCATTTTCTATGACATAGCCAAACACTGGAAAGTTTTTTCTAACTTATTTTTTAAGTATTCAGTACATAAAATAAGTACCTAAAAAAATTATAAATAGTGAAACAACACAATCAACACTGACCCACTTCGTGACATAGACCTACAACAGATATAGCATTATAAGAGTTATTAGTGATGCAAACCTCGTGATCACGTGGTCACGCAACCCACAATCAAGATTGAGATCTGATCCCGGAAAGCCGAAATAGGTTTAGGAGTGTGACACAATGGAAACCTGCCCCAAGACACCAACACTATTGGATTGAGTAGAATGACGCCACGAAGCCAATTAATCTTTGATATGTTAGATTCAGTTCGTTCAAGAACTGAAGAATGCAAGAATCACTCTCACACGTTAAAACTGAAAAATTCGAAGTAATTATCATCAAAGCTGTCAAAATTTTGGCTTACATGAGTTTAAATAGTTCTTGAAAAATTAACCCTAATGGACCCCTTATGTGGACTTATATGAGGTCCACTCAAAACCGACCCAAAACCCTAAACCGAAAAGCCCATAACTTAATCCAAACAAGCCTTGGATCCTAACCGAAAACAAAGTATTAAGTAAGCCCAAACAAGCCTTGGGCTGTAGCTAACAAAATAAAATAATAAAAATAACTAATTTATCATTAAATACCACCAGCCCTTCTTTTCTTGTGTAGCTAGGATGAATAAGAAATCCTTATAAGAAAAGGATTCTGAAACATTAATGAATCCTTGCCACACTTGGAGATTATATTGCAGCTCATTAAAGATCCTTGTGGAACTAGAAAATTCCCATAACCAGCTGCCACATCCTTGTAAGAAAATAATCCTAACCAAATAGGAAGTCCACAAGTCAAATGGAAGTAAATAACAAAATTCGTATAGCCTCTTTTGACCAGTATTGTGGTGCCTTTCCAAACTCTGATTGACCTGAAATCTTAACCCGTAGTAGGAAAACATGTCTGGAGAGTCCACATAAAAGTTTAGCTCGATCCAACGGTCGGATTGAGAAATATAAATGTTGCCGTAAACCTGGACTGTTGCGCTTTTTACGCCAAAATCCGAATCTGACCTTACTTGGGTCGTATCACAAGGAAGGAGAAACTAAAATATTCAATCAAATTTGAGTTGAAATCTGAATTTCCTCAAGGAGGGACCATAGGAGGGGCGAAACAACAACAAGGTAGAGCGAGTAGAGCTTCTGCATAGGTGATTTATACCTATTCTTTTTACATAACAATGATTTTGATAATTTGTTCAATTCTCGGATTTTACATATATGGGTGAAGCCATGAAGAGAAAAGATAAAGAAAAATAAATGAGAAATAAAAATGGATTTGGGTAATTGATTTGATTAAGAACATGAGTTATATTAATGGATTTCATTAATGATTGCTTCTCGAACTTGATTAGCTGGTCCTGAGTATGGAGGCTAATGATGTGAATAAGGTTCACTAACATCAGCATGATCACCCCTAAAAATGAGAAATATTAAACTTGATTAACTATTCGGGGTAAGAATAGCTAATGATATCGATTCTTGACATCGATATTAGCAATCATATGAAACTTGATTGGCTATTTTTGATGTTGAAGCTAATGATGTCAATAATTTTTGACATCGACATCCCCGAAAATATTCCAAGGTGTTAAGGAAAAGTTGATTGACTATTTCGGAAAGAAAATAGTCAATGATATCAATCAATTGCATTGATATCGGCATTGCAACAAACTTGATTAGTCTGTTCTGATATGGGCGACTAATGAACTATATGACTTGAATTGTAGTAGCATCCTTTAAATCAAATGTCTAAACGTAAACTGTATTATTATGTATCTGTCGAAATTTCAATAGAAATTTTGGTAAGCTTTGTATGAATTTGGCAAAAAAAATTCACCATGTTTTTCCCTTTTCATGATTGGTGTGTTAGTCCAAGAAATTGGGATGTTATATAATTTGTAGCATGGCTACAAATTAAAGTTTTTTTCTTTTTCCTTAAAAGATAAAGCTAAAACATGGCTACAAAATCTTAGGTTAGGATTTATTCGAGTTTGGGATGAAATGCAACAATAATTTTTAAAAAAGTTTTTTTGCTCTTACCCAACAAACTCTTTCAAAAAACAAATCACCACCTTCACTAAAAAACCAGGAGAAACATCTTATAAATATTGGGATGGTTATAAAGACTTGCTTAATACTTTGTCCTCACCATGGTTTTGAAACATGGAGATTAATCTCACACTTCTTTGAAGGTTTAACACCTAAAAATAAGCAAATAGTGGAATTGATGTGCAATGAAACTCTTGAAGATAAAGACCCTGATGAAGCAATGGAGTACCTAGATTTATTAGCTGAAAATGCTAAAATTAGGAGACCTTTGGGACTTGTGAGGCATCAAGTAAAACTGAACCCTTTACATTAAATGGAGGCATGTACAACCTTGGGGATGATTATGACCTTCAAGCTAAATTAGGCTTTTTAGCTAAAAAAGTCGAAGTACTAGAATTGAAAATGAGTGGTCAATTAAAATATGTTCAAGAAATTATGTGTCAAATTATGAAATTAATAAACACTCAACTAATGATTGTCCAACTTTGTCATATTTCAAAGAATGTCTCTATGAACAAGCCAATACTTTAAATAGTTTCCAAAGGCCTAATTTTAATCCATACTCGCAATGTACACTCTTGGTTGGAGGAATCATCCAAATTTCAATTCAAAGAGCAATATCAATAATGCCCAAGCTTCACAACCACCCTTTTAGGAACACCATATTTTTTCTAATTTGAAACTTGGAACTTAATGTTAGTGAAATTAATCTATTTTTGTACATCTGGAGAGTATGTTGAATCAATATGGTTGTCTCTTTCAAAAACTCCTTTTTTCTTCTTCTTCCTTCATGATTAGATGTGGTTCTTTTTGCATCTGATTATGATTTAACTTTGTTTTGTACAAGATTAGGTAATTTTCTACGTTCAAGACATCCTTAGTTTTAGTTTCTTCAAACTTTGGTTCTTCTTTCGCATGGTTTTCATGCAAGGATCTTTAAGTTCTTCTATTGCAATAAAGGAAGTGAGTGATATTATGAGGGGAGAGATGGTTAATATATAGTTATAGATTTGGGCTGTTCAAACGAGACAATAAGAAGAAAATCAGGTAAATGATGTTAAGAGGGGAGAGATGGTTAATATGGATGCGGATTTGGTTATTCAAGCAACTACACTACTATTGTTGCATCCCCAAACTTCGTATGTCAAAATGGTGTCACCAACACGATTAGAAACAAAGATTCCCGTGGTATAATAGGAGACGGTCGAGTTTGGTTCAATTCCAAGCCAAGAGCTATGAAAGTCCCGATGGTTAAGTCTAAATTTGAGAAACATTGAGATATTGAAACTGGATATAACTTGAGGATGGAGCTTCAGGAATTGCTGCATAGCCATAGCATGAAGCTCTCTTGGTTTTCTGATGAAGAGAAGGCTGATACTGAAGGCTTGATTCGGTTGATGGGTTCTGCAAATGTTGATGGGTTAGAGGAAGACATGGGACTGAAGATTCCTTTTAGGGCAGTTAGGGTAGATCAGGGGCAAGCATTTAATGCTAGACGTGTGAACGGTTTACTAGGAAAGCAAGTTTCAGAACAATAACCTGATATGCATACTAATATATTTACTTTTACCATTTTAAGTAACACAAATGAAAATCAACAGACTCAGTTAGCCAAATCAGGGAAAACATTCTCTACTTTGAAAGGGACATATCTTTTAGGGTCCATACCGATAATGGATAATAGGCTACCTCCTTTGATTGTTAAGCCCATTCCACCTCTTCGTCCACTAGACATAAATGTCCAGCATGGCATTAAAGTAGAGCTTTCTAAAGATGTTGTTAAATGTGCTAAGGTTTATGACATTAAAGATGGCATTGAGATACATACCAACCGAAATTTACACTCCCCCCTTTCTCTAGAATCTGGTCGTGTGAAAGTAGCTCCTTCTCTAGATATGTTTGAAGAAGGTTGTGAACTTTGGCAATCCACTCTAGCTGGTCATTTTGTGGGTAAAAAACTACCATTTCTAGTAGTTAAGTCTATTGCAAACAGAATTTAGAGCTCATTTAGGTTATCAGATATTTTATCGTCAAATAATAGCTTTTTCCTCTTCAATTTTAACTTAGTTGATCTAATGTTGTTTTGGATAGAGCTTCGTGGCATGTGGTAAACAAACATTTGGTGATGAAACGTTAGAAACCAAAGATGCAAATTTCTAAAGATGACTTGTCTAAAGTTCTAGTTGGGTTAAGCTTTATAATGTTCCTTTGGAGTGTAGCTAGAGCTCATGGGGTTCCTCTTCATGCTAACCTTAATACCCTATCAATTAAAAGGCTGAACTATACGAGTGTCTGTGTTGAGATAGATGCCTCGGAGATGCTGGTTAAGTACTATGATTTACATTGTCCAAATGGAACTCTCATAAACATTTCAATTGATTATGAATGGCTTTCTTCCAAATGTAATAGTTACAACATCATTGGACACACCATAACAATATGCCCTAATAATAAAGTTGATAAACTTTCAATGGTGGAAGAGACTAGTAAGAAAAATGGTGTTGTTAGAACTATCTCTTTGGATAACAAGCAAAATCAATTTCAATGGCAGAAAGTTGTTAAATGAAATAATGGCTCTAAGAATGATGAGAATGATCAGCGTTGCAAACTTTGTGATCATGTGGTCATGCAACCCATAATCAAGATTGATATCTAATCCTAAAAAGTCAAAAGAGGTCTGATAGGAGTGTGACATAATAGAAACCCGTCCAAGGGAGTTAATTTTCGATATGTCAGATTAAGTTCGTTCAAGAACCAAAGAATGCAAGAATCTCTCTCATTTGTTAAAACTAAAAAGTTTAGAAGTATTATTCATCAAAGGTCCCAAAATTTAGGCTTACAAGTGTTTAAATAGTTCTAAGAAATTAACCCTAATGAATTTACTTCTGCGGGTTTAATTGACCCACTTACAAAAAATCACCCAAAACCTTTACTAGTAAGCCCAAACCCTAATCCAAACAAGCCTTGGATCCTAGCAGAAAACAAAGTATTAATTAAGCAAAAAAAAAAGCCTTGGGCTATAGCTAACAAAATAAAAGTAAAGCCTATAAGTCCTAAGAAGAAAAAAACATTGTAGGTCTAATACAAGACTTATTTATAGCCTATAATGTTGCCTAATAATCCTAGGAACTAAAGGAGAAGTTGTCTTCACTTTGGTTTGCGAGTTAGAATAAGATTCTAATGAGACCTTATATTTATTCTTCTTTTGGAAGGAAAATGATGCTGCCTTTAATGTTTCTCTTTGCCACTTCTTGGTATCCTTCCAATACTATGAAACACAATTAAATTGCTGAATTATTCTATTTGCACAACAAGGAAACTTTGTCGCCACATGTTTTTCCAAAGTCATTGAATTCCTTTATTTCCTTTACTATTTTTTCTCCTCACTTGACAAGGAAATAAAATAAAAATAATAAATTCTAATATTTAAAGGAAATAATTAATGTTCCCACACATAATAGGAAATCCAAAGCTAGTTAGGAATCCATAAAACACATGGAAACATCACATAACAAGGATGTCTGAAACTTATACAAAATTAGCAGCCTTGTTCTCGAAACTTTTTTTTTTTGGTAAGTTGATGTATGTATTAAAAGAAGAAGATACAAACATTATAAGGGGCATACCCCAGATTTACAATGATAACAGAAACATAAAACAACAGATGGCTACAAGCTAGCCACCGACCATAAAACTGAAACCTCACTAGATTCGTTAGGGAAACCAATACAACCAGCTAACTAACAAATTAAGAATCTATGGTATTCACCCTCCAAGCTCGTTGGATCCTTTTGTTTTCATTTGTTGGTACGACATTCCTCATCAAATCAAGCTTATCACGAATGATACATTCGATTTGATTAAAGACCAAATTCGAAGTTCGGACATTCCAAAGCAAAGATCCTTGCATTCCGTTCTTGCCATACATGATACACCGTAGCTGCGAAACTCGCCCTTTACGAGAAAAATTGACGAAACTCTTGCCATGCCAAGAGACAAAGGCCCATCGAATCCATTCATCCTGCCTTTTGTCATTCTTGGAATGTCGCATCTCTCACAAACATCCCACCAGATCGCTTTAGTATAGGAGCATTCAAAGAACAAGTGGTTGTGATCCTCATTGTTGCGGAGACGAGTGAGCATCTATTGGGACCATGTATACCAAACCGATAAAGTTTATCTTGAGTTGTGAGTTTTCGTTGGACAACCATCCATAGAAGAAATGAATGTCTTGGAACAAAGCATTCTTGAACCACACAATGTCATGCCATTCAACCATCCGACGATGACGTCTTAGTTGTTCCCAAGCTACTTTGATCGAGAATCTGTGATTTGGCGAATCCAACCAAACTATCTCATCCTTTTGCCCCATCTTAGGATTAGAATTGGAAGGAATAGCTTCTATAATGGGGTGCCAGCCAATAGCTTGGGTGGTAGGAGTTTTCCATTCCGAGTTATGAATTAGCACATTCACCTTCGCGTTCTTGGCCATACCCGAATCATAGATGAATCTTTCCCCGTAAGAATCCGCGAGTGGGCTGTGAGGATGCCAATTGTCAAACCATAAAGAGGTTGTCATTCCATCTCCTATGATGTACTTCATCTTCGGCCATGCTAAGGATCTGAGCTTTAAAATCTTTCCCCAAGCCCAACAAACAATTTCGTGGCGTCTTGATTGTCCGGAAATTCCTACCTCGCAACTGATTGGATCTTCTCCAAGTAGACCATATTGAGCCATCTCGAGTCATTGCACAGGTTCCAAATGTGTTTCAACAAAGCAATCTTGTTCCATTCTGTTATCCTTTTTATTCCTAGCCCCCCTCCTTTTTTGGAAGACATACCCGATCCCAAGCCACTTTAGCCCTAGTAGTTCTCATATCCGAACCCGACCAAAGAAAGGATTTCATAATTTGCTCCACATTTTTAATTACTTGCCCAGGTAAGAGAAAGAGAGATGCCCAATAGACCTGTATGGAAAATAAGACTGAATTAATCAGTTGTACCCGTCCCGCATACGAGAGTGTTCTACAAGTCCAATGTCGAACTTTAGAGGTGATTCGATCCACGAGGCCCTTATAATAAACAGCCTTTAGTCTCGGACGAGAGAAGAGGTACTCCCAAATATTTCATAGGGAGCTCCCCCTCTCTAAACCCAAGAATATGAATAATTTGTTCCCTCTCAGCATTTAACACACCGCTCAAGAAGATGTCACTTTTGTTTGGATTTGGATACGGACCTGATAGGTCTTGAAACTTTGTGAGCACAGTTTCGATCATACGAATTGAGTTTACATCCCCGTTGCTAAAAATCATCAAGTCGTCGGCAAAACAAAGATGAGAAATTTTTTCCTTCTTGCATCTCCAGTGGAACTTGAATTCTTGGTTGGCACTCATCTTGCAAGAAGAGCCCCGAAAGGATTTCCATACATAGGACAAACAAATATGGGGACAATGGATCCCCTTGTCTCAGCCCTCTTCCCCCTTGAAAGTAACCTGCAAGTGATTAGTACTTAAAAGTGTATTTTTATCAAGGTTTTATATCATCATTTTGCACTTGAAGTATCAATAACTCCTTAACTAAAGCATGTTTTATAATAACATATCTAATAATATAAGATACCTTTAATTTATGGTAAATGTTCATCTTAAATGCAGGCCTATCACATAAATGAAAGAATTGATTGATGAGTTGAAGTACTGAAATTGAAAGGACAAAGAGATGGCCAAACTTAGAAAAGAGATGCTGGTGCAGTCCAAACTGGAACACTGTTTGGTAATCGGGTCATATCTGGAGCTGTAGATCTCGGATTTAGGTCTACCTTATATGGATGGAAAGCTAAGACATAGGCCTACAACTTTCATGAGGAGTCCAAGATTTAAGAAGGCCGTTTTCAAGTCCAAATTGTAGCAACAACAAAGAAGTCCGAATCTGTCCTGCAGCCCATTAACACTGTTCAGTGTTCAGCCCATATCTCGAGTTCTAGAAGTCCAAATGATCTCAAATGTTTACCCTGGAAAGATGAGACAATTGCCTAGAACTTTCATGATTGAAGTTTGTTCAAATTATGACGTCATCAATGACGTTTTTAGCAGACAAGAAGATAAGAATTGTCATCAAGTCAAGATGTGGCCACCCATTCATCAATTAGTCAACAAATCAATAGTTCTGAATTTTGGCCTATAAAAGGAGGCATTTGCCATGTATTTAGGCATCTTGGTGTTCAGATCAAGATCATGCTCTTGCTTTCTCTCTTTGTATTGCTTATGCTTTGCTT
The DNA here is from genome assembly GCA_019202695.1 of Populus x sibirica. Classification (NCBI taxonomy): domain Eukaryota; kingdom Viridiplantae; phylum Streptophyta; class Magnoliopsida; order Malpighiales; family Salicaceae; genus Populus; species Populus x sibirica. The sequence goes on from JAGMVL010000817.1 coordinate 95,782, forward strand.
TCATTAATATCAAGTTTATGCCTTTCATTTCCTTTCCTTTACTTAGTTAACTTTTATCTTACTTATGTTCTTATCTTGTTTATTTATGTTTCTTTCTTTCATTATGTCTAGCTAAGTTAATTATGTCAAGGTGAAAAGGGTACACTAATGGTGTAAGAATAAGTATAATATAAACTTAACATGGACCTTAATGTTGGATACTAACATGCTTTATATTTGTTATCTTGTTCACTTTTAATACTTTGCTTGTTAAATGGTTAATCTAGATTTATGTTGTATAACACTTGGTACAACAAATACTTGGCACTTTCATAGCCCATACTGTATGGTATAACCGACACCGAGCTATGAAAGGAACTTGATTTGTTGTTAACATAAGTTATAATCATGAATGCCCGACAACATTTACAAGTATTAGCATTATTCGAATAAGATAATTAATGTAATCATGTTAACAATTTATAATCTGATTGGAACCTCCTTTGTGTGTGGTTTCCAATTGAATAAAAAGAGTTTATACTATACTTGTTTGAAATACCATTAGTGGATCCTCTAACCTTGACATTTGTTGTTATCATTGTTTAATCCTTACGTTAATTTTCCATCTCAAAGCTCTCATCAACTTCTTCCTCTTCTTCTTCACTATTATTATTATTGTTGTTATTGTTGTTGTTGTATTATTGTTATCTATAATTTATACAATTAACCTCCCCGTGGTTCGACCCCGGTCTTACCGGGTTATTTATTACTTCGACACTCCCTGCACTTGGGAGAAGACATTAATCTTTTGGTCGTGTCAAGTTTTTGGCGCCGTTCTTGGGAGGTAAATTCTTGTACAAATTATAGTATTTATTTTATTTTCTCTTTTTACTTTTATTGTATTTAACTTTGTTTCTTTTGTGTTGTTTCTTTTTCTTTTGTTTTCTTCTTCTTTTTATTCTCTTTTTACACGTGCATGAGAGTGTGGTCACGTACATTAAGTGGTAGACTTTGTAGGGTATCCTCATCATTTTCGGAAAATATGGTGAAGAAGATAACCAATCGCTTCATAATGAGAATAATGAGAATATTCGGGTTAGAACTCTTAGAGACCACATGAATCCCACAAGAACAAGTGCACCCTCATGCATAGTTTTTCCTCCCGATGCATCTCATTTTAATTTTAAGACAGGCATTATTCAACTTTTACCATCTTTTCATGGCTTAGATTTAGAAAATCCATACTTGCATTTAAGGGAATTTGAGGAGGTTTGCAACACCTATAATGACTCAAATTGTAGCATGAACACCATTAGGTTAAAGCTTTTTCCTTTTTCATTAAAAGATAAAGCTAAAACATGGCTACAAAATTTGAGACCTGGATCCATTCGTGCTTGGGATGATATGCAACAACAATTTTTAAAGAAGTTTTTTCCATCTCATAGAACGAACTCTTTCAAAAGACAAATCATTACTTTCTCTCAAAAACCAGGAGAAACATTTTATCAATGTTGGGATAGGTATCGGGACTTGCTTAATACTTGCCCCCATCATGGTTTTGAAACATGGAGATTAGTTTCACATTTTTATGAAGGGTTAACTCCTAGAGATAGGCAAATGGTTGAATTGATGTGCAATGGAACTTTTGAGGATAAAGACCCTAATGAAGCAATGGAGTACTTAGATTTGCTAGCTGAAAATGCACAAAATTGGGACACCACAGGTACTTATGAGGCACCAAGTAAAACCCAACCTCATACATCTAGTGGGGGTATGTACAACCTTAGGGAAGATCATGACCTCCAAGCCAAGTTTGCATCTTTAGCTAAAAAAGTCGAAGCGCTAGAATTGAAAAAGAGTGGTCAATTAAAATCTGTTCAAGACATTGCATGTCAAATCTGTGAAACCAACGAACATTCAACCAATGACTGTCCAACCTTGCCTTCTTTTAAAGAATGTCTCCATGAACAAGCCCATGCATTAAACAGTTTTCAAAGGCCCAACCATAACCCATATTCGCAAACATACAACCCTGGTTGGAGAAATCACCCAAATTTCAATTGGAAGAGTGATAACAATAATGCACAAACTTCACAACCACCGTTTCAAGCACACCATAATTTCTAAAATTCTCATGGATATGCACCTCCTTATGCTCCACCTCCTAGAAAGAAATCTTGAGGAAACATTGCATGCATTTATGGAAAAGCAAGAGGCAATTAACACTCAACTTGCTCAAAGCATGACAGATTTTAAAGATACTCTTGCAAAATTGACATCTCGCTCGTTTCCAAGAGAAAGGTAAGTTTCCATCTCAACCACAACAAAATCCAAAGGGGCAATACAATGCGAATGCAAGTAGTTCGGGAAGCCAACACATGGATCATGTAAAATCAGTCATCACTCTTCGTAGTGGTAAGGTTATTGAAAAACCCATTCTTGAACCTTGTGAGAATGATGATGAGTCAATCTCGAGGGTAAGGAAGGGGTTGAATCTGATCATTGCAAAGAAAAGATCGATTTCCCACAAAGACTTCCATTTCCTCATGCCATGGCTAAACAAAGGAAAGTTAATCACAACTCTGAAATCTTTGAAACTTTCAAACAGGTAAGGATCAATATACCTTTGCTAGATGCTATCAAACAGGTCCTTCTTATGCTAAATTTTTGAAAGATCTCGTGCACCGTGAAGAGAAAACTGAATGTGAAAAAGAAAGCCTTTTTAGCCGAACAAGTAAGTGCTATTCTTCAAAACAATAATGCTTTGAAATATAAAGACCCCTGGTTGTCCTACAATTTCTTGCTTTATTGGAGAGCATAAAATTGAAAAAGCCTTACTTGATCTTGGAGCTAGTGTGAATTTACTTCCATATTCAGCTTTTTCAAAGTCTCAATCTAGGTGAGTTAAAACCAACTTCCGTAACTCTTTTACTTGCCGATAGATCTCGTAAAAGTGCCTAGAGGAATAGTTGAAGATGTGTTAGTACAAGTTGATAAATTCATTTATCCCGTGGATTTTATTGTCTTGGACACACAACCCGTTGAAGCATGTAATTCATTTCCCGTTATTTTAGGGCGTCCATTTCTTGCAACTTCTAATGCATTGATTAATTGTAGGAATGGATTGATGAAGCTATCTTTTGGAAACATGACATTGGAGATGAATATTTTCAACATTTGCAAGCAACCTGGAGATGATAATGATTTACAGTGAAGTGGACTTTACTCGAAAAATTAGTTCATGATCAATTTCAAACCACTTCCAAGAAAATTGAGATTGATGAATCCGATGATTTGCAAATGGTCTATTCTCAGGGAAAAATCGAAGGCAAGTAATTGGAGACCACAAATTGAGGAATTGCCACCACGATCAATTAAGTCCATACCTTCAAGTGTTCAACCACCAAAACCCGATTTGAAGCCATTACCATTCCATCTCAAATACTCATTTTTGGGAGAAAATGAAACTTTTCCGGTAATAATCTCTTCCACACTTAACGCACATCAAGAAGGTAAGTTATTGCAAACTCGAAAATGCACAAAAATGCCTTGGGATGGACTATAGCCGACATAAAAGGAATTAGTCCTTTGATTTGCACACACAGGATTTATTTGGAGGAAAATGCTAAACCCTCTAGAGAAATGCAATGAAGGCTTAATCCTAATATGAAAGAAGTAGTGAAAAATGAAGTCATTAAGCTTCTAGATAATGGAATCATTTATCCTATTTCTCAAAGCAAATGGGTAAGTCCTACCCAAGTGGTACCCAAGAAGTCCGAGTCACCGTGATACCAAATGAGAAAAATGAGTTAATTCCAACAAGGACTATTACTGGTTGGCGTATGTGCATTGATTATAGGAAACTTAATTCAATGACTAGAAAAGATCATTTTCCCTTACCTTTCATGGATCAAATCCTAGAAAGAGTTGCAGGTCATGAATTTTATTGTTTCCTAGATGGCTATTCAAAGTTATAACCAAATTGAAATTGCATTGGAAGATCAAGAGAAAACTACTTTCACATGTCCATTTGGCACTTTTGCATATCGAAGGATGCCTTTTGGATTATGTAATGCACCAGCCACGTTTCAAAGATGCATGCTTAGTATATTTAGTGATATGGTTGAACGTTTTCTTGAGATTTTTATGGATGATTTTTCTGTTTTTGGTGATTCATTTGATGATTGTTTGACTAACTTAGAAAAGGTTTTGAGCAGGTGTGAAGAGAAGAATCTTGTACCGAATTGGGAAAAATGTCACTTTATGGTAACAAACGGCATTGTACTTGGTCACATTGTTTCATCAAAAGGAATTGAGGTTGACAAATCTAAAATCGAGTTAATTGCTAACTTGCCAACACCAAAATCCATTAAAGATGTTAGATCATTCTTAGGACATGCTGGTTTTTATAGAAGGTTCATCAAAGATTTTAGTGTAATATCTAAGCCCTTGAGCAACCTTCTAACAAAGGATAATATTTTTGAATGGACTGAACATTGTGAAGAAGCCTTTGTTCAACTTAAAAACTTGCTTACTTCTGCTCCTATCATTCAACCTCCCGATTGGTCTTTACCTTTTGAAATAATGTGTGATGCTAGTGATTATGCCGTGGGTGCTGTCTTGGGACAAAGAAAAGATAAGAAACCTTATGTGATTTACTATGCAAGTAAAACTTTAAATAGTGCTCAAATGAATTACACCACTACCGAAAAAGAATTACTTGCAGTGAGTATTTGCATGTGAAAAATTCAAGTCTTATCTTGTTGGCTCACCCGTTGTTGTTTACAAGTGATCATGCAAAGCATTGAAATATCTTCTTTCTAAGAAAGATTCTAAGGCTAGATTGGTTCGGTGGATTTTGTTACTTCAAGAATTTGATATCACAATCAAAGACAAGAAAGGCACCGAAAATGTTGTCGCAGATCACTTGTCAAGATTGACAACATGAATCGAGATCCGACATCACACCAATCGATGACTACTTTCCCCGACGAATCTTTATTTTCCGTCTCTACAATGCCTTGGTATGCTAATATTGTTAATTTTCTTGTTTCAGGACAATTGCCACCTCATTGGAGTACCTAAGACAAAAGAAAGTTCTTGAACGAAGTAAAGAACTTTTATTGGGATGACCCTTATTTATTCAAATATTGTCCCGATCAAATATTTCGAAGATGCATTCCCGACAATGAGGTAAGTAATGTCATTAAATTTTGTCATTCGAGGCATGTGGGGGCCATTTCTCATCAAGAAAGACAACTGCAAAAATCTTACAATGCGGATTTTACTCGGCCCACCATGTTTAAGGACTCACATGTGTTCTCGCAAGACTTGTGAAAATTGTCAAAAGTTGGGATCTATTTCAAAACGTCATATGATGCCTTTAAATCCTATTCTTGTCATTGAGATCTTTGACTGCCGGGGTATAGATTTCATGGGTCCATTTCCTCCATCATTTGGTTTCGTGTACATATTAGTCGCAGAGATTATGTTTCAAAATGGATAGAGGCAATTCCAAGTCGAAACAATGATCACAAAACAGTGATAAAATTCTTGAAAGAAAATATTTTGAGTCGATTTGGAATCCCTCGAGCCATGATAAGTGATGGTGGAACACATTTCGCAACAAGCCATTTGAGACTTTAATGAAGAAATATGGAATCACACACAAAGTTGCCACCCCTTATCACCCCTGCACTAGTGGACAAGTAGAGCTCGCTAATAGGGAGATCAAACAAATCTTGGAGAAAACAAGTGAACCCTAATAGGAAAGACTGGTCTTTAAGACTTAATGATGCACTTTGGGCTTATCGAACCGCTTTATAAAACATCATTAGGTATGTCACCTTATAGACTAGTCTATGGAAAACCTTGTCACTTGCCTCGTGGAACTTGAACATAAAGCTTATTGGGCTATTAAAGCTTTCAATTCAAACCTTGATGATGCTAGTCACCGCGTAAGTTACAAATAAATGAGCTTGAGGAAATAAGAAATGATGCATATGAAAATTCAAGAATTCATAAAGCAAGAATCAAAGAGTTTCATGACAAGAAAATATTGAGAAAAACATTCAATGTTGGTCAAAAAGTCTTGCTTTATAATTCTCGACTCCATTTATTTCCCGGAAAACTAAGATCAAGATGGAGTGGTCCTTTCATTGTGAAACATGTGTATCCATATGGGGCCCGTGATATCGAGAATCCAAAGAATGGCAATGTTTTCAAGGTAAATGGACATCGTTTGAAAGTCTACTTTGACAATTTTTCAGCTTGAAAATGACTCTATTGAATTGAGTGATCCCGTATATAAAGATTGATTTGTTTTCTCATATTGTTTTGTGTTTTGTTTTGCTAGTTTCTCTCACCCCGGCCAAAAGGCGGATAACGGTACTCCGTGACTTAAGCTCTGGTTCTTTCAGCTTCCCATAATAACTCGATATTTGTATATATTTGTGCAATACTTTGCTTTTTCTCCTTTTTTTTTGACTCTCTTCTCCAATTCTCATTTGAAAATGGACACCACTCTTGAAAAATTGAAAAAGTACTTTCCCGCTCCGCCTCGAATGCGATTACAAAAATTTACCGTGCTAGGTGTGCAAGATTGAAGTTGTTAATGAATCATGGAATTCCCGAAGATATTCGCCGGCCGATTGAAGCAAAGGTCCGATTATCGTGTGAGTCCTCCAATTCTTTCATTTCACACATGCCTGGAACAGTAAAAGCACTTTTGCAAAGAAACGTCGTGCAAAACGATCGAAAGTCCGTCACGCGATGTGCCGATGGACTTGTAATGCAACATGTCGTTCTTTAGGAATGGTATCTATAAACCGTGAAGATAAAATACAATTCATTAAGGATGGCCCGAGTAAGGGGTCTTTAGATAATCTTTTGTTGACCCTTGAGACGCATCCTAGTGGAGATGTGCATCGTGCAATTCATGATTTATGGCCCCATTTTCATAAAGAACATGATCGACTTAGTCTTGGGAATCCGACTAAAAAGACCTCGTTTGCCGCTTTTTAAGAAAACCGGATGGGAAGCCTATCCCCGACCCATATGAGGGCGTTTAAGCCGTTCTTGGACGTAAAACCAAGGGAAGATGTGAGCCACAATCACAACTACCTGTACATACACATGCTTTTTCAAAATAAATAATTAAATAAAGAGAGAGAGAGAGAGAGAAAGAGTGTGTGAGACTCCACTGGTCTACATATAGGGGTATGATTGCATCTTCAATTTCTCATCTATAAAATCTTCTCTTCCTTCCCCTCATTTCTACTCAACCCTTACATTAGACAGATATAGAAGTGTGTAGAAATGGCAGTCCCTCAAGTTATCACATTAAAAATATTTGTGTTTTCGGTGGATCCAGTCCCGGGAAGGAAATAGCATTTTTAGAAGCAGCAAATCATCTTGGTCAGTCCTAGCCGAGAGAAAGATTCATTTAGTGTATGGGGGAGGTAGCCTTGGGTTAATGGGGGTGTGTCAATAGCTGCATTTTTAGGAGGAAGTCAAGTTTTGGGGGTCGTCCCCGAAGCTTTAGCAAAAGGGGATTTCATTGGGAAAACAATTGGAGAGGAACTACAGTCTCCACAATGTTTGATCGAATGAATACAATGTTTAACCATGCCGATGCCTTCATTGCCTTACCAGGTGGTCCGGGCACATTGGAAGAGATCTTTCATATTTCCTCTTGGGCCCAACCGCACATTCACCATAAACCTATAGGTTTGCTCAATGTTAATGGTTTTTATGATAATTTGTTGTCTTTCCTTGATCAAGCCGTGGAACAGAATTTCTAACATCTTCGGCACGACAAATCATAATCTCTCTTTCGCATACCGCCGAACAATTGATCGACAAACTACAATCTTTCATCCCCGTAATTGATCCCTCCATGAGTCGCATAAATTGGTCAACTACGTAAAGCCGTAAAAAGCTTAGATTGGATTTGAGCCTTCGTTTGTGAATCCTTGTGTCTTTTGGTTTTATTTCTAGCATAGTATTTTGTTCTATTATTTCTTATATTTGTTTAAGTGTGTTTCGTGTGTTTGTCGTTGTTCGTTGTTTCAGTGTGATGTCTTCTATACTCTATCTTTTCTACCTTAGGACATTGAGGACAATGTCTCGTTTTGGTTGGGGGGAGAGGGTAGTAGTATTAAAAAAAAAAAAAAAAAAAAAAACTAACCAACTAACTGTTTTTGTTTTAAAAACCATTTGGCAAAACTGTTATCACTAGGATGGCAGAGTAAGGGGGAGTGACTCTTGAGACGCATCTTAGTAAACATTTTCCAATGGTTATTTGCAATATTCATAACAAGGCCTATTAGAATACTTCTTGAAATATTCAGGTTTACAAACTCTCGCATTGTTATCACTTGATTCCCGCTCATATACTTATTTAACAAGTATTCTTAAACCTTCATTTTCACACACACACTTTAACATATGATTGTGGGTTGCACATTGGATTATTACATTATTTGTGTTCTTTTGTTAAAGGTAACAACTAAGGGATAGGGATAGTCTATAATTTGCAAAAAAAAAAAAAAACAAAAAAAAAAAACAAAAAAATAATGATAATAAAAACGTAGATAAGTTTGATTTCGTAGCCTCCCTAACCTAAGCAATTAAGCCCGAAGGGGTGTTTTAACACCTAATACCCTAAAGTCAACCGACTTGGGAGCTATTGGCCCAAAGCTTGTTACATGGGTTAAGGAGAAAAGCTTAAGGGAATCAAACATTGCACTATCTACGTATCAAGATTCGCAACCCGAGTTACTAAGCTCGTAGGGGTGTCTCAACACCTAATGCCCTAAGATCAATTGGTCTGGGAGTCATTAGCCGAAAGCTCGTTACATGGGTTAAAGATGCATTGTGTTTTAAGTTATATGTATATATATTAAAAAAAAAAAAAAAAAAAAAAAAAAAAAAAAAAAAAAGAGATAATAATCCCAACCCAAGGAAGTTAACCTTAAACATTAGAACCAAATATTGTTTTCTTCCAATAAAAGCCCCATCATCTATGTTTTTGTACATTGAGCACATAACAAGGAAGGTTTATTAATATCTTGTTTAAGAGGTATTGAGCAGATATATAAATTTAATGAGAGTTTGTTTATCTGGATAGATTAATGGAAGTTGAATGATGAATGCCTTGCTTTGTGAAAGTTGCAAATTGTTTTTCTATTTTAACGCTTTGATTACTAGGGACTAGTAATAAGCTAGTTGGGGGTGTGATTAGTACTTAAAAGTGTATTTTTATCAAGGTTTTATATCATCATTTTGCACTTGAAGTATCAATAACTCCTTAACTAAAGCATGTTTTATAATAACATATCTAATAATATAAGATACCTTTAATTTATGGTAAATGTTCATCTTAAATGCAGGCCTATCACATAAATGAAAGAATTGATTGATGAGTTGAAGTACGAAATTGAAAGGACAAAGAGATGGCCAAACTTAGAAAAGAGATGTTTGGTGCAGTCCAAACTGGAACACTGTTTGGTAATCGGGTCATATCTGGAGCTGTAGATCTCGGATTTAGGTCTACCTTATATGGATGGAAAGCTAAGACATAGGCCTACAACTTTCATGAGGAGTCCAAGATTTAAGAAGGCCGTTTTCAAGTCCAAATTGTAGCAACAACAAAGAAGTCCGAATCTGTCCTGCAGCCCAGACACTGTTCAGTGTTCAGCCCATATCTCGAGTTCTAGAAGTCCAAATGATCTCAAATGTTTACCCTGGAAAGATGAGACAATTGCCTAGAACTTTCATGATTGAAGTTTGTTCAAATTATGACGTCATCAATGACGTTTTTAGCAGACAAGAAGATAAGAATTGTCATCAAGTCAAGATGTGGCCACCCATTTATCAATTAGTCAACAAATCAATAGTTCTGAATTTTGGCCTATAAAAGGAGGCATTTGCCATGTATTTAGGCATCTTGGTGTTCAGATCAAGATCATGCTCTTGCTTTCTCTCTTTGTATTGCTTATGCTTTGCTTTCATTAATATCAAGTTTATGCCTTTCATTTCCTTTCCTTTACTTAGTTAACTTTTATCTTACTTATG